>CM027849.1:8625010-9002674 GCA_016097595.1 Eucalyptus pumila
TTATATAAAGCGAATTTTGATATTTAAACGGCTTGCGCACGAGATTTTCTGAATAAATGTCAAAATTTACAATTTTTGGAATAATTGACCGATTTCAATTAGCGCTCAATTTTCACAATTTAACACTCGTTAGCAGAAGTGCTTAGCATCATTTAAATTAATGTGAAATTGAAACATTTGGTATCCTGATGCAATTAGGAAAATATTTAATAATTAAATAATTACTAAAATTAAATAAATAAATACATTAAATACTAAAAATGGTAATTTAGGCTAAATGCTTCTAATCTGATCAGCTATTGAGCTAAATAAATTATTCTAAGCATACTAGCAATAAAACAGCACACTAATCTAATTAACTATAATTTCTAACTACCTACTTAATTAATCTAACTACCCTAATTTAACTAAACAAACTAATAATTAAACTAATTACACTTAAATAAATCTAGCACTTAAACGATCGTTAGGCACTCTTAAGAAGAGTTTAGTCGTAAAGCTTCAATAGGTTTAATCGGAAAGCCAGTTCGCTGTGATGGCGGAAAAACATTTATCCAATTTTTGGCGTCGTCGCGGATATTGACCGGGCGCAAAAGCCTTGCAAATACTGCACAGCAATTGCTGTGGTTGGTCTCGGGCTTAGGCTTGCTTCGCGGGCTTCAGACTGGGCCAAAATGTGGGCTGGACTGGTGGACTTCCGAATGGGCTAGAATTGTGAGTTGTTGGGCTGATGAAAAATTATGTGGCTGCTGCTTGCTCACGGGCTGAACTTGGCCGAACATATTGCGTAGACTATTGCTGGGATTTTGGGCCAAAGACATTGGTTGAGGCGAGAGGAGACGGACTGGCAGCTTCGGTGGGGAATGATGATGATGGTGCTGGCAGGAGATGGACGAAGGCTTGGTGGGTTGAGCTGGCGGTCGAAGGAAAGGAGCTGCTGCGGATGGTCGTTGACGCTGGACGAGTGGCAGAGAAAACTTGGTGGAGCAACTTCTGCCGTGAGCTGCTTCGATCGGTTGGTGCTTTACAAGTGGAAAATTTGCGATCAATGTTTGGGGGCTTCGGCAGATGAAGGTTAACCCTGACTCGGCAGCTGCTGGACAAAATGGCACGGCTGCTGGATTAGTGGCTTCGGAGATGAAGAAAAGACAGAAGATGGTGTACGAATTGGAGGTGCAGGCGTGAGGCAGAGGAAATGGAGGCAAACGCTTGCGGAGAAGAGAGAGATAAGATCGACTGTAGGGAAGGAAAATTGAAAAGGGAGCCGCGGGAGAGGTCGGCGAGACTTGCAGGAGAAGCCGAAGAAAGGGATAAAAAAGTCATCACACTTATCACAATTGAAAGCTTTGTCCCCATTTCTTTCTTGAAGATAATTCCCAATTAATCAATTTTGAAGCCAATTTTTCTGCCCTAAATTTGGCTCGAATTTCACTAAAGAACGATTTCGCAGCTCGATCCAGTGCGATGAGGTGATTTAAGTTGAAAAATTATCTGATTTTAAGTCACGATACAAAAGGTTCATTTGAAGTCAAAGTCTTCCTTCAAATCGGCCTCGATTGAATTTCCTTTAATTTCCGAAATGATTTTCCGTCAAAAATTTTGGGGTTCCAAAAATTCTTTTAAATGATTGGTTAGCGTTTAAAATAGATCGTGGATTGAAGCTTTCATTTTTGAAATCAGGTTCAAATTGGTTAATTTGATCTGATGCGATTTTAGCGATGGCGCTTTATCATTAGCTTTTAGGAATTTTTAGTGCATTGACGTGATCAATTCATCGAGTCACAATGTACATCTTCGACACATTTTAAATCTTTGATTAATAAGTTAAAATCTCGAGGTTTAAATCTTTATTAATCGAGTACATCTGAAATAGCGATGAAAAATTGGTCTAGTGTCGATTCAGCGAGAATTTTTGTAATGAGGTGCAATCACCCACTTACTAATCACATATCTCCATCGAATCGATCTATCTCCGGTCTACGATCGATTTTTGGTGGTGCTTAAAGTGATCTCGCATGGTCGACATCTGATCCAATGATCAATAATTCAATCCGAATTCTCCAATCCATGCGTTTAGATTCCTTTAATCGCTTTCCCATATAGTCAGGTTATCTTGCGAGTAATCGCTGAGAGAATAACACTATAGCGCCATTAGATTTAAACGCACTGGTTATGAAAATTTAGGCTGTCACAGCATCACTCTTTGAAATAATATGAAAACAAAGTTAATTCAACCTACAGGGGCTTGCCGTGAAAGAGAAAGGAGAGTTGACACCAAGTCATTAAAACAGAAATGGAAAATTAGGTGTTGTTGGTAAAGAGAGAGTACTTTACTTTTGAGATCAAAAAAGAAAGTATTTATAGGCTTAGGTTAAGCCTTGTACAACTACATAGGTCAAATACATAAATAGGCCCAACTTGCTAACACCTTAGAATAATAAATAATAAACTCAACACTAGCCCTCTTGTTGGGGTGTATATATCAAGGTGCAACAACATCCTTGCCCTAAAATTGTAGTCATCAATCTAATAGTAGGTGAAATATAAATGTCTACATACGCAAAAACACTGAGTTTTGGCGAAAATAATTAGCCAACTCTCTCTTTCTCTTTGACATGCACAAGTCACTTGCCCATTTGAATCACCCCCAAATTAGAAACATTAGGGTAAAGAAGAGAGTTGTAAGCATACTTTCCTTGATGAAATGCGACAATACCAAGAAATTTTTATTCTTAGACATTTTAGGGCCACAAAAAATGAGAGTAAGTGAAATGTTAGGTGACGATGGCAAGTGAAAATGAAAATGAGTTTGTGATTTTCTTGATGTGAAAATTGGAGAAAAAGGACAATATGAGTTGACTATTTGGTCCTTACTAGTGGATGGAAAGTGCATTAGCAGTACCCATCAAATTTAGTACACTGTCTATATAAAAAAAAAAAAACAAACTGATTATCGGTGATGTATCTGCAACTACGATCTAGGATTAATTGGCTTAAATGGGGCAATAAAAATATCAAATATTTTCACGTCACCACAATTCAGAGAAGACAAAGGGAACCAAATTTCTATGCTAATATCTCCTACCGGAAATGGGTTCATGATTTAGACCAACTTAAAGACTAAACGGTTCTCTTTTCAACGAGCTTTATACTACCTCGGGACCCAAGTATTTTTAGCTTCTCTTGGAGAAATGTCCTATTGTTGTAGGGGAGGAGATAAATCAGTTTTTAATAGCTAATGTGACTTTGAAGAGGACGTTACATAAGCAATTTAGCAATTGGGTTCCACCAAATAAATATGACTAGATGGCTTGCATGGGCAATTCTATAATCGCAATTGGAAGATTTTCAAGCATTGCATCTTTGTTGAGTGCATAATTTCTTTAATTGAGGGATACTTAACTCAGAGTTGAACAAAACACATATCACACTCATCCCAAAACTCTGAAATTGTGACATCCCCGTTTTCTATTCTTCTCTCTCCTCTTTCTCCTTCCCCTCACGTTTCTCCCTCTTCTGCCAACCCACCCACTCCCCTTCTCCCTTCTCTCTCTCTCTCTCTCTCTCTCTCTTCTCCCCCCCCTCACGCCACCTCCTGCCATCCCCTTCTCTTTTATTTTCCTCTTTCTTTTTTTTTTCACTCTTTTTCTCCTTCTCTCTCTCTCTCTTCTCCCTTCCTTCTGCCGATTCCTCCTCCATTCTCCTTTCCTCTCCATTTCTTCCTCCTCCCCCTCACCCCACCCCACTTCTTCTTCTTCTTTTCTCTTGCTCCGTTGCCGCTTCACCACCACCACACCCCAACCCCTTCCACCAACATCATCTCATCACCACGCCACCATCATCTTCCCATTTTTCTTTCCCCCTTCCAAGCCGAGGCCACCCTCCCCTTTTTCTTTTTTTTCTTCACCATTTGCCTACATCACCACCATTGTTGCCGCCCCACTCCTTTGGCCACACCACCGTCACTTCCTCTTGCCACCGTTCGCTCACGCCATCTGTGCCGCCATTGCTTTGCGCCGTATGTTGCCCGTCTGCCTAAGTTGAGCTCCCCTTTTGACCGTGGGCTCAAGTTCGCCCGAATCGCCACCATTTGTGCCACCATTCAAAGTCGTGAGCGCCACGCTCTCTACACCATCACACTGCCGCCACCACGAGCTGTTGTCACCGGAAACTTGTGAGTTAACTTCCTAATTGTGAATTAGGGTGTTAATTACGTTTAGGAGGTAGATTAGTTGGGATAAGAGTAGCTAATGTTAGTAAATTTTAGTTTATTCTTAATTGTGATTAATGATGATTTAGATTAAATTTAATTGGATTAGTTTAATTAATTACAATTAGATTAATTAATTGTGGTTAAATTAATTAATTGAGTTTATTTTAATTAATTGTAATTTATTTATTTATTTGTAATTTATTTAATTAATCATAGCTATTTTAGTTAATGTCAATTAATTTTAAATTAATTATAGTTAGACTAATTAATCAAGTTTAGTTTAATTAATTGTGATTAGCCTAACTATAATTAATTAATCGCGATTAGTGTAATTAATGATGGATTAGCTGTTAAGTAGAATTTTATGTTCGTTTTTCTAGATGAGATTGTGTATAATTTTGGTTGTTTGCACGTGAAGTTATGTTATTGATTTCTCAATTGTAAATTTTATTTATTATTTTCAAAACGGCTTTATAGGCAAGAAAATAGAAAAATATGAGGTGGTTTTGACGCCTTAAGTTTTACTTGTTAAATAAAATAATCGGGTTTTGAAATAGAAGTGTGCAAAGTTTGACGGGTTGATTTGAAATATGTAACCATGCATTTTAATATGTTAATTGGATTTTAAATGTGAAAATTTGCCAAAGTGATTATTTAAAAACGAAATATTTTGTTCTTGGCTAATTAATAGCAACAAAAATTGGCTTGATTGATGGTGTGCTTAAGTGGTTATTTGTCAATCCGTCACCTAACGAGAGTTTGGAGGCGATGCCCGATTTTTATTGGATGCTTGATGGGGCCTGGATGCCGAGTCACAATTGAAGCCGGACTGAGGCTCCTTTATGGAATGCCATCTAGGCAGGGGTTCTAGATGATGCCGTGCCCAATGGGGCAGAACAATGCATGGTCATGGAAGATCGCCGACTCTTGTGTTGACCGTGGTCTTAGAGGTCGCAATAATTGGAACACGTGAGTTGGCAATGCGCATGAAATTTTAGTATGTATTTTATAATTATTTATGTATGTCGCACTATTATTGCCATGTGAGATGTGCTATTATGCAGAGGTGTACAAAAAGCGATGTAAGTTTATATATGGTGCGTGTTTAGGTTGTCCCCAAGGCGAATCAACTTCCTAATCGAGGTTTAGGCTGTTAACTCACTGAGATTTATATCTTACCCCGTTGTTGTTAAATATTTTTAGGTCCATAGTATGAAGTGTCGCCTTGTCGTTTTGGGTCCCTTGGGATATGGATGTGGAGACTACTCTATTTCCTATCCTGGGGACCGATCGAACCGCAAGCTGGTGGTCACGACCGTATGGATAGATGAAGGGTTTGTTCATGTAGTGTGTCATAATTTCAAGGCGTGGTTTATTAGGGAGGCAAATGGCGATAAAATTGGTCCACTTCAGGGTTTTAATGGACCGCCATCTAGGAACATGGGAAGGCAAGTATGGGACCCCATGGATATCGACATCTCTAATGGTGTCGTTTTGAATCCATATTCCAATTCGGATGAGCCTATGGAGGCGTTCCCCCTCACGACCATGTGCCCGAATTTGCACCTGAATACTAGGGCCCGATGCCTGGAGCTAGTGAAGCTAAAAGTTAACCTTGACCTTTTTGACCCTTTTTGCTAATAGGTCACGTAAGAGTTAACTTTTAACGTAGGCTTGTACATGTTACACTCCTTAGGTTAATAAGTTGATAAATAACTCACCGCTTTTGGGAAATTGTCATTCTGTTTTACTATCCCAGTTTTGTTGATTGACTAGGTGTTTATTTAAGTTGCTTTTGCATGCGTTTAATCAAAAGATATAAAAAAAAAAAAGGTCGACGACGCGTCTGGGACGTCACAATTCAATCGACTATCGAGAGATGTTCGCGCGCTCGGGGTTTAGGGCATGACTTCCCCATTTAAGTAGTATCGAGCCTGGTCAAAGTTTGGAGTGATAAGGTGCAATGGGTTTTGGGTAGTTAGATAGGAAAAATAGTTTTTCCTTATACTTATGCTTGTGATTGATTGATTGTTTGGTGCGGGTTGCTCGGGTTTCTACTTCCTTGTTAGAATTGGAAAGTAGGTTTCCGTAAGGACCCGTGAGATGAGCTATCCTAAGCAAAGAACCCCTTAGAGAAGGGCCATAGAGGCTCTGACAAGTGCCGAAGGAAGGGCACCAAGACGGGCTAGTGCTAGAGGGAGACGCCAACGCAGGCGGGTGCTAGAGGGAGGGCACCAATTGATCCTAAGGTTGACGGGATCCTGCAAGCCCAAGAGATCTTGGGGAACGTGGTCGGGCGATGAAGCTTAGAATCAAGCCGTCACCACCGCCGCTCCGCTACTACAGCCAATGCTGTTGCTTTGCCTCTACTACACCAGCTGAAGTCCTACCTGAAAATGGGAATGGTGAGCGGCCTATGCACAAGCTAGTGGAGCAGCTTTTGAGGCTGAAGCCTCTAAAGTTTACTAGAGCAAGTGACCCCAAGGCTGTAACCCTTTGGGTCCAAGAGTTGGAGAAGGCTTTTGCACTACTAAGATGCTTAGAGGAGGACAAGGTGACGCTGGTCATATATCATTGCAGGTAACGCAAGCACATGGTGGGAGGCCACCGAAGAAAGAGTGTTTCTGAGAGTATGGTCGGAGTAGGATGCCTTCATTGAAGTGTTTACGGAAATATTTCTCAAAGCGTACTCGAGAACGAAGATGGTTGAGTTCCAGCGTCTCGCGGCAACCGGATGTTGTAGATTAGTATGAGACGAAGTTTATCGAGTTGTCAAAGTACGCACCGAGGTTAATTAAGGACCCGGTGGACAGAATTAGAAGGTTCGAGAGATGACGAAGCCGGAGATTAAGGACCCACTAGTGCCGCTTAATCTCAAGGACTATGACAAATTGTATGAGAGGGTCCGAGTTGATTGAGAGGAATTTGAATGAGTGGGTAGTTACATCTAGGTCGCGATTTGTGCCCAACAGAGATAATAATCAATTTGGGAAGAGGCCAATGATAGGAGGAAAGTATCCCATCACTTCCAACCGAAAGGGTAGAATTGGAAAGTTGGCAACCAACTTGAATGGCGTGTGCATATGGAAGGGAAACATGGATCAGCCTTGTGTCTGCTAGAACGGGAGCTTGCTATGGATGTGGCCGGCCACGGCCATAAAGTGAAGAAGCGCCCGCATAGGCCCATGGGAGCGCAGGCTCCAGCAATCGCAAATAGGACAGCCAGCAAGGAGTGCGTTGCGAAACACGCAGCAAGGCATTTTGAGTAGGCCTCCGGTGCAAGGAAGAGTGTATGTTGTCACTCGAAGGGAGGCAAAGAACTTCGTAGAACGTGGTTACAAGTAGGGGTGAGCGCCGTTCCCAAGTAGAACCAAGAACCGAGAACCAAAGAACCAAATCGGAGGGTCTAGTTCGCTTCCCGGTTCTAAAGGGACTGGTTTCGATTCTTGGTTCCTTTTCGGGAATCGGGAGTTCCAATTCCGGTTCCGGTTCCAATCGAATGAAACTGTTATTTAGGCGGTTACGGTAGGAAAAGTTCTTGAGAAACACAAAAATTGAAGAAAACCTACTGAGGAAAATCAATAAAAGAAAATGAAGGAAAAGTTCTTGAGAAAAAGGGGAGGTCAGCAAAAGAAGACAACTGGGAGAGAAAGTGACATGAGAGAGACGTGAGAGCAAAGGGAAAAAAAAAGGAAAAAGTAGAAAAGCGAGAGAAGTAGAGAGATTGTTCATCTTCATCGCGTTCCGCCCGCAACCACTCAAGGGCTCTGCTACGCCAGCCGTACGCGGTGTTGCGCTCGTCTACGAGCACCACACCGCGTCTTCGTGCCAAGCTTCACCGCGGGCAACCTAGCCGCCAGCCACCGCCGCTGCTAGTCTATTGCTTCCCTTTGCCGGACCTCCACCACGAGCACCCTTTCGCGTCACGGGAACCAATCACCAAGCCACTGCACTCCTCCACCTACGCTCGATGCCCAACAACCTCGCCTACGTTGCTCTCCCGTCGAAAATCTGCCTGTCTCCGCATAGCCCGACGCCGACGTCGCTCCACCAGCAACCTGCGCTCTGCCCGATGCCACAACAGGTCACCTCTATCGCCGGCGCCCCTATTGCAACACCTCTGCACGCCGAACATCACGTCATTGCCACACTAGCACCACAGCTCGACAACCCGACACCTTACGCCAGTGTCTCACCGTCTCGCTACACCAGCCTCGCCTACGCTGCCCTCCCTTTTTTGTGTTTCTTTTCCACAAGAACGAAGGAAAAATAAGGTACCGGCTAGTTTTCATATTCTCTTCCTAAATGTTTGCCATGTGATTTTAATGTTAGCAACAGTAGAGATTTCAAGACCATTATTTTATGGGCAATTTATTTTTTTGATGGGTCATGACCAATTTGCTGGTAGTGCTATTTGTTACTTGTAAAATGCTTGGATTTGCATTTTCATTCTACTGTACCCTTTTTTGTATGTGGACAATGTCATCTAGAATTATATGACGATTTAAGCTTTAGTGCATATATATTGACATATGTGAGCACAATAATTATAGTTAATCAAGCATCTCCTTTCCTCTTTTGAAACTTCTTATTGGTTTTAATTGTGTATGTCCAGATTCTTGGCACTTTGGTAGGTTTGCTAAGATGTGTGAAGTTACCGTAGAGTATGCGTGGGCGTAATAGTTCAAATCTGAAAATGAAAAAAATTAAAATAAAAAGAACCTATTGGAACCTAGAACTAACCCTAGAACTTATAACGGGGTAGGTTCCGGTTCTTGGTTCTAAGTAGGTTCGGGTTCAAAAAAATGAGGAACCTATACTCGATGGTAAGTTCCGGAGTTTCAAATGGGAAGGAACCAGCACTGGGAACGCTCACCCTAGTTACAAATACGGTCTTGTTGAACGACCATGCTGCTTATGCTTTATTTGATCCTGGAGCCACACATTTATTTATTGCTGAGGAATACGTTAAGTTAGTGGGAAGAAATCATTAGTATATCCACCCCATTAAAGGATAAAGTGTTATTTGTGATAAGGTGTCCTGGTTACAAATTAGTAATTGATGATCGAGAGGAAAGAAAAGATTTGATTTTGTTGGTGATGTTTGATTTCGATGTTATTATTGGTATGAATTGGCCCACCAAGCAACGGGTTACCATGGATTGTTATCATAAAGCAATTCAGTTTAATTCGTTAGCGGTAGAAGTTTCAAGTTTGTTGAAAATCGAGGAGGACTCTCGATTACTTTAATTTCGTCACTTGAGGCAACCCAATTGTTGGGTACGGGTTGCCAAGATTATTTGGCAATCGTGGTTGACACATCAGTTGAGTCAAAGATAGAGGACATCGTTGTAGTGCGGGAATTTTCTAACATTTTGCGTAAGGAGTTGCTTGGTTTGCCTCTAGAAAGGGAGATAGAGTTCAGGATTGAGTTGGCCCTTAGGATGGAGCCAATTTCTAAGGCTCCTTACTGTATGGCGCTATCAGAGTTAAAGGAGCTAAAGGTTGTCGCGACCCAATCTCGCCACCCTCGAAAAGTCCAAGGTGGGAAAGGTCGGGTTTAGGGGGTTTTGATCACGAGAGTTTCCTCAAGAGATTGCGAGCTCTCCCAAGCTCGTACCCCGTGCGACAGCGGATTTATTTATACGATCTAGGTATTTAATAACCTAAAAAAATATACAAGAGTTGCCACTAGCCTCATTTTGGGGGTCGGCTAGAAACCCAATCGAGATTGGGAGTGTTCCCTTGATTCCTACATAACTAAATATCTAGGTTCAGGGACTTGGGTTACGTTAATATAGCTATTAGTGCCCTTTCGGTACCTAAACAATATGTTATGTTATTCTAACATGTCCA
Organism: Eucalyptus pumila; assembly: GCA_016097595.1. Classification (NCBI taxonomy): domain Eukaryota; kingdom Viridiplantae; phylum Streptophyta; class Magnoliopsida; order Myrtales; family Myrtaceae; genus Eucalyptus; species Eucalyptus pumila. The sequence continues at coordinate 8,635,080 of CM027849.1, forward strand.
TGCATCTCTTTTTACATTTTCGGGATCATCAATTTCATACTAAGTGGTCATACGTGGTGGATTACTTTCATTCTATTCTATTCCTAAGAAATGAAAGGAAAACAATGAATGAAATTGAAATTGCAAGACATAAAGTAAACAAGCAAGAAAAGCAATAAACCTAATCATGCAATCTTAAAAAAATAAAAGAGAAAACACAATTAAGAAAAATGAGGGAAAAGGGAAAACCCACAACTCGTCGGGTTTTATACAACACAAGAAACTCGAGACATATGTCGGGAGAGAAACGAATATTACATAATAATGGTCGGAGTGGACATCGACCTCCACCATCTTCACACATTCTCTATCTTCAGAGTTCTAATCTAAACCTAATCTAAGAAACATGTGAATAGGTGCATACAAATGAAAGAAACAAATTTCTAAACCAAATGATATGTAAATGATGCAAAATTAACATCATCTGAAAGATTAAGATGAATCTTAAGACTTCCCAATAGGGTTCAAGTCCAATCAAGATCTAATTGATGGTCAAAAATTGATATTTGTGAAATCGCGCATATCAACCATAAACAAAACAAAATACAATGTACGTTTAATGGTTCGTAAGACCACCTAGACAATGCACAAAAATGTGAAACTTGCACATGACATAAGATTGAATGCGAAAAAGGTTTGGGTAAACATTTAACCCTAAATCAGAATGCAAAGAAGTCACACAAGTCATTAACATTGCAAAGTGACTTAGAGCTAAGAATGTCATGCTTGACAAATTTCAATTGCAATTAGCCAAATGGATGCATGATATTCACATGAAACGAGATTCAAATATGATATGCCATGCATTAATGCGAAACTTGTAACACGTGTTTCAAATGTCAAGAAGACAATGAGGCACAAGTTTCATGCAGAAAACTTCATCAAAAAATCATCATAGAAATCATAGCACGAATGAAAATCAGTCTAATCAATCATCTGAATTTCCATAATCAAACATTAATATGGTAACATTCATTAGGCAAGGGCAAACGATAGTCAAATCGCACATATAATAAGTCTATGGAAAGTTCATGAAGTCTATTACAAATCTCTAGAAGAAATTAAGTCCTAATAACATCATCTACCATCATCTACCAGCTCATTCCAGTTAAAACAGAAAATCGCAGTAAGTTAGAACAACAAATCATTCTAAAAAAATTACTGCTGAATCAACAAACTTTGTAGGTGTTTTTCAATGACCGAATGACGTCCGTTCAGGGCGTGCAACATATCAAATTGAAGCTCTAGAAGTGTATTTTATATGTCTAGAAGGGCTCAAGTAAAAAAAAAACTTATCTAACACCTCATTTCAGCCAAAACAAAAAGTGACATATTAGGTATACGAATTTGCAGATCAAGGCAAATCAAGTTCAAAGAAGATAAGATAATCAGATTCAGCATATAGATTGAAGATAAGGAGAGAAAATAAGCATAGGAAATAAACCAAAATGGTCCATCACTAAGCCCATGCATTTTCATCATAATCCTTAGCTTATACTCTTTCTCATAAACCAGATCTGTCAAGACAACAGGGAATAGTTGAATGATAACCCATGTAAAAAAAATACACCTAAAATAGAAGCGAAATCCAGCCTCCATTCAGTTTCATGTTTAGGCATTTCTTTGACAAACTCAAATAGCATTGTTGTTGCTGGCTCTAGCAAAAGCTGAATGTAAGCATTAGATGCCAGATTCACAGATCGTCCAACATGCACCAAAGATATAAAATCCTTTCCTGATATAAAATTATTTGCTGCTGAGGAAATGTTTCTCCACTAAGGTGAACTTTGGGCACAACTCATACCGGTCTACCGACAGCTACAAACTCATCAAGGGGAAAATGCCGGACAGCAATCCAGATTGAAGTGCACCAATGAATTCACAACTTTCGGCAGAGAACACATTCAATATTATGAACAAGGAACTCTAAAAAAATGAACACAGCAAGCAGCAGGAACCAATTTTTATTAAAACAAATCAACTTTCTTCTTGTGCGTGTCCCGCTTGCTCAGCTTGCTTTTTAATGGATATGTATCTAATTCGAGAATTTCAATAACAAATCCTAAAACGGCTAGCTACTAAATTCTGAAATGAAAGGAAACGAAATACAAGTAAAGTCTATACAACAAAACTAATGTATCGATCAAGCAAAGGGAAGCTCTCAATATGAATTTGAATCGAAACACACACCGATCTAGTTCAGGATTTTTATCAAATGGGTGGAGGACATTTCCAAGTTATGGAGTAAATGGCATCAAACGAACATCACGAACACGGCAATTAGCATGAACGACACACAAGCTAAAGTGACTTGGCGAAAGAAGCTAATGAAGGCATTCAACTTCGAAGCTACAAAGCGGATACAAGTACAAAATCGAAAGAGAAAGAGTGATCGAGAGAGAGAACCTAATCGAGCCAGAAACAAAGAGCCGCTGTTGCTGAGGGGTTTCGGAGTTTTGTCCTTGGAGATGAACCGAAACCTCCAGACTTGGCGTGGATCTGAACCCCGATTCGGTGAGCCCAATCCAGAGAGAAGATCAGTTAAGCATCATCTTCATCGCGGTTGTCGCCGATCCTTGCCCCAAACCGATAGAGAAATCCGTTGAAAAAAACTCTTAGAAACACCGAAACCGAGAGCGATTGAGAGGGAGAGACCGGTTCTCTGGTTTCCGCCGGAGATTTGAGACCCCGTCGAGAGAGTGATCGAGAGAGTCACCGATCGAACTCCAAAGAGAGAGTGATTGAGAGAAAAAGATGGATCTCGCGAGTGAGAACCGGTAGAACGAGAACGAAACTAAACTCCTCTCGCAATCCTTGACCGCCGGCCTTCAATCTACGATCCTTGCTAATGAGAGAAAACCCTAACCTTCGACTCGCTCGACGGAGAAACGCTGGAGACAGGGGCGGAAGCTTCCTTTGGTAGAAGGTGCGTGAGGCAGAGATTTTCCCCCGAGGAATGGCAGATCTCTACCGAGATTCCCCGAGGCTAGGGTTTCAAGATCTGCCATGGAAGCTCCATCGAGCAATTACGGAGAGAGGGAGAGAAAATCCAGAGAGCCGAATCCTGAGGAAGAGAGCACCCGAGAGTTTTCTTTTCTTTAAGCGAGCGAGAATCAATCACCAGAGAGAGATCCCCCGCACGAAAATTTTAGAGAGAGAGAATCTAGTCGAATGGGCCCCCTCCTTCCTTTTCTATTTTTTTCTTTCTTTTCTCTCCTTTTTCTTTATTTCTCCCTTTTTTTTTTCTTTTTTCCATTTTTCTTATTTCTAATTTTTTTTATCTTTTCATTTCAAACAATTTTTTTTCAATTTTTTTTTTGCAAATTATTTGTTTAAAATGTCGACGAAAATTCGGGTGTCAACAAAGGTACAGATGCAAGAGTTGGACAAATGACTTATTCATCCTAGTGCATCGTCTTGAGGAATGCCAGTTTTGTTTGTAAGGAAGAAAGATGGTCCGTTGCGTCTTTGCATTGACTATCGACAACTCAATCAAGTGACGATCAAGAATCTGTTACCAAGGATCGATGACTTGTTTGATCAGTTGCAGGGAGCTTCGATATTTTCCAAGATTGACCTAAGGACAGGTTACCATCAGTTGAGGATTAAGAAGGAGGATATACCAAAGACGAGCTAGATTTAGTTAGCATCTAGTACACATCAATAAAAGTCACTCAAATCTAGCAACAAAGCCACCAATCAGCTAGATTTAGTTAGCATCTAGAACACATCAATAAAAGTAACTCAAATCTAGCAACAAAGCCACCAATCACTTGCAAGTTGCAGCATTGTCACAACTTGATCCACTCAGTAAAGATCTCACTAGCAAAGGTGAAGTAGGTACTAGTTGCCATCGGAAATTGATAGCTAAAACAATTTCATCAAGTTCATCAGCACACACTTGACATTAGATGTTGATCGCATCCAAAGTGATGGTTGCGAGAGTAATGACATCAGGGTGGTGAAGATATGAGGTTTTGTGTATGTATTTAGTGATGTCAAGGTGCAATAGCAACCTTGCCATGGAAATCTAGTAATCAATTTGATTATAGTCGTTATATGTACGTTGGCATACGTAAAAACACTCAATTTTGGTAAAAATAGTTAGCTAACTCTCTCTCCTCTTTGCTTTGCACAAGTCACTTAGCCCTTTCAATGATCCCCAAATTAAAAACATTAGGGTAAAGAAGATAGTTATAAGCATATTCTTCCACTTTTTTTAACGGGGATAGTACTCTAAATTTCCATTTCGAATATACTCTATGAAGAGAAGAACAATGCAAGTGCCATAACTTTCATAGGGCACTTACTTGAGTGTTATAACTTTATTTTTCGCTCACTTAAATGTCACATTGGAGAGAAATCGATCATTTAAGTGTCATTTCCAGCAAATCATCCTACCTGAATTTTTTATTTATTAATTTCCCATTTTGACATGGATATTTTTAATTTTTTTTATTGATTGTTCAAGTTAGCACCCTTGATGCCATGTAAGGTGATTGGTGTCCATGTTGAATTTCCCGGCAAAACAAATTCCTAATGATAGTTAAGTGATTGAATTTTCAAATTTGTGACATTCAAGTGATCGTTGTATGAAAAATATGACACTTCTAGTGTACTTACCCCAAAAATGCTTATACATGTATCGATTGAATGAGTGATTATATAAATATTTTGGAAAATTATCAATTTAGTCTTAAATTTAATGTACAAATGTCAAATCAGTTTTAACTTTTCAATTTTATCAATATAGTCATTCACATTTGTGCGATATTCAGATGTAGCCTTTATTGCCAATTGCCATCACAAATGCAACATGGAAATTAACAAATTGCCCACGTTAGCATGCCACTCAAGATAGCCAGTAATGACTATATGCCACATTAACGATTTTTAGCGGCAATTGGTGGGAAATACTATATTGACAAAAATGAAAAGTAAGATTGCTTAAGTGGAATAATTAATTATTGACAAGAAAATTATAAAAATTGTAATTACATTATAAGACAATCCAATCAAACCATTGGCAAATACATATTTTTTGTCAATTCTAAAATACTTAAGAATTTCCAAAGAAAGAGAAGAAATAAAAGTAAGAAATAATTTTAAATCTAGGACTTGCAAGAGATATTGCGGTCAATCGAAGGTAATAGGGGGTATTGGAAATCAAAAAACGAATGAAAAAAACGCAAGCCTTCATGAATTTATCCTTTTCACATAATGCTCATTTAAATGTTAGGCCTAATCTAATTCATTATTGTCGCGACCTACCCTTCGAGAGAGGGAATAGATTTAGGGGTATTGCTTAAATGACAAACCTAAGACTCATGATTAGGCACGGGCTCTCCCAAGCCTATACCTCGCGCGACATTATGGTGTTCTTAAGAATTTCATAATAAAGAGTCTCTACTAGCCTATTGGGGTCAATTATAAATCAAATGAGACATGAGAGTGTACCTCACTTCCTACGTAACCGGAGAATCTAAGGTCAGGGACTTAATTACACTAATTAACCAATTAGTGTCATTCCGGTACCTAATCTTGTTCATTTTAAAAAAAAATTATCAAGCAGATTTGATTAACTTTAGATTAATCTACTAACATGTGAGATGATCATGCGGGTGCGCAATCATTAAAATAACAATTAGCAACCAAGGAAAGCATTAAATAAATTGCATGGGAGAGTAAAGAATTAATTCTATAAAGAAGACAAATGCTAATCTTAACTAGACTAAAGAGAAGTCAAACTCAATGTATCAATATTGCTCAATCAAAAGTATTCATCTTTAAGGACAACTAAAACCCCTTGAGCATGATTCTAAATTAAAAGACTTCCATTTTTTTTTAGGAGAAAATAAACCAAGAGACTAATTTTAACCTTTTTGAAGAATTTTTTAATTTTTTTAGAATTTTTTGGATTTTTCTAGAAAATTTGAATTTTTTATTTTCCAAAACCTTTTGATTTTTATTTTTTTTGGTGTCTTTCTAATCACTATTGAAATTTTTTAGAATTTTCTGAGTGTTTTTGAATTTTCCTCAATTCTCTAGTTTTTCTTTTTTTAATTAATTTTTCAAAAAAGAACTCGAATTTTCAATATTTTCTGAAATTTACTTGAATTTTTTTTAATGTGCTTTGAAAATTGTTGAATTTTCGAAAATATTTTGAATTTTTATTATAGGGAAAACGGGTTCGACTGGGTAGACCCGATCGGACCTACTAGCCCAATCCAATGACCCGAACTCACCCTAAAAAGGATAAAATCTATTTTTAAAAAACCTTTTTTTTATATTAATATTATTTTTTAATTAATTTTGTTTTGTCTTTTCCCTATTTTGTCTTTTCTACTGCACTCTCTTCTTCCTTCACTCTTTCTTCACGGAACGTCTTCCCCTTTTGTCCTTTTTTTCTATTTCTTTTTCTTTTCTTTTCCTTTTATTTTCTTCTTCCCCTTCTCTGGTCTTCTTCTTCTCCACGACATCCCCTTCTCGAGCGACGTCCTTCACCCGAAGCTCCTACGTTCTTCTTGTCTTTTTTTTTTTTTTTTTGGACAAACCTCGGCCAAAGCTCAAGCCGCCGCGAGTTACCACCCTCCATCGAGCGGTCACTCTAGCTGCCACTCGTTGGCCGACCTCCCCGCCGCCGAACGCCCAAAACAGTGAAGCCCGCGGCCTCCCAGGACCGACCAGCTCCTAGCCAACCCGATGCAGTCACCGACCGGAGGGTCACCGTCGTTCCGAAACAGACCATACCTGGAGAAAAAAACTATGGATCTCGTTCGGACATTTTGTCGAACGGCTAGTATATGCTACGGAAACAAGAGATCTTTGACTCGACCGAAGACCAGAACCCGCGACAACAACAGCACGCACAGCAGCAGCAAAACGAGGGACGGACGGGGCCGGAGTTCGCCTCAGCCGGACGGCCGCGAGCTCCGGTTCGGCACGGCGGTGGGTTATCGACCGTGCGGTGGCCGGCGGTCTCTCCCTCCAGCTCTCTTCCCTCACACAAACTCTCACTCGCGTTCCCTGTCTCTCCCACTTTCTCTCGGATCTCTCCTTCTTTGTTTTATGCTCTTCATCCTAGCGATGACAGCCGTCCTTCGTAGACTTGTACCGCACGACGTTCTCAGTCGAGCGTCGCGCGCAGCCTTGCCTCTGTCCGCCCTCGCCGTCCTTGCCCCGGCTCATCCGTTGCTGCTGCCCTTTTTCTTTCTTTTGCAAGTCGCGCGCAAAGCTAGCTCGGACGAAGAAGACAAGCCAGGGGGGCCGGGCCGAAGGGAAGGAAAGGCTGGGCCCTCGCGGAAAAAGGAAAGAAAGAGAAGGAAGGGTCGGGCCCTAGCCCATGCGGGGAAGGAAGGAGAGGCGGGTCGGGCCAAGGTCGGATTCGGCCCAACCCGGCCTCTCTCGTGCGTTTTTCTTTTTCTTTTTTAAATATCTGTTTGAGAAAAAAATTAGGTGTCAACGTTTATATTTGAGTTTATGCGAGTAAAATAAGGAGAAGCTACGATAGGTTTCTAGAGTCAAGAGCCATACAATAGTTGGGAAAAAGGATAGGCGAATGAGGAATCTTAAATTAATACTACTTGTGTATTAATAGTTAATAATTGTTTTGATGATATTTTAATTTCAATTTAGTTGAAAATTAAATTTAAAACATTTTGGATTTTATATTTAACGGGCCCCATTCATGAGAAGTACTTAGTTTTATATAAATAGTACCTACTTCTAGTAAAATGTCTTTGCATGGACCCTTGTGGTAAAACTTAGAGGGATACCTACATTGATTGGCCCTCTCTAGCCTTTTCACTTATAAACAAAAATACATAAGATAATAATAGCATGAGTGTCACAACTTTTATGTAGTACTCACTCGAGTATTATAACTTCTTTTTTTTTGCTCACTTAAGTGCCACATCAAAGTAAAATCAATTATTTGAGTGTCATTCTCGGCAAATCATTATACCGGGATTTTTTTAATTAATTTTCCATTTTTACATGGAATTTTTTGAATTTTATATTTATTGCCTATGTCAATACCAGTGAAGCTACATAGGACAATTGGCATCTGTATCAAATTTTTCGGCAAGGAAAATCGCCGATGGCACCCGAGCAATTGATTTTTCGAATTTATAGTATTCAAATGAGCGAAAAAAGTTATAAAAATTATGACACTTATGTTGTTATTATCTAATTTTCACAGCTGTAGCCATGTGACTCAGTGGAGACGTCTGTAGCCATGTGATCTCAGTGGAGACGGCTGTAGCCATGTGATCTCAGTGGAGACGGCTGGACCCACCCACTCAATGTTCATCCCTGAAGATGCCATGTCCGTTCCTCCTCTTCATCCTCCGCCTCTTGCGCACGGCTTGACGGGTGCAGTGGCGGCTGGAAGTTGGCGTGGGATTGCCTTTCGTGACTTTAGTCGTCCGCAGCCTCCGAGACGAGGAACAAGTGGAGAAAGATTAGGGTTTCGGTACTTGCCGTTTTAGCTTTAGGGGGAAGTTAGAGGTTTTTCTTGTGGTTCATGAAGAAGAAAGATAAAATTGGGCTAATGCGGTTCAGGCATTAGATGGCAGAAGTAATTTCTTTTGCCTTTAAATAAGGATGCTTAATAGAAATAACTAGCCCAGGACATAGTTCTGGAAAATTATGATTGACTAAGGATGTTAACTTTGATACAAAGTAATAAATGTGGTTGCTCCAGATCTTAACGCATTAAATTGTGATGCTGCACGTAGTGGTGCATCATGAAAGTTTCCAATGTTTTGAATTATAAGAACATCAAAAAAAGTTGAGGATGAATTATAGACCAATTTTATTGAGTCACAAGTTAACGGGGGAAATCTTAAGTGCTTATTTGAAATGGCCTTTTCTCTTGAATGGTCTTCTTTTTTTTTCGCAAAAATCATATGATTTTACTTGAGTTTGAATGTGAATATGCATATACTATATGAAATTCAAGATGCTCCATACTTCAAATGAAATTTAAGACGCTAAGCAGGAAATGAAAGTCGACTGAGCGTATCTTCAGAATCTCATGACCAAGAACAAGAAAATTGTTGATACGAAGAACAGGTGGCTTAGGTGAAGATGATGGAGATCCGACATGGAACACTTATGCCGAATAGTGGAGACAAAATCTTTAACCCTGCAAAAAGCTGTGGGGCCATTAGCTAGAAAAATCGGATTCTGCAGTACCGCTTTCTTCAAGGAGCTCCTCAAGTCCATTAGCCGGCGACTATGTGAATGATTGTTAGGCCGTGTGAGTACCTCTTAGTGGGAAACCGCCATCACCTTCAACCACTAGGCCTTCCTTTTCCATCATGATCAATCCAAAAAGATTTTCCATAATTAATCAATGCTCCCCTCAATTTGTTGCCTTTTTTGAGATGATCAATTCTTTCCCTTTTTTTTTGGATTCACTTTCTCTCCTTGTCATCATGACAATATTCGCTAATAGTACTAATTGTGGCTTGTGCACATTGAGCATAATATTTTTCTATTATTTCCTTCGTAACGACAATATCTGCAACGATCATTTGCTTTTTAAAATTCGATGCAGAAATTTGTTTTCTTCAATCAAGCTTGTCTTGAATTTAATCTGCATAAACTCAACAAACTTTTTGCACAAATGCGATGTTATAATATTTACGTAATGTATAATGAATTTTCTATAGATAAATAAATTGAATAACATATATAAGATTATCAAATGTTTAAATTTAGAGCTACTCAACTTTTCGTACGACACATTAGGCATTTGGCCAATAATTTGTGGGAACTTTGCGTAAGGAAGAGAATTTTGAACCTCCATAAAATAGTATAGAACCTCCACAATTTTTGGATCAAGCTTTTCAAAATCCATATGAAAGATTATTTTGCCACTTGCAAATTCTTGTATAATAGATAACAATTTCTGCAAAAAAAAAAAAAAACGAAGTAATATCTTCCTTCGATTTGTGGATCAAACTTGCTAGATATAAGATATCTTCTAAGAATATAGCAAGACTATTCATGAATATGCAATAATATCTTTCATGATCAAAGGGATTTCCTTGAGCATAAAAACTCAAAAACATATTATTGATGCATTTCACAAAAAGAAAGTAGATATTTCTATTACATGCCAAATCAAGCAATTAAAAAAAAAATGCATTGGGATGGTTTCCAGCACATGACCAATTCATTCTTAGCGAAAATGAAGCTCAGCACTATCTCAAATCCAAATGAGAAGCAGGCACTAACATCTTGGAAAAGCGCTTCTGATCCATCAATTGGAAGCTTCTCGGCAAGTCTTGTTCAATGTTATATTCCTGAACTTTTCATTTGGAATTGCAGTTCTCTGTATTGGCAAAGCGGTCCAATTGGAGTACCTAAGAAGCAATCGGTCTATATTAATGGGTTTGACCTGGTGGACGATCAGGAAGTAACAGTCTATCTATCTTACAGTTTTTCTGAGGCGTCTTACTTTTCATAATTGTTGTTGAAATAAAATGGAGATTTAGTGCAACCATATTTGGAGAAGAATAGTTCCTGCAAGATTGTTTGGTCATCTCGGGTGAGCGATTGTGATGTCTATGGCCAGTGCGGACCGTTTGGAATCTGCAATGCCAGGAATTCACCAATTTGTAGCTGCTTGAGAGGCTTTGAGCCTAAAAACTTTGAGGAATGGAGCAGAGGAAATTGGTCCAGTGGATGCATTCGGAAGTCATCGCTGCAGTGCAATGGAACTACAAATGGTTGCAATACTGCCAGCAAAAAGGATGGATTTTTAAAGATGAAAATGATGAAAGTGCCAAATTCAGCAATTTTTTATTCTAGACTCGAAAATGATTGCCAGGAAATTGCTCAATTAGTTGTTCATGTGTAGCATATGCATATGACTCTGGAGTCGGCTGCATGTTCTAGACAGGAGACCTAATTGACCTACAGAAGTTCTCCGTTGGAGGAACAACTCTCTATGTTCGGCTGGCCCACTAAGAACTTGGTAAATTAACTTTACTCTTAGATTATGGTTCTCATCAATTTGGTAGTGCAGATTATGTTTAGATGGATCAATTCACTCAGCTGGATTCACTCTTCAAGACTTGGCGATTCTCATTGTGTAACATCCCGGGCCCCACTGTGTAATATTGTCCGTTTGGGTCACCCGCCCTGGCGCGGACGAACCGTCATCCCAACCACGGTCTTTTCCCTCATGGCTTTAAAACGCATTACACATGTTGGAATATTGTTCGCTTTGGGTCACCCGCCCTGGCGCGGACGAACCGCCATCTCAGCCACGGTCTTTTCCCTTACGGTTTTAAAACGAGTTACACAGGTTAGAGGGACCAAAGCCTTATAAGCTAACCAAGACCTTCCTCCCTAGGCGATGTGGGACAAGAGAGGAGGTTGTTACACTCTCCATAGAGGACGATATTACACAGTGAGACCCTGGATGTTACACATTGACAAACCAAGACATGCGCACACGTGCACACTCAAATATGGGCTCAAGCAGGGTCTAATATGGAGCCCTGATAAAGGAGCAGATTTTGCAAATCTTCTTGACTATGACAAAATCTCATTCTTAGCTATAAAACAAGCGTACCAAAATAATTCGTTGAAATAATTCGTTTAGTAGTTGCTTACTAGCAGCATCAACATAATCTGAGGCATCTGTTCATGTCTCCATTCTGATCTCCAGACGAAAAGGGACATCTGAGAGAAATCGTAGCGACTACAGACATCATGGGAACACTCATTGCCATCATCACAAATATGATTGGCCAGGAGGAAGGCGAAAAAACAAGGTAACAGGCAGTGCAGCTGTTGAATCTTGGAATAACCACTAATATCTGAGTTTGCATGGAAAAAATAACATTTTTTTCTGGATCAGCAATAAAGCAAGGAAAGGAAAAACACTTGTCCAGTGGCGAAGCCCCTTCACTGGTAATGGTTGAAGAGAACTTGAGCAGAGTTAAATTCCAGGAGTTTGTCAAATATAAAATTGATGAATTGGTTGCAGCAACAGGAAACTTTGGTGAGGCTAATAAGCTTGGACGGGGGTGGTTTCAGTCCGGTATACAAGGTATTATTATTCATGTAGAGTTAAGTATTATATACGTAGTTGTGTGTGAGTGTAAACAGCTCATTTAGTCCATGTGTACAGGGGAGACCACCAAACGGTCAGGATCAATCAAGAGGCTATCGAGAGCCTCAGGACAAGGGCATCAAGAATTTATGAACGAAATGGTGGTCATCCGTAACATCTAACATCGAAATCTCGTTAGACTTCTAGGATGCTGTTTTGAAGGAGATGAGAAAATGTTAATCTACGAATTCATGCCAAACAAGAGTCTTGACACATTTCTTTTTGGTAATATTTCGCTTATTTCAATGTTGCCTCATACTATCATTTATACCATATATCCAGAAAGCCTCATTTCTATGGTTAGCCATTTGAGCAGGATTGGACTGTTCTCGCTGCAGATGTTATATGTTTCCTGTTTGGCTTTAAACTTCCGTGCATTTCACTCTTTTCCAGTTGCAAAAATGATTTTTTTGCATTACAGTTCTATGTCTATGCAGATCCACTGAAACAAGTACATTTGGATTGGAGAACACGGTTCAACATTGTCGATGGAATTTGTCGCGGTCTGCTTTATCTTCATAGGGACTCCAGACTGAAGATTATACATAGAGATTTGAAGGCAAGCAATGTCCTCCTAGATGAAGAGCTCAATCCAAAAATTTCAGACTTTGGAATGGCTCGGATATTTGGGGGAAACGAAAATCAAGCTAATACACAAAGAGTTGTGGGAACCTAGTTAGTACCTCTTTAGTTTGACATTCCTAGTGATTTTATTCTCTACTCATAATAAGGAAACTGAACTTGTTTAATGGAATGTAGTGGTTACATGGCTCCTGAATACGCAATGGAAGAACGATTTTTGGAAAAATCAGATGTCTTTAGCTTCAGCATATTATTACTAGAGATCGTAAGTGGAAGACGGAACACTAGTTTTCATGATGAAGATCAATGCTTGAGCCTTCTTGGACTGGTAAGCTCTCATTGATAAAGAAGTTGGAACTGCATTCTATTCTTATAAATTATTGTTGGAATATAATACGCGGAAATGATAGGATCTTACAATTTACATCAATGTTAAATCGCCAGAAAAATAAAGGAGAAATAATAAGAGCACCAGAATTTTACGGAATTCGATTCTAGTATCGATACCTACATCCACGAGGAGAACCAGTAGCAAATAATCCACTATAATCGGAGAATCAAAGTTTACAATTGCTCATACGCTCGGTGTTTCCCACACTTAGATTTAACCCTAAACCCAAAGTATTTATAAATAAACAACTCACTTAGACATAAACTCACAGTACAAAATTACCGCGCGTTCAAGCTCGAAACAAAAAAACGTGAGTGGCTCTCTTCAGCTTGACGTGTGCCACTTGCGGCTCATTTTCTTTTTCTCTCATAGGGTTTCAGCCGCTATCTCTTACAGACATGCTTGTTTTGCTTTATATATGTGCCCAAGTCAAAATTTTGATCTGGGCCCACCAGCTTTTCTCTCTACGTACAAGAGGGCTTCTCACCTTTTTTTTTTCTTTCCCTTTTTAGCTAAAAAGAAACTGAGGTGTGCAATATTGTGTGCCCAACCATGTATAACTTGCAGAGAGATTCGGCTCCTCCAAAGCAAAGAGGAAACTTTTGCTTCTTTTATTTTATTTTATTTCATCTTTTGAAATTCTTCAAGAGTCTAGCGAAACTTTTCCATTGACCAAAAACATCCAAGCAAATCGCGTTTTACAAATAATCAAACTTGAAATATAATTTAACAATTCTCCACCTTGGCTCGATATTTGAAGTCAAGTTATAGTGCTCATCATCCATGCTGCTCCCCCAATGCCCCGACGGACGCTCACTCTCCACAGACGCCAATAGAGCTTAAGTAGAGCTTGAGCTTCACCAAAGAAACAGACTTAGTCATCATGTCTGTCGGGTTATTTGCTGTAGTAATCTTTTTGACAATAACATTACCCTTAGCTAAGATATTTCGAATGAAGTGGTACCTGATGTTAATATGCTTTGTTCACTCATGATAAATTAGATTATATGCCAAATATATTGCGCCTTGGTTATCATGGTATATATCCACACCATTCTGTTCTAACCCAAAGTCCGAGAGCAAACATTGTAACCATATCGCCTCATTCGCTACAAAGGTTAGTGCCATGTATTCTGCCTTAGTCGAAGACAAGGTAATGTGATCTTGTAAGGACGATTTCCAACTAACTGCACTACTTGCTAGCGCAAACATGTAACCTATTAAAGATTTGCAATCATCCAAATCATCGACGTGATCCAAATCCACAAAACCAATGGTTTCACTGCCATTGCTATCCCTTCAATATACTATACTCATATCTGTTGTCCTCTTCAAATATCTAAGAATCCATTTCACAGCTTCCCAATGAGCTTTACCATAATACTTCATATAGTGATTAACTATGCTCACAGCTTATGAAATATCAGGCTTAGTACACACCATAGCATACATAATACTACCCACGACACTAGAATAAGGAACATGGGACATATGCTCCTCCTCCTCCTCAGTTTATGGTGATAATTTATCTTAAAGTTTGAAGTACTTCACTAAAGGTGTACTTACAGATTTTGCTGACTACATATTAAAACGTGCCACAATATTCTCAATATATTCTTCTAAGATAGACATAAAACTCATGCAGTCCTATCACATAAAATCTCCATACCTAAAATTTTCTTTACAAAGCACCTAAATCTTTCATCTCAAATTCAGCATTTAACTGCTTTTTTAGCACATTAATATCAGACATATTATTAGCTGCTATTAACATATCATCAACATATAAAAGTAGATAAACCAAATAACCATTCTCCAATCTCCTATAGTAAACACAACTATTCATCTGACTTTTCGTATAGTCTTGACTAGCCATGAAAGCATCAAAATGTTTTTACTACTGCCTATGAGACTGTTTCAGCCCATACAAAGATTTATTCAATAAGCAAACATGATATTCCTTACCTAGAATAGCAAATCCCTCTAGTTGCCTCATGTAAATCTGCTTCTCCAACTCATCGTGAAGAAATACAGTTTTCACATCTAGTTGCTCTAACTTGAGATACTGCGAAGCAACTAAGGCAAGTAAAATACGAATATAAGTATTTCTTATCACATGAGAGAACATCTCATTGTAGTCAATGCCCTCACACTGTGTATATCCCTTCATCACAAGTCTCTCCTTATACATTGTTACCTCGATACCGGGAATGCCCTCTTTCCGTTTAAAGACCCATTTACTTTCGATAATCTTTTGGCTCTTAGGTACTTTGACCAACTTCCATGTTTGATTTCGATGGAGTGATTCCATATCTTCACTCATAGCCCCTAGCCACTGTGATGACTCCGAACTAGCCATCGCCTCAGAGTAAGACAAAAGCTCATTTGTCTCCACCTCATCACCTATAGTCAATGCATAAGCAATATCTATATGACCATAACGTACTAGTGATTTAATTTGTCTTCTTTGTCTATCTGCGGCTATAGTGTGCTGCGATTTTGCTGGTTGTTGACTATCACCGATTTCAGGAACTACAGCTTCATTTGCAGTCTCAACTTATGTTACATTCGAGGTCTCCAAAGTCTCCACCTGAAGCTCCACCTCACTAATGACACCATAATATGTCTTCTCTGCTAATTGTGTCTCAAAACTCCTCTATTGAAGCATTGCAGTCTTGTCGAATATCACATCTCCGCCGATTAGAAAATCGAGTGATCTGGCTCCACAGCTTGTAGCCTTTCATCCATATGCATAACCCATAAATATGCACTTCTTTGCCATCAGCTCAAGCTTACCATCACTCACATGAGCATATGCAAGACATTCGAATATACATAATCCGGAATAATCAACAGGTTTCCCCAACCATACTTTCTTAGGAGTTTTCCACACGATAGCAGATGATGGAAATCGATTAACTAGGTAACAAGCCATGTCCACTGCTTCAACCAAAAATTCCTTGCCAAGTCCTGCATGCGAAAACATGCATCGAGCTCACTCAAGCAAAGTTTCGTTCTTCCATTCTGCCACGCATTTCTGCTGTGGTGTCCTAGGTACTATGCGGTGTCTCACAATACCTTCTTTCTCGTGGAACTCGGTAAAATCTTTACCACAAAACTTTATGCCATTATTGATTCTTAGGCACTTGATATGTTTATTTGATTGCTTCTCAATCAATGCCTTAAATTTCTTGAACCGATCAAACACTTCATATTTGTGCTTCAAAAAGTATATCCATACCTTCCTCGAATAGTCATCGACAAATGTCAGCATATATTGGGCACCTCCTTTCGAAGGAACCAAACATGGGCCCCAAATGTCTGAATGAATATATTCAACTGGTCGTTTGATTGAATGAATAACTGTAGTAAATTTAACTCGATGCTGCTTCCTAAAGATGTAATGCTCACATAAGTCTAGCTAGCCTGTTTTTTGACCTTTCAACAACCCCCTTTCACTTTACATTGTCATACCTGTCTCACTCATATGCCATAAACGCATATGTTATAATTGAGTCAAGTTAGAGTTTGACTCACCTGATGAAACTGTAGTAGTTCCAGTTATAGTCTCTCTCAGTAGTTGATAGAGAGTATTCACTTTCTTCCCTTTCATCATTGTCATGGCACCTCGAGAGATTTTCAGTATTTCACCTTCAGTGGTGTACCTACACCCGATGTCATTGAGTGTCCCTAGAGAAATAAGGTTCTTCTTGAGCTCTAGTACATGCTTCACATATGTCAATGTGCGCACCACCCCATCATGCATCCGTATCCGAATTGTCCCTATCCCCATAGCCTTACAGACTGCATTATTCCCCAAAGAACCCTACTACCATTTGCAGTATGGTAAGTAGTAAACTAGTTCTTATGATGTGCCATATGATAAGAACACCTCGAATCTAGCACCCATTCCTCTCATGACGAAGTAGAAGTCACACATAAAACAACTTCTACATCACTATTGCTCCCCCTGGCAACGTTTGCCGTACTACTTATGGCATTCTGCCTATCGGTTTTATTCCTCCGTTGGACAATCTCTCATAATGTGCCCCTCCTTGTGACATTCAAAGCACTTCACGTATCCCTTGGACTTTCTATGGCGTGATTTTGATTTGCTTTACCTTTGCTACTACTAGGCCATTGATGTTGTTCTCTACCCCAAATCGTTAATGCTTGCACTACTCCTTGCGCTAGACCGTCATCTCGCAACTTTCTCTACCACTCCTTAGAAAATAAGACAGACTTGACCTCTTCTGAGGTAATTGTAGTACGCCCCTGCAACAATGAATCAGTAAAGTGCTCCCATGACTCTAGTAAAGAGGCTAACAATATCATGCCATGTTCTTCATCATCAAGTATTATACCGACGTTATTCAGATCCATCATGAGTTTATTAAATTCATCTAGATGGATTCTGATAGACGTACTTTCAGTATATCTAAATTGAAACATCTTCTTCAACATGTAAAAGCAACTGTTCAAACATTTCTTCACATAGGTGGGTTTTGCCCATAATGTTGCGGCATCATTCTCCTCAGCAACCTCTATTAAAACCTCATTTGACAAATTTAACAGGATTGTGCCATTTGTTTTTTCCATTAGCTCTACCCTCTCTGAGGCTTTCATTATAAAAGGCAACTCATCTTCATCATCTAGTGCCTTAGCCAAACCTCGGGTTGTTAATAATGCTCGCATCTTCATGCTCCATAACACAAATTTGTTGCTCCAATTAAACTTCTCAATTTCAGATTTCCTCTCAAATATAATTGCAGTAACAAAATTTCCAGATAATAATCAGACAAGCAAAAGCTCCAAATCACAATCAAGAAAATCGATCCCAACCAAACTCTGATACCAATTGTTGGAATATAATATGCGAAAACGACAGGATCTTGCATTTCTGTCAACGCAAAATCGCCAAAGAAATAAACGAGAAATAATAAGGACACCAGAAATTTATGTAGTTCGGTCCGAGTATCAGTACCTACGTCCACGGCGAGAGCCATCAACAAATAATCCACTATAATCGGAGAATTATAGTTTACAATTGCTCACATACTTGAGTGTTTCTCACACCTAGATTTAACCCCAAACCCAAAGTATTTATAAATAAACAACTCACTTGGACATAAATTCATGGCACAAAATTACCGTGCATTCAAGCTCGAAACAAAAAAAAAAATATGTGTGGCTCTCTTCTGCTTGACATGTGCAACTTGTGGCTCCTTTTCTTTTTCTCTCGTATGGTTTCGGCCGCTACCTCCTAAAGATATGCGTGTTATGCTTTATATATGTGCCCAGGTCAAAAGTTTGACCTGGGCTCACTAGCTTTTCTCTGAGGGCTTCTCACCTTTTTTTTTTCTTTCCCTTTTTAGCTAAAAAGAAACCCAGGCATGCAATATTGTGTGCCCAAAGTCAAATATTTGACTTTGGGCCCCACCATACATAACTTGCAGAGAGATTTGGCTCCTCCAAAGCAAAGAAGAAACTTTTGCTTCTTTTATTTTATTTTATTTTATTTCCTATATTGTAAATTTTCAAGAGTCCAGTGAAACTTTTCTATTGACCAAAAACATCCAAGCGAATCGTGTTTTACAAACGTTCAAACTTGAGACATAATTTAACAATGAATTGGAACTCCAATAGTAAATTGACTTGATTAATTTGCAGCCATGGAAGTTATGGAATGAAGAGAATGTTCTAGCACTAGTGGACCCAAGCATACCTGCTAAATGTCTTGAGGTTCAGCTTTCAAGGTGCGTAAATGTGGGGCTTCTTTGTACGCAAGAAAGGGCTAAAGATATATTAACTGTTATTTCAATGATCAATAGTGAAGTGGATCTTCCTCATCCAAAGAAACCTGCATTCACCTCGAGGAAAATAACTCAAGACACATATTCCTCTGGTAAAAGCCAAAAAACATGTTCTGCCAACGATGTTATTGTTACTGTTCTTCAAGGCAGATGACGTGATCTGAAAACTTTTGCAAGATTCTCCCCAAAAGTGTTGTTCTTACCGTTTCAAGTTACTAGTTTTATTTTTACACAATCTTACTTGGAAATGTATAGAAACGCAAAACATGAACTATTTTTTTTTTCCCGCTTTACAGTTCTTTACTACACATATTTGTGTCATCAAAAGTTGAAGTTAAAAAATTTAGGGCCTTCTGGTGGGAATAATGCTTCTACTTCTCATATCGGGAGCCAGTGGGTTAGATAAAGTTCTGGAAAAATTGCAGACAGCCCCCCTCCACTATGGGGAGAATTGCAATTAGCCCCCTCCTTCAAATGTTCGCAACTACTTCTTGACGTTTCTATTTGTTCCAACTTCGAATCTAAATCTTAGCACCACTAGAAACACCCTCAAGTTTTCACTAATGTTCATTTTGCATCATAAATTCAATGGCATGGCTAGCTCAAAAAGTTCCACTAATCTTGTTGATGTGGGAATGATATAGTTCATTTTACTCAACATTGTTGTCCCTGTCAATTGATTGTAAAATTTCATTCGGCAAAATGATACTAGAAGTGTCATAAGTTGTGTGCAGTGCTCACTTAAGGGCCATTTTTTTTTTTCAGATAACTTAAGCACCACTTTCTTGAAAAAATAATCACTTGAATGCCAACTCTGATATGAGTTGTTAGAAATTCAATGTAGCCATATTTTATTAATTTTTTGATCTTAGGTGGCTCGTCAGAATGCCCAGTCAGCATATAACCCCTAAACAACGTTGTGTAGTAAGTTAAAAAGTGATCACTTTAGTGCAAAAAAAATGCCACTTCAGATAAAATTTTTAATTATAAATATAACGTAATTTCTCTAACAAGAATTTCTCACCGGAAGCACTTAAGCTATTGTTTTTATCTTATTTTGGCACTTTAGTGAATTAGCAAAAACTTTTGGCACTAAAGTGAGTACTATACATAACTTATGACACTTCTAATATCCCTCTCATGATTTCAATTAGTATAATTGATTGTGAGTGACTAGAAACTAAGAGTGTGTTTGGTGACCATTTTAGTCCAATGAATAATTTTTTATCAGAAATTATTTTTTTTTCTAATTTTATTCTCAAGAACAATTTTTGAGCAAAAGAATGCACTTAGTAACTTAGTAACTATCTAAAATTTATATTCCAAGGATAGAAATGCGTTTGGTAAAATTCTTAAATTCTTTTATTTCTTTTAATTTTTTAATACTTTTGTTATATATTTCTTATTTTTCTCTTTTTTCTTTTTCTTTTTCCCTTCTTCCTCCTTCTTCTTTGTAGCCAGACGCCGGCCATGGCTGGTTGGGCGAGGTCCGGTGAGCTCGTTCGAGCCTCGCTAGACTAGGGCAAGGTTCGACGAACTCGCCAGAGGCTCGCTTAGCCATCGACGAGGCTTGACCTCGCTAAGGCAGCGCGAGGTCAGCTGAGCCCTGGCCTGGCAAGGCCAAGCCTCACTGTGGTTGTGCAAGGCTCGGCCTCGCCTTGGCTAGGCGAGGTCAACCCAGATCTAGTGAGGTCGAGCTTGCCTAGCCATCAATGAAGCTTGGCCTCACCAAGCCACTATCGGGCGACGCCAAACTGGATGTGCCCTAGCAAGGCCGAGCCTCGTCGATGGCTAGGCAAGCTCAGCCTCACTAGATCTAGGTGAGGAACCTCGCCTAGCTAAGGTGAGGCCAAGCCTTGCCCAACCACGGTGAGGCTAGGCCTCACCAGGGGCCGGCGACCTCGCCGGCCCTCGTTTGGCCGATTGTCAGCCATAGCCGAGGTCGGTGACCGGCCAAAGCGAAGAAGAAGAGAAAATAAAAGAAAAGAGAAGAAAAGAAAATAATAGGAACTAATTTTATGAATTGTTCCCGAGAACAAGAAGCTATTTTTTTTTTTACTTCTTGTTTCTATTTCAAATCTATTCCTAGAAATAAAAAATCTAACAAAAATTTTATCAAATAAGTTTCTATTCTTTTTTGGCTCCCTGGAATAAAAGAACAGAAATTGTTGTTCAGGGGAACATAATTTTTTTTTACTAAATAGAGCCTAAAGGTTTGCATGATAATGCTTTTGTTTTTCTATTTTTTTGTTCTTTTGTTCGATGGGATAGAAAAAGAACAAAAATTCATTTAGTAATGTCGGTTAAGTTTTCTATCTCTTGGAATAGAAAAGTGGTCAAGGAATAAATTTGGAATGTAAATAAGAAGTAAAAAAAAAAAAAATTAGTTTCTTACTCCTCAGAACAAATTCTAGAAATAAGTCATTTTATTTTTTTCTTTTTGTTCTTTTGTTCTTTTTCCTCTTCTAACCGATTGTCGGAGCCTAGCTGTTCGCTACCGCCCCGTTAGTCGCTAGTTGCCTTCATTGTTTGCCAATCATTTATTGCCACTGCTGGTCACCATCCGTCGTCGGTCGCCACCCATAGTAGTGATCGACTAGAGGAGGAAGAAGAAGAGAAGAAAAAAAGAAAAAAAAGAAAAATCTCAAAAAAATTATTGGAAAATTAAAAGAAATTCCACATCATAAAAAAAAAATTTTTGTGGATCACACCAAATGTATTTATGTTCTTTTTTATTCCAAGAATAGAAATATTATATAGTTACTAACCATGTTTTACTTGGAAACTATTTCAGGAATAAATATAGAAAAGTATTATTTCTAAAAAATAATTATTTTTAACAAACACACCTTAAAAAGCAATTGTGGAAATGTACATGAATCTACCAAGAAAGTGACCATTTATGGAAAGCAATCGCATCCACCATGCTGAATGAATGCAAGAGTTTAAAATTTCGGCGGCGTGCACTTTCGAAGGCTTGAATGCTTTTTCTAGAGTTGACTTAGTCAAATGGGGTAGAAATCCTGATGTAAGCACTCTAGCATTTCGCTAATGCTCTCACGGTGGCGCACTAGATCAAGATACTTGACTCATAAGTCAAAGTGAAAAAAAATAACAATGTCCATTATATCCACCATGCGACTCAACATCAAAGACCGCCGAGTGGACGAGGAAAATGTTTTTTATGGTAAAGGTGGACGAGGAAAATGTTCCCATTCGAGCGATTTAAATTTCTTCATGGAGATGCTTAAACCATCTTTTCCAGTCGAAAAGTTACCTTTATCTTCGACCACAAGGTTTTCTCTCGATAATTGTGATTTCCACCTTCTATCCTAAACTTCAGGTTGTGTCTTCTGCTGTTCTAAAGCTAGCAAAATCAGTTGTTGCTGAGAAGAAAGGTTCAAGTAGTCATGATTCTTCTAAGAAAAGTAAGAGTATTCTCTCTCTTTATTTTGTCTCATTATGCTGTGAAATTTTGCATTGGGGGAGATATCATTACAGCATCTGAGTACATCCAAGACCCTGGAAGTATCATATCAAGCGGAGGTTTCTACAGACTGGGATTCTTTAGCCCCAATGGTACTACCAATCGGTATGTCGGAATTTGGCATAACAAGATTCCTGTGTTTAACGTCTTTTGGGTCGCAAACAGGGAGAAGCCTGTTCTAGATTCTTCTGGTGTCATGACCATATCCGATGACGGTAATCTTGTGATATTGAATGGAAAGAAGGAAGTACTTTGGTCATCAAACGTTTCCACCTCTGGAGCAAATGCAAAAGCCCAATTATTAGATGCTGGAAATCTTATCTTGCAAAAACAAAGCTCTAATATGAGCACAAATTATACAACGGCATGGGAAAGTTTCCAGACCACGTGTGATACGCTCATCGCGAAAATGAAGCTTAGCACCAACTTGAGAACAAATGAGAAGCAGGTACTCACATCTTGGAAAAGCCCTTCTGACCCATCGATTGGAAGTTTTTCAATTAGTCTCGAACCACTAAATATTCCTGAAGTTTTCCTTTGGAACGGCACCACTCTATATTGGCGGAGTGGTCCATGGAATGGTAAGGTTTTCATCGGAACTCCTGAGATGTTATCAGTCTATCTTGATGGATTTAGCTTGGTGGATGATAAAGAAGGATATGTCTATCTGAGTTACAATTTTGCAGAGGTGTCTTATTTGTCATACTTTTTTTTGAGGTCAAATGGGGAGTTGTTGCAGCCATTCTATGATGAAAAAAATAAGCAGTGGCGGATTGATTGGTCAACCCGGGCATCTGACTGTGATGTTTATGGCAAGTGCGGTCCATTTGGATTCTGTGATGCCAAGAAATCACCAATTTGCAGCTGCTTGAGGGGCTTTGAGCCAAAAAAAGTTGAAGAATGGAGCAGAGGGAATTGGTCCAGCGGATGCATCCAGAAGTCATTGCTGCAATGCGATAAGTTGAAAAATGGTAGTAGTAAAGCGGGAAAAATTGATGGATTTATAAAGCTTGAGAATGTGAAAGTGCCGAATTATGCAATCTGGTCATCTCCTTTGGAAGACAAGTGCCGAGAGCAGTGCCTCAGTAATTGTTCGTGCGCAGCATATGCTTATGATGCCGGCGTTGGTTGCATGTACTGGAGTGGAGACCTAATCGACGTACGGAAGTTCTCCTATGCAGGAACAACTCTTTATGTTCGAGTGGCCCATACAGAACTCGGTATGTTCATTCCTAAATTAAATTTCTGATCTATCTGGTAATACAACTTACTGCTAGATGGTTAGGGAATTTCAATCAATGTGATACGCCAGGTGGAGTTGCGATCCCTGAAAGCTAGCTAATCAGTTCTTTTTTTATTTTTTAATATGTGCTTCAATCTCAGACATCATTGTTTGTCCGTATTTTGATCTGCAGAAGGAAAAAGAGATCTGAGAGCAATTATAGCGACTGCAGCTGTTGTGGCAACTGTAATTTTCAGTATTGGTACTTTCTTCGCCTGGCAGAAGTCGAAAAAACGAGGTGGTAAAGACGGACACCAATTTTCAAAGGCTTCTAGTGAGAACGTGCTCGGAGGGAGCTTAAGCAAAGTTAATCTCCAGGAGCTTGTGCTATATAAATTGGAAGAGCTGGCCACAGCAACAAGCAACTTTAGTGATGCGAACAAGCTGGGGGAGGGTGGTTTTGGGGCAGTTTATAGGGTAATACTATGTCATGTAGAGGACAGCAGCTCCATTTCTGCTTCTTCTTTCTGACTTTCGCAGCTCATTTACGTCCTTTTGTGCAGGGGAGATTGCTAAATGGAAAAGAAATAGCAGTCAAAAGACTATCAGAGGCCTCTGGACAAGGATTGCGGGAATTTATCAATGAAATGGAAGTGATTTCCAAGGTCCAACATCGTAATCTAGTTCGACTCCTTGGATGCTGTGCCGAGCAAGATGAAAAACTATTAATCTATGAGTTCATGCCAAACAAGGGTCTAGATGCATTTGTTTTTGGTAATATTCCATTTCTTGTAGTATTCCGTCGATCTATCATGGAATACCAGTTTATGGGGAAGTCAAGTTTTTAATTTTACCTGTTTAAACAGACATTGGCTGCACCTATTGCACGTACTTTACATTTTCAGTATACATGGGAGCCTCTTTCTGTGCATTACACTCTTCTCCGGTCACAAATTAACACATAATTTTATGAATTTCACTTCTATTGTCTATTTCAGATCCGCTCAAACGAGAGCAACTGGATTGGAGAAGACGATTCAACATCATTGATGGAATTTGTCGAGGCCTACTATACCTTCTCCGTGACTCCAGACTACGGATAATTCATAGAGATCTTAAGACAAGTAATATCCTGTTGGATGAAGAGCTCAATCCAAGAATTTCAGACTTTGGAACGGCTAGAATATTTGGGGGAGAAGAAAATCAAGGAGATACACTAAGAGTTGTGGGAACCTAGTAAGTACTTCTTATATGATGAGTCTCATACTGATTTTATCTTTCTACCTAGCATGAGGAATATTAAAGTGTTTTGTGGAATGCAGTGGTTACATGGCTCCAGAATATGCAATGGAAGGGCGGTTTTCGGAAAAATCAGATGTCTTTAGCTTTGGGGTAGTATTGCTGGAGATTGTAAGTGGAAGACAGAACACTAGCTTCAATGAGGAAGATCAGTCCTTGAGCCTGTTAGGATTGGTAAGCTGTTACAAACAGAGAGATCACCCTATTTCCATCAGCTCAAATTCCAAAACTAATTAGACTTGAATTCTGTTTTTTGGCAGGCATGGAAATATTGGGAGGAAGACAATGTACTTGCACTAGTGGACCCTAAAATTTCTGTTGGATGCTCCGAGATTGAGATCATAAGGTGCATAAATGTGGGGCTGCTTTGTACACAAGAACTTGCAAATGATAGGCCTACCATTTCAACTGTTATTTCAATGATTAACAATGAAATTGTTGGTCTTCCTCGTCCGAACAAACCTGCATTCACCGAGAGGCAAACAACTACCGACACAAGTTCCTCCAGACAATGTCAGAAAAAATACTCTGCCAACAATGTCACTATTACCGCTCTTGAAGGCAGATAAAATGAGGATACCAAAACCAATAAGCTCGAAAGTTCAGCTCAGAGATGCAAACGATAGCCAGCTCGTGTCCTGGACATGGAGTCAATAATGAGTACTAGCGTGATCCTATTTGCATGTACTGTTTTCAAAAGCAGTCTTTGTATTTTTTTTTCGCCTTAATCATGTTCAAGCTTGCTTGGAAATGTATGAACATAAATTTGTGGAATAGCAAATTACTATACGTTGGGTGGCAGTTAGGCCTTGCTTGTTTGGGTCATTCCGAAGCTGGGATGCAAATATTTGGCAATTTCTGTGTTGGTACAGCAGTTGCCCTTTAGCAAGAAGCTCTGTTCAATCAACTAGGCTAGTTTGAAACAAGATATGGAATGCCATTAAGCAAGACTTTTCGTACTAATGTCCATCATATGGTGAATGAAACTAGAATTCTCGTGAAAACCTTTTTCTTCCATGTTTGTGCGTGTGGTCTTGTTGAATTTTGCCTCTTCGTTCCATATATCCAATTGTCTGAGACCATATTAGAAACTAAAGCATCAGGCACAGTGAAAACTATCAGACAAACTTCTTTGTCATATTTGGTTCTTAAGACAATGAAGAATCTGCTAACTTCAACTCACCACAGAAAGCGTTTTCAACAAAAATGTCCATTGGCATAGTAAAAATGACAATCAAAGTTTCAAAGAACTGACAGAGAATAACGATGTTTAGAAATTGTTTTAGTGAATTAGCCGATAGATACTTGGTATTTGTCCAGAGAATCACCCTTTGAAATAATCTGAAAACAAAGTTAATTCAGCCTATAGGGGCTTGCCGTGAAAGAGAAAAGGAGAGTTGACACCAAGTCATTAAAACAGAAATGGAAAATTAGGTGTTGTTGGTAAAAGAGAGAGTACTTTATTTTTCAGATCAAAAGAAGTACTTATAGGCTTAGGTTAAGTCTTGTACAACTACATAGGTCAAATACATAAATAGGCCCAACTTGCTAACACCTTAGAATAATAAATAATAAACTCAACACTAGCCCTCTTGTTGGGGCGTATATATCAAGGTGCAACGGCATCCTTGCCCTGAAAATGTAGTCATCAATCTAATTGTAGGTGAAATATAAGTGTCTACATACGCAAAAACACTGAGTTTTGGCGAAAATAGTTAGCCAACTCTTTCTTTTCCCTTTAGCATGCACAAGTCACTTGCCCATTTGAATCACCCCCAAATTAGAAACATTAGGGTAAAGAAGAGAGTTGTAAGCATACTTTCCTTCATGAAATGGGAAAATATCAAGAAATTTTTATTCTTATACATTTTAGGGCCACAAAAAATAAGAGTAAGTGAAATGTTAGGTGACCATGGCAAGTGAAAATGAAAATGAGTTTGTGATTTTCTTGATGTGAAAATTGGAGGAAAAGGATGATATGAGCTGACTATCTGGTCCTTACTAGTGGATGGAAAGTGCATTAGCAGCACCCATCAAATTTAGTACACTGTCTATATAAAAAAACAAATTGATTATTGGTGATGTATCTGTAGCTACGATCTAGGATTAATTGGCTAAAACGGGGCAATAAAAATATCAAATGTTTTCACGTCACCACAATTTAGAGAAGACAAGGGAACCAAATTTCTACGCTAATATCTCCTACGGGGAAATGGGTTCATGATGTAGACCAACTCAAACACCAGACATGTCTCTTTTTCAACGAGCTTTATACTTGGAGAAATGTCCTACTGTCGTAGGGGAGGAGATAAATCAGTTTTTAATAGCTAATGTGACTTTAAAGGAGGTTACAGAAGGAATTTAGCAATTGGGTTCCACCAAAGCAATATGACTAGATGGCTTGAATGGACAATTCTATAATCACAATTGGGAGATTTTCAAGCATTGCATCTTAGTTGAGGTGCATAATTTCTTTAATTGAGGGATACTTAACCCGGAGTTGAACAAAACACATATTGCACTCATCCCAAGGCTCTGAAACTATGACATCCCCGTCTTGGTTTTCTTCTCTCTCCCTCCTCCTTCTCCTTCCCCTCATGTTTCTCTCGCCCCTCCCCCCCGCCCCCTGCTGCCAACCCACCCACTCCCCTTCTCTCTCTCTCTCTCTCTCTTCTCCCCTCCCTCACGCCACCTCCTGCCATCCCCTTCTCTTTTATTTTCCTTTCTTTTTTTCACTCTTTCTGCTCCCTCTTCTCTCTCTCTCTTCTCGCCTTCCCTTCTGCCGATTCCTCCTCCATTCTCCTTTCCTCTCCACTTCTTCCTTCCCCCCTTCTTCTTCCTTTCTCTTGCTCGTTGCCGTTTCACCACCACCCCCACCCCCACCCCCACCCCTTCTACCAACATCATCTCATCACCACGCCACCATCATCTTCCCATTTTTCTTTTCCCTTCCAAGCCGAGGCCACCCTCCCCTTTTTCTTTTTCTTTTTCTTTTTCTTTACTGTTCACCTACATCACCGCCATTGTTGCCGCCCCACTCCCCTTGGCCGCACCACCATCACCACCTCTTGCCACCGTTTGCTCGCACCATCTATGCCGCTGATGCTTTGCGCCACACGTTGCCCGTCCGCCTAAGCTGAGCCCCCCTTTTGGCCGTGGGCTCAACTTCACCGAATCGCCGCCATTTGTGCCGCCGTTCGAGTCACGAGCATCACATTCTCGACGCCGTCTCACCGCCGTTGCCGGGAGCTCGCCGTCACCAGAAACCCATGAATTAACTTCCTAATCATGAATTAGGGTGTTGATTACGTGTAGGAGGTAGATTAGTTAAGGAAAAGAGTAGTTAATATTAGTAAATTTTAGTTTATTCTTAATTGCGATTAATGATGGTTTATATTAAATTTAATTTGATTAGTTTAAGTAATTACGATTAGATTAATTAATTGTGGTTAGATTAATTAATTGAGTTTAGTTTAATTAATCATAATTTATTTAATTAATAATAATTTATTTAATTAATCATAGTTATTTTAGTTAATGTCCATTTTTAATTAATAGTATTTAGGCCAATTAATCAAGTTTAGTTTAATTAATTGTGATTACCCTAACTATAATTAATTAATCGCGATTAGTGTAATTAATGATGGATTAGCCATTAAGTAGAATTTATGTTTGTTTTTCTAGATTAGATTGTGCGTAATTTCATTTGTTTGCACGTATAATGTTATGTTATTGATTTCCCAATTGTAAATTTTATTTATTATTTTCAAAAAAAGGCTTTATAGGCAAGAAAATAGAAACATATGAGGTGTCGGGTTTGGATGCCAAATTTTACTTGTTAAATAAAATAATTGGGTTTTGAAATAGAAGTGTGCAAAGTTTGACTAGTTGATTTCAAATATGTAACCACGTACGAATATTTTACTGGGATTTTTAAATATGAAAAATTGCCAAAGTGATTATTTTAAAAACGAATTATTTTGTTCTTGGCTAATTAATAGCAATAAAAATTGGCTTGATTGATGGTGTGCTTAAGTGGTTATTTAATTGAACCTGTCACCTAACGAGAGTTTAGGGGCGATGCTCAATTTTTATCGGATGCCTGATGGGAGTTCGGATGCCG
Organism: Eucalyptus pumila; assembly: GCA_016097595.1. Lineage (NCBI taxonomy): Eukaryota > Viridiplantae > Streptophyta > Magnoliopsida > Myrtales > Myrtaceae > Eucalyptus > Eucalyptus pumila. The sequence goes on from CM027849.1 coordinate 8,664,169, forward strand.
AGTCGCAGTTGAATCCAGACCAATGCTTCTTTATAAAATGCTGTCTAGGCGGGGGTTCTAGATGATGCTATGCCTGATGGGGCGGGACGATGCCTGGTCATGCCAGAAGACCGCCGACTCTTGTGTTGACTGTGGCCTAAGAGGTTGTAATAATTGGAACACATGTGTTGGCAATGCGCATGAAATTTTAGTATGTGTTTTGATTGTTATTTATGTATGTTGCACTTTTATTGCTATGTGAGATGTGCTATTATGCAGAGCTGTACCAAGGCGAGGTAAGTTTATATATGGTGTGTGTTTAGGCTATCCCGAGGCGAATCAACTTCCTAATCGAGGTTTAGGCTATTAACTCGCTAAGATTTATATCTCATCCCGCTATTGTTAAATTTTTTAGGTCCACAGTATGGAGTGTCGCCCCGTTGTTTTGGGGTCCCTTGGGATATGGATGTGGAGACTACTCTATTTCCTATCCTAGGGACCGACCGAATCCGCAAGCTGGTGGCCACAACCATATGGGTAGATGTAGGGTTTGCTCATGTAGTGCCCCATAATTTCAAGGCGTGGTTTATTAGGGAGGCGAATGGCAATCGAATTGGTCCACTTCAGGGTTTTAATGGACCGCCATCCGAGAATGTGGGAAGGCAAGTATGGGACCCCATGGATATTGACATCTCTGATGATGTCATTTTGAATCCAAATTCTGATCCGGATGAGCCTATGGAGGTGTTCCCCTCTGACCACGTGCCCGACTTTGCACCTGAATACTAGGATCGGTACTTGGAGCTAATGAAGCTAAAAGTTAACCTTGACCTTTCTTACCCTTTTTGCTAATAGGTCACGTAAGAGTTACCTTTTGTTGTAGGCATGTACATGTTAAACTCCTTAGGTTAATAAGTTGATAAATAAATCACTGCTTTTGGAAATCGTATGTTGTGTTTTACTATCCCAGTTTTGTTGATTGACTAGGTGTTTATTTGAGTTGCTTCCACATATGTTTAATCGAAAGATTTAAAAAAAAAAAAAAAAGGTCTACAACGCGTGTTGGAACATCACAATTCAATTGACCATCGAGGGATGTTTGCGCACTCGGGGTTCGGGGCATGACATCCCTGTTTAAGTGGTATTAGAGCTTGGTCAAAGTTTAGAGTGATAAGGTGCAATGGGTTTTGGGGTAGATAGATAGGAAAAACGGTTTTTCCTTATTCTTATGCTTGTGATTGATTAATTGTTTGGTGCGGGTTGCTCAGATTTCTACTTCCTTGTTGGAAGGTTTCTATAAGGACCTTGTGAGATGAGTGATCTTGAGCAGAGAGCCCCTTAAAGAAGGGCCGTAAAGGCTCTAACAAGTGCCGAGGGAAGGGCACCGAGATGGGCTGGTACTAGAGGGAGAGCGCCGACGTAGGTGTGTGCTAAAAGGAGGGCACCAATTGATCCTAGGGTTGACTGGATCCTGTAAGCCCTAGAGACCTTGGGGAACGTGGTTGGGCAGTAAGCTTAGAATCAAGCCATCGTCCCCGCCGTTGCCGCTACTGCCACCAATGTTGTTGCTGCCGCTACTGCACCTATTGAAGTCCCACCTAAAAATGGGAGTGGTGAGCGGCCTATGCACAAGCTAGTGGAGTAGTTTCTGAGGCTAAAGCCTTTAAAGTTTACTGGAGCAAATGAGCCGAGGCAACAACCCTTTAGGTTCGAGAGTTGGAGAAGCCTTTTGCACTATTGAGGTACTCAGAGGAGGACAAGGTGACCCTATCCATATATTAGCTGCTGGGTAATGCAAGCACGTGGTGAGAAACCACTGAAGGAAGAGTGTTTCCTAAGAGTATGGTCTCAGAGTAGGATGCCTTCGTCGAAGTGTTTTACAGGACATATTTCTTAGACCGTGCTCGAGAACAGAAGATGGCTGAGTTTCAACATCTTTGCCAGAACCAGATAACTGTAGATTAGTATGAGGCGAAGTTTGTCGAGTTGTCGGAGTACACACCAAGGTTAATTGAGGACCCGGTGGATAGAGTTAGAAGGTTGAGAGATGGCTTGAAGCCAGAGATTAAGGACCCGCTGGTGCCGTTTAATCTCAAGGACTATGACGAACTGTATGAAAGGGTCTAACTGATTGAAAGGAATCTGAATGAGTGGGTAGCCGGATCTAGGTTGCGGTTTGTGCCCAACAGAGGTAACAATCGATTTGGGAAGAGGCCAATGATGGGAGGAAAGTATCCCATCCCTCCCAACTGAAAGGGTAGAATGGGAAAGTAGGCATCCAACTTGAATGGTGTGTGCCGATTCTGTGGAAGGAAACATGGATCAGCCTGTGTTCTGCTAGATTGGGAGCTTGCTATGGATGTGGCCAACACAGCTATCAAGTGAAGAATTGCCCGCGCAGGCACATGGGAGTGTAGGCTGCACTACCGCAGATAGGATAGGCAACAAGGAGTGTGTCGCAAAACACGCAACAAAGCATTTTGAGCAGGCCTCTATGCAAGGAAGAGTGTATGTTGTCACCCAAAAGGAGGCGGAGAACTCATAGAACGTGGTTATAGGTACGGTCTTGTTGAACGATCGTGCTGCTTATGCTTTATTTGATCCTGGAGCCACACATTCATTTATTGCTAAGCAGTTCATTAAGTTAGTGCGAAGCGGTCATTAGTATATCCACCTCGTTAAAGGATAAAGTGTTGTCTGCGATAAGGTGTCCTGGTTGCAAGTCAGTAATTAGTGATCGAGAGGAAAGAATAGATTTGATTGTGCTGGTGATGTTTGATTTCGATGTTATTATTGGTATGGATTGGCTCACCAAGCAACAAACTACCATAGATTGTTATCATAAAGCGATTCAATTTAACTCGTTAGCAGGTAAAAGTTTCAAGTTTGTTGGAAATCAAGGAGGACTCTCGATTACTTTAATTTCGTCACTTGAGGCAATCCGGTTGTTGGATGTGGGTTGCCAAGGTTATTTGGCAACAGTGGTTGATACGTCAATTGAGGAGTCAAGGATAGAGGACATTGTCGTAATGCGGGAATTTTCTAACGTTTTTCCTAAAGAGTTGTTTGGTTTGCCTCTAGAAAGGGAGATAGAGTTCATGATTGAGTTGGCCCTTGGGATAGAGCCAATTTCTAAGGCTCCTTATTGTATGGCGCTATCAGAGTTAAAGGAGTTAAAGGTACAGATGCAGGAATTGTTGGACAAATGATTTATTCATCCTAGTGCATCGCCTTAGGGAGTGCTAGTTTTGTTTGTAAGGAAGAAAGATGGTTCGTTGCGTTTTTGCATCGACTATTGACAATTGAATCAAGTGACGATCAAGAAAAAGTATCCGTTACCAAGGATTGATGACTTATTTGATCAACTACAGGGAGCTTCGATATTTTCCAAGATTAACCTAAGGATAGGTTACCATCAATTGAGGATTAAGAAGGAGGATATACCAAAGACGAGCTAGATTCAGTCAGCATCCATAATGCGTCAATAAAAGTCACTCAAATCTATCAGCAAAGCCACCAATCACTTGCAAGTTGCAACAGGCGTCACAACTTGATCCACTTGGTAAAGATCCCACTAGCAAAGGTGAAGTAGGTACTAGTTGCCATCAAAAATTGATAACTAGAACAATTTCATCAAGTTCATCAGCACACACCTGACATTAGATGTTGGTCACATCCAAAGTGGTGGTGGCAAGAGTAATGATGTCAGGGTGGTGAAGATATGAGGTTTTGTGTATGTATTTAGTGATGTCAAGGTGCAATGACAACCTTGCCATAGAAATCTAGTAATCAATTTGATTATAGGCGAAATATGTATGTTGGCATACGTAAAAACACTCAATTTTGGTAAAAATAGTTAGCTAACTCTCTCTCCTCTTTGCTTTGCACAAGTCACTTAGCCCTTTCAATGACCCCCAAATTAAAAACATTAGGGTAAAGAAGAGAGTTATAAGCATATTCTTCCATTTTTTTTTTTTTAATGGGGATAGAACTCTAAATTTCCATTTCAAATACACTTTCTTGGGAGAAGAATAATACAAGTGCCATAACTTTCATACGTCACTTACTTGAGTGTAATAACTTTATTTTTCACTCACTTAAATGTCACATTGGAGAAAAATCGATCATTTAAGTGACATTTCCAGCAAATCGTCCTTCATGGATTTTTTTTTATTAATTTCCCATTTTTACATGGATATTTTTAATTTTTTATTAAATAGATTTAGGGGTATTGCCTAAAGAACGGATAAGACCCATGATTAGGCACGGGCTCTCCGAAGCCCATATCTCATGCGACATTGGGGTGTTCTTAAGAATTTCGCAATAAAGAGTCGCTACTAACTTATTGAGGTCGGTTAGAAATCAAATGAGGCATGAGAGTACACCTCATTTCTTACGCAATCAAAAAATTTAAGGTCAGGAACTTGATTACACTAATTAACCAATTAATGTTATTTCGGTACCTAATCTTGTTCATTTAAAAAAAAAAGTTATGGCATGAACGTCTTCCCCCTTTTGTCCTTTTTAATTTCCTTTTCTTTTCTTCTTACCCTTCACTCACTTGAATTTATAGTCTTCAAGTGAGCGAAAGAAAGTTATAAAAGTTATGGCACTTGTGCTGTTATTATCCAATTTTCAAGGCCACAGAAAACAATGAGAGTAAGTGAAGTATTAGGTGACAATGGCAAGTGGAAATGAAAATGAGTTTGCTATTTTCTTGATGTGAAAATTGCAAGACAATGTGAGTTGACTATTCTACCCTTCCAAGTTGATGGAAAGTGCACTTGGCAACACCATCAAAGCAAGTACAATAAGAAGCCCAAGATTGAGTTTTGGGTCTGATTGAGGCTGAAAAAGAACAAAGTGCATGATGTTAACATATACAAAATAAGTTACCAAGGTTGAGTGATATAATCTCGAAAGTGTATTACGAAAATCTGAAATTAACCTAATTCATTCTACAAGTTAAAAATAAATTTCCACTAGTTTGTAATAGCCAAAGAGATGTGAAAAAAACCTTCTCTTATGAAAAATCATTGAACTTAATGTAAGTATGCTTACTAATATGTTGCAATTTATTTTAAATTTGAAAAGTCACTAGCTATACATCAAAATTACCAATTTTTGTTAGGGTGGAAGTAATTTTCCCCTTAACACTTGAAAAAGTTACTAGTTAATCCAAACATACACAATTACATGAAAGGTTACTGAACCTACATTAGTAAACAAACTTAAATAAACCAATACTTTTTTCACATAAATGTTATTAATCATCTATAAAAGTTGCTGCTGACCAATAAATTGTCATGCAAACTTATTAGTCATGGAAAAAAAATTGTACTCAATTGTTACTTCTCATTTATTGGAGAATGTATTGTTATGGAATTCATTAGTTACACCAAAAAAAAAAAAAATCATTAATAACTATAGACAGATGCCTAAATGCTTACTTTCTTAATGTGAATATATTTAATTATATATATAGATTCCGTAGGTTCGCACGTTGTTTCTCTTCTTGCAGACTGAAACGGACGGCGATGAGTCGATGACTCAATTCGGTAAGCGTCCAGAAGGCAGAGTCCCCTCTGACATGTCCTTTTCGTTCCTCCCCCACTGTCCCCTCCGTCGCCGCCTCGTGCGAGTGGACCGTGAGAGTTGGGGCTGTAGCCATGTGATCTCAGTGGAGACGTCTGTAGCCATGTGATCTCAGTGGAGACGACTGGACCCACCCACTCAATGTTCATCACTGAAGATGCCATGTCCGTTCGTCCTCTTCATCCTCCGCCTCTCGCGCACGGCTTGACGGGTGCAGTGGCGGCTGGAAGTTGGCGTGGGATTGGCTTTCGTGACTTTAGTCGTCCGCAGCCTCCGAGACGAGGAACCGGTGGAGAAAGATTAGGGTTTCGGTACTTGCCGTTTTAGCTTTAGGGGGAAGTTAGAAGTTTTTCTTGTAGTTCACGAAGAAGAAAGATAATTTTGGGCTAATGCGGTTCAGGCATTAGATGGCAGAAGTAATTTCTTTTGCCTTTAAATAGGGATGCTTAATAGAAATAACTAGCCCAGGACATAGTTCAGGGAAATTATGATTGACTGAGGATGTTAACTTTGATACAAAGTAATAAATGTGGTTGCTCCAGATCTAAATGCATTAATTTGTGATGCTGCACGTAGTGGTGTATCATGAAAGTTTCAAATGTTTTGAACTATAAGAAGATAAAAAAAAAAAAATTGAGGATGAATTATGGACCAATTTTATCGAGTCACAAGTTAATGGGGAATTCTTAAGTGCTTATTTGAAATGGCCTTTTCTCTTGAATGGTATTTTTTTCGCAAAAATCATATGATTTTACTTGAGTTCGAATGTGAATATGCATATACTATACGAAATTCAAGATGCTCCATAGTTCAACTGAAATTTAAGACGCTAAGAAGAAAATGAAAGTCGACTGAACGTATCTTCAGAATCTCATGACCAAGAACAAGAAAATTGTTGATACGAATAACAAGTGGCTTAGGTGAAGATGATGGAGATCCGACATGGAAAACCTATGCTGAATAGTGGAGACAAAATCTTCAACCCTGCAAAAAGCTGTGGGGCCATTAGCTAGAAAAATCGGATTCTGCAGTACCGCTTTCTTCATGGAGCTCCTCAAGTCCACTTGCCAGCAACTATGTAAATGATTGTTAAGTCGTGTGTGTACCTCTTAGTGGGAAAGCGCCATCACCTTCAACCACTAGGCCTTCCTTTCCATTCCTTTCATAATAATCAAAATCATGATCAATGCAAAAAGTTGTTTCTATAATTAATCAATGCTCCCCCTCAATTTGTTACCTTTTTTGAGGTGATTACGATTCTTTCCCTTTTTTTTGGATTCACTTTCTCCCCTTGTCATCATGACAATATTCGCTAATAGTACTAATTGCGGCTTGTGCACATTGCGCAGAATATTTTTCCACTATTTCCTTCCTAACAACAATATCTGCAATGATCGTTTGCCTTTTAAAATTCGATGCAGAAATTTGTTTTCTTCAATCAAGCTTATCTCGAATTTAATCGGCATAAACTCAACAAAATTTTTGCACAAGTACGATGGTATAATATTTACGTAATATATAAAGCATTTTCTATAAATAAATAAATTGAATAGCATATATAAGATTATCAAATATTTAAATTTAGAGCTACTCAAATTTTCGTACAACACATTAGGCATTTGTTCAATAATTTGCGAGAACTTTGCAAGGAAGAGAATTTTGAACCTCCAAAAAATAGTATAGAACCTCCACAATTTTTAATGAAGCTTTTCAAAATCCATATGAAGGATTCTTTTGCCACTTGCAAATTCTTGTATAATAGATAACAATCTTTGCAATATACATATATATATATATATATATATATATATATATATATATATATATATATATCAAGTAATATCTTCATTAGATTTGTGGATCAAACTTGCTAGATATAAGATATCTTCTATGAATATGGCAAGAGTATCCATGAATATGCAATAATATCTTTCACGATTAAAGGGATTTCCTTGAGCATAAAAACTAAAAAAGATATTATTAATGCATTTCGCAAAAAGAAAGTAGATATTTCTTTCACGTCCATATCAAGCAATTAAAAAAAATGCAATGCTTTATGTTTATGACAAGAGATATTTGCAATATAAATCATATTTGATTCATAGGCAATCATCTATAATCTTCATAAAATCGAATAAAATTTTGCAAGGCGGGATGATAAAAAAATAAATTATTCTCTTACTCATGGTATATGTTTGAAATATACTATTGATTAAAAATGATCATTGTCAATCTTTGCATGAGATACCTTTTTTATTGCACCAAAATTTGTATAGATTCACAATCATTCTTCTCTTATAGAATTTATTGCAATGAACTGATTTCCTTTTTGGTATCCATAAATTTGGATCATTCATTTTCGTTAGAGCAAAATAAAAAATCTCCATAGATAATCAAATATTCTTTCTTAATTCATCATAACATAATATTTAAGGAAAGAACATTATGCACAATAATATCTTGAAAAAGAAATTCTCACTTGGTCAAAGCACGATAAAATTAAAGGGAATAAAATCCTTGAGTATCTAAGAATATCTTGCATAATAAATTAATATCTCGTAAAACAGATTTCTACTTTGCAAAATATGACAAAATCTGAGAGCATTAAATCTAACCAAATAAACTCAATTGTCTCTAAGCAAAATATCAAATCAATCACACTTATTAAATTAAATCTCAACTCACGAATCACAAAAATAAATCACATGATTCTTCCTTAAATAAAACAAATCATAGAATATGATCATAAGAAGATCCGAATCAACCGAGGATATATCGAATATCAAGAATAATGAGAATTATGTGCCCAAATCAAATTGAGAAAAAAATTTACCTTCCTTACAAAATTCTCTTTCTTCTTTTCTTTTATTTCCTACAAAAACAACTCATCTTTTCTTTGATATCCAAATTTTCTTGGGTCCTTGAGAGTTAGTAGAGTGTGCTATTTTTACCCAATCTTTCTTAACAAGTATCCAGACTTTAGGCCATTCTTTCTCAAAGTGCTGCGAATTTTCACAATTTGAACATTTGAGGGCATTTCGACCAACAAGTTTTATAAAGATCCTTTAAAAATACTTCTTGTATGCAAGTCTAGGAGGTATTTGTCTAAGTTTCTCCTTGACATTAGGAAAATCTATTAAAGAATCACTTTCCTTATTAAAACCAAGTCCCGACTTATTATAGTAAAGTACTTGTATGGAAATGATATGCGCTAATGTTTTTGAACTCTTTGAAAGTTTTGTTGAAATATTTGAAAATTCATTTTCTAAAGTATCATTTTCTTTGACAAGTAAATCTCAACTTTATTTTGTTTGTAGAAAATGTTTTTGCAAATTTTAAAAAATTTCTTTTTGAGAAAGATCCTATTGCCCAAGCCATGAATTCTCCTTTTTTAGTTCGAAGACCCTTTTAAGAGAATATTTGAGATTTGAGCAAAGTCATTTATATATTTAAAAACTTTAGAAGGAATTTTTGAAAGACTTACATCGATTTCCTTGTCGGATTTCAAGTATGTGTTTGAGTGCGACTCTGCTTCTAAGTCTTATTCAGATTCCCAATTTGAGTTTGAGTCTAACTGTGCCATTAAGCATATATTTCCTTGCTCATCATCTTCTTTCATTGTTCTTTTCTGCCCATTCTACTTATATTGTTTTCTTCCACTGAATTTTCTTCATTTTCTACTTAGCTTTTTGAATTTCTTGATTATAAAAGCAAGTTCTTCATCGTCCATGTCATTTTCTAAGTCTGTATCATCATAATCAGCGTTAGATTTTAAAGCGATGGACTTCTTACCTTTAGGATCTTCATAAATGATTTGTTCCACTTCGTAGGATTGAAGAGTGCCAATAAGTTCATCAACAGAAAGTGGCATAATCCTCTGAGTCTCCTGGATTGAGGTCTTAACATGGTTCTAATATTTTGAAAGACCTCACAGAAGTTTGTTGACCTTAATTGGGGTAGAAATTGGCTGACCTTGATACGTCAAACCATTTACAATTTATGTAAAACAACCGAACATATCTCCAATCGACTCTCCTGACTTTATCTTGAATGATTCATATTAGCCAAGTAGGAAGTTTACTTTTGTCTCTTTTACATGATTAGTCCATTCATAAGTAACATAAAGTCTATCTCAAACTTTTTTAGTTGTTTCACATGAAGAAATTTCATTATATTCAGTAGGAGACAAGACACAATGTCACACCCCGCCTCATTTCTAACATGAGAGCATGACTCAGCGGGTTAACATCGACGCCCCAGGCAACGTCGAACGTCCCGAAAGTCTTTTATCTTTAATAAAACACATGCGGAAGTGATCATAAATAATCCCATACAAACACACATGGAAGCCGGGCAAGACACATGCAAGACAAGTAAATAATAGCAACACATACACATACATATTCACCCATCAAAAGCTGTTTTGATTACATGCCCATCCTAGTCCTGAGCTACTTATTTTTGTTCCATATATAATCGAAAGGGCTGGGGTAGCCTAGCTCCTCTACCGAGCTGCTCCCAAAAGCGACCCCCATGCTAGATTCATTCATTTCTTGGACCCTGGTTCACCCATCATACACCTGAAATGGTGAGATCAATAAGAGTGAATCGATGACTCAGTAAGTAGAAATCCCTAATTCTCCTATAGGAGGACATCTCACCGTCGATCGTCGGATACAAGGTCACCATCCACTTGTCAATGGTAAATCAATAGTAAGGTTTGTGACTTGCCTTGCTTATGCATATGAAAGGCTCTCAACTATCTATGTGCTTTCAAGAATAAAAAACAATGAGTTAGTACATATGAACAAACTTTCCAAGGATCCGTGGCTTATGATCATTTTGGTCATAAAAATGGATGCTCGCATCTCACGAAACTCATTTAACCACTAAGTGACCCAATTCAAATATATGCTCAAATTGATACAAGGACTTAACAATACATATCAAACAAACCCAGCTTTTGCAATCACATGTGTATTAGTCATGAACCACACGTGGATTTTCATTTTTCTTTTTCAATATCATATTAGCCGAAATTAACCGGCTCTTCTAGTAACCACCAGGCATCGGTCCCCCTCTTAGCAACCGACATCATCCTGATCTCATTATCTGGATGGCATCCAGGGCAACCCTCAGGAATCGACCTCACCCGGGCCGGCATTGTCCACAATCTCAATATCGAGATGGCATTCGAGGCTTTACCCCGGGCAACGACCCGACATTCCCCCGACATCGGCATATAAGTCCATTGTGTGTCCATGCATTTGATGCATCATCCGATTTATGTTATGTTTAAACTTTTAGCCAAATGAAAGGCTCGAAGGCGTGTGCCATGCAAAGTGAACTAATGAACGACTATTTTGTTTTATTAAATCAAACTCATGCCCGATGAAATTTGGGCTCGTGACTTTGACTTTGAACCATTCGGTTAGGCTTTAGCATTGTCCATAGCCATCAAGACCACTCCTCGTCATCCGGGTGTGCTCGACACACATGCAACATCATGAACTTACTTAATACAACAACAAGCAATAGAAATACAACAAGCTTAACAATACAAAGCCACCATAGGCAAACGATGACATGATCCTAAAATCGATAAACATAGCACATCGCTCTATCGAAAAGTTAGGAAAATCTACTTATGACTTTTTAGACCAAGCTCCAAGATGCTTCTTTGGTGGTTGGTCGAGGTCTAGGGCGGCTTGGAAGAGAAGGGAGGAAGGGAGAAATTAGAAGAGAATGGTTATGCCTCCAAATGTGATGATGCATTCTCCTATTTAAAACCTCTTCCTCTTAGATTGTTATGCAAACTTATGATTACAACTAAATGACAAGTTGGCCTACCTATCTTCTCCGAGTTGGCACCTTGGTCCTTTGGTATTGGCTTGTGATTAGTCCACCTATATGCTTACTCTCCAAGGCTCAATCTAGGCTCGTTATTGCCTATGGCACCTAATATCTTCTTTTAATTGGTTGGTTTTTGCCTTGCTTATCAAGGCTATAATCTAGGGCCATCATACCTTAAGATTTATCTAAGATTTGGTCATCAAGAAACTTGGATTTTGGACAATTTGGTTTCCAAATTAAACACATGAGCATGTGATTAATTAAGCTCATTAATTAGCTAGCTTCCAAAAGCATTTAATGCATTCTTATCTTCAAGTCAAGAAAACTCTAGATTGGCTTCTTCCTCTAGTTAGGAGTGCAGCTCCCTTCCCCTCCAAGTCGGGCGTGTGGTTCTCCATTCAAAGGCAAAACATTTTTGAGTAACTTTCGAAATTAGTACCATTACCTTATCAAATGGACACGAAAAATTATATAATTTTAAAATGTTGTAGAGAAGACCTTATAAAACATTTTTCATGAAGGAATCCAAGCAAAATTCGTTCTGTGGAAAGAACAGAAAATCATTGAACACAACCTAAAATTTTATCCGTCGAGCAGATTCAACCGTCGGAGAGAGAGACTCATTTCAAAATTCAAATTTTCAGAAAACTCTTTGAAATTTTAATATTTTGTAGATATGGATGCCATTTAAAAATTTTGTGAATGAAGAATGTCAAAATTCATAAGGGAAGATTATATAAAAATTCGAGAAAGCAACTTGGTTACCGTTTCCACTATACTGGGCAGGTTGTACATGGTAATTGATTGGGCCTTTGTCCCAACCATTTCACCTTAGAAAAATATGAAATTTAATCATGTTATATATCAAGATTTTTTTAACAACTTTCATACAGAAAGTATCTCCAAATTTGTAACATAAAAAGCTCTGTAAAATGGGAAAATAACAAAGGTTCAGAAATTTTGAACATTAAATAAGGTAAATTCTAATTGAAAAGAGAGTGTTCTCCGAATCAAGGCTCATCTATGACTATACAATCTTATCTCCCAAGATCCTAAGTAGTCTCTATACTAGCTTGGACACTTGTCTCAGTTATTATTGGCTAACGTCCAAAAGAGATAAGGTAGACCCGTCTTGGTCCAAAGTTGGATTTGTCTTGGCCTTCTCATTTCTCTCTCTACATGTGACCTCTCCTTTGTAGGTTCCAAAGTCTACAACTCACACTTAAATTCTAGGATATTAATGAGCCTAGGCCATAGGGATATTCTTTTCCCCACTTTATTTAATACGTTCACATTTGTTCACACTTGTTCACACTTATTTTTGCAAGAAATTTTGATTCTTCAAGGCCGATGTGTCCCCTTTATTAATGGCTTTAAGTCCAAATCTAATCTTATCTTCTGATGTAAAGTCTCAATGTGCCAGGTGTCCGTGCTCCTTAATTCACTACATGATGAAGGCATTAAATACAACTTGAAAAATATCTAAGTTCTGAAGGCCTTGTCATCATAGACTAATTAAATTTAACCATGATCAATTATCTTATTTGGCTCGGGGTTCATGCATAAGACATGATCGGAGGAAGTAGACATAACCTAGCTTAACCGGTGAAACTAACCAGGCCGAAGGGAAGGAAAGGCTAGGCACGGGTGGAAAAATGAAAAAAAGAGAAGGAAGGGTCGGGCGTTGGCCCATGTGGGGAAGGAAGGAGAGGCCGATCGGGCCAAGCTCGAATTCGGCCCAACCGGGCCTCTCTCGTGCGTTTACTGTTTTTTAAATATCTATTTGAGAAAAAATCAGGTATCAACATTTATATTTGAGTTTATGTGAGTAAAATAAGGAGAATGTACAATAGGTTTCTAGAGTCAAGAGCCATACAATGGTTTGGAAAAAGGATAGGTGAATGAGGAATCTTAAATTAATACTACTTTGATGATATTTTAATTTCAACTTTGTTGAAAATTAAATTTAAAATATTTTGGATTTTATATTCAATGGGCCTCATTCATGAGAAGTACTTAGTTTTATATAAATGGTACCTACTTCTTGTAATATGTCTTATAAAGAATTCTTAATGCCGAGCATTTCTTTGCATGGGACCCTTGTGGTAAAACTAAGAGGGATAGCTACATTGATTGGCCATCTCTAACCTTTTTACTTATAAATAAAAATATGTAGGATAAGGATAACATGAGTGTCACAACTTTCATATAGTACTCACTTGAGCATTATAACTTCATTTTTTTTCTCACTTAAGTGTCACATCGAAGTAAAATCAATTACTTGAGTGTCATTCTCAGCAAATCATCGCACCTGGATTTTTTTATTTATTAATTTTCCATTTTGACATGGAATTTTTTGCATTTTTTATTTATTGTCTACCTCAACACCAGTAAAGCCACATAGGACAATTGACATCCACATCAAAATTTTTAGCAAGGAAAATCACCGATGGCACCTGAGTAATTGATTTTTGAATTTGCAGTATTCAAGTGAGCAAAAGAAAGTTATAAAAGTTATGGCACCTGTGTTGTTATTATCCAATTTTCAAGGCCACAGAAAACAATGGGAGTAAGTGAAGTATTAGGTGACAATGGCAAGTGAAAATGAAAATGAGTCTGCTATTTTCTTGATGTGAAAATTGCAAGACAATGTGAGTTGACTATTCTACCCTTCCAAGTTGATGGAAAGTGCACCTAGCAACACCATCAAATCAAGTACAATAAGAAGCCCAAGATGGAGTTTTGGGTCTAATTGAGGCCGAAAAAGAACAAAGTGTATGATGTTAACATATACAAAATAAGTTACCAAGGTTGAGTGATATAATCTCGAAAGTGTATTGGGAAATTCTAAAATTAACCTAATTTATTCTACAAGTTAAAAATAAATTTCCACTAGCTTGTAATAGCCAAAGAGATGTGAAAACAACCTTCTCTTATGAAAAATCATTGAACTTAATGTAAGACTTACTTAGTATGCTTACTAATATGTTGCAATTTAATTTAAATTTGAAAAGTCACTAGCTATACATCAAAATTGCCAATTTTGTTAGGCTGGAAGTAATTTTCCCCTCAACACTTGAAAAAGTTACTAGTAAATCGAAACATACACAATTACATGAAAGGTTACTCAACCTACATTAGCAAACAAACTTAAAGAAACCAATACTTTTTTCACATAAATGTTATTAATCATCTATAAAAATTGCTGCTGACCAATAAATTGTTATGAAAACTTATTAGTCATGGCAAAAAAATTGTACTAAATTGTTACTTCTCATTTATTGGAGAATGTATTGTTATGGAATTCAGTAGTTACACCCAAAAAAAAAAAAAATCATTAATAACTATAGACAGATGCCTAAATGCTTACTTTCTTAATGTGAATATATTTAATTATATATATATATATATAGATATAGATTCTGTAGGATAGCAAAATGGACAGCGCCTGGATAAGTAAATTCAATTCTTAAATATGACCCGCTCACTTGGCCTGGCCAAGCTTATTTAGACCCATTCAATTTAATGAACAAAACATAATATACATTAACCTTTTCATTACGAGAAATCTTGAATGGAAATTCTTAAGACACTAAAATAGAAATGATTCACTTATTGATCAGGTCTATCACAACAATGATTTGCAAATCCGGTTTGACCCATTTGAGAGAACCGGCCGGACCCCGAACCATGCCCGACTTCAGGGACAACTCTGAAGTCTCCAAGTCCTTTTCCAACGGCTTGGTTCGCACGTTGTTTCTCTTCTTGCAGACTGAAACGGACGGCGATGAGTCGATGACTCAATTCGGTAAGCGTCCAGAAGGCAGAGTCCCCTCTGACATGTCCTTTTCGTTCCTCCCCCACTGTCCCCTCCGTCGCCGCCTCGTGCGAGTGGACCGAGAGAGTTGGGGCTGTAGCCATGTGATCTCAGTGGAGACGACTGGACCCACCCACTCATTGTTCATCACTGAAGATGCCATGTCCGTTCGTCCTCTTCATCCTCCACCTCTCGCGCATGGCTTGACGGGTGCAGGGGTGACTGGAAGTTGGCGTGGGATTGGCTTTCGTGACTTTAGTCGTCCGCAGCCTCCGAGACGAGGAACAGGTGGTGAAAGATTAGGGTTTCGGTACTTGCCGTTTTAGCTTTAGGGGGAAGTTAGAGGTTTTTCTTGTGGTTCATGAAGAAGAAAGATAAAATTGGGCTAATGCGGTTCAGGCATTAGATGGCAGAAGTAATTTCTTTTTCCTTTAAATAAGGATGCTTAATAGAAATAACTAGCCCAGGACATAGTTCAAGGAAATTATGATTGACTAAGGATGTTAACTTTGATACAAAGTAATAAATGCGGTTGCTCCAAATCTTAATGCATTAAATTGTGATGCTGCACATAGTGGTGCATCATGAAAGTTTCGAACGTTTTGAATTATAAGAAGATCAAAATAAATTGAGGATGAATTATGGACCAATTTTATCGAGTCACAAGTTAACGGGGAATTCTTAAGTGCTCATTTGAAATGGCATTTTCTCTTGAATGGTAATTTTTCGCAAAAATCATATGATTTTACTTGAGTTCGAATGTGAATATGCATATACTAAATGAAATTCAAGATGCTCCATACTTCAAATGAAATTTAAGAAATGAAAGTCGACTGAACGTATCCTCAGAATCTCATGACCAAGAACAAGAAAATTGTTGATACGAAGAACAAGTGGCTTAGGTGGAGATGATGGAGATCCGACATGGAAAACCTATGCTGAATAGTGGAGACAAAATCTTCAACCCTGCAAAAAGCTGTGGGGCCATTAGCTAGAAAAATCGGATTCTGCAGTACCGCTTTCTTCATGGAGCTCCTCAAGTCCACTTGCCAGCAACTATGTAAATGATTGTTAGGCCGTGTGTGTACCTCTTAGTGGGAAAGCGCCATCACCTTCAACCACTAGGCCTTCCTTTCCATTCCTTTCATAATAATCAAAATCATGATCAATGCAAAAAGTTGTTTCTATAATTAATCAATGCTCCCCCTCAATTTGTTACCTTTTTTGAGGTGATTACGATTCTTTCTCTTTATTTTAGATTCACTTTCTCCCCCTGTTATCATGACAATATTTGCTAATAGTACTAATTGCAGCTTGTGACCAGAATATTTTTCCATTATTTCCTTTGTAGCAACATCCACAATGATCATTTGCTTTTTGAAATTCCACACAGAAATTTGTTTTCTTCAATCAAGCTTGTCTCGAATTTAATCTACATAAACTCAACAAACTTTTTGCACAAATGTGATGTTATAATATTCACGTAATATATAATGCATTTTCTATAAATAAATAGAAGGAATAGCATATATAAGATTATCAAATATTTAAATTCAGAGCTACTCAACTTTTCGTACAACCCATTAAGTATTTGTTCAATAATTTGGGAGAACTTTGTGCAAGGAGGATAATTTTGAACCTCCAGAAAATAATACAGAACCTCGAAATCATCCATTTGACAAGTCTACTGCTCCACGCGCTTTCAAGGTCTCCTCCAAAAGCCATTCATTATTGTGGGCGTGGGTTTCTTTATTCCTGATGTGCCTTTTATTTAATTAACTTTCTAAGTAGAGTGACATGCATACCCATCGCCCATCTACCCATCGCCCATCTATCAGAGCTGTGGCCCTAGTAATCAAACAACATAAATTAATGACAAGTCGAGCTTCATTGCGAATAGATGCTGACCAGAAAAGCTGTCAAATTTGATGGAGCTCATCCATGTATGCTGATGCAATGGTTTCATCCATCGCACGGGCTATCTAAAAGATAAAATCGGACTGCCATTTTAAAATTCAATGTCCTTTCACGAGTTCGATGAACTCCTTATTCAAAGATATCTTGCCTGAGTCGATTTCACAAAATCCAATGTGTCCATGGCGTCGACGGTAGCTCACACAAGTCCCGGATCTAGAACGGGTAACCGAAGCTTCAATCTGTATTAAATTCCACTACCGCAGGCGTCTACACAAGGTGACTCCATCTCCGATGGGGACTTGAGAGATGTCGACTCGCGGGTCGGAAGCTAAGAACTCATTGAACTCCACGATTGCAGTGTGGCCATTGTAGAATTTTTGGATCAAGCTTTTCAAAATCCACATGAAAGATTCTTTTGCCACTGCAAATTCTTGTATAATAGATAACAATCTTTGCTATAAAAAATATCAAGTAATGTCTTTTTTCGATTTATGGATCAAACTCGCTAGATATAAGACATATTCTAAGAATATAGTAAGAGTATCCATGAATATGCAATAATATCTTTCACGATCAAAGAGATTTCTTAAGCATAAAAACTCAAAAACATATTATTGATGCATTTCATAAAAAGAAAGTAGATATTTCTATCATGTGCCAAATCAATCAATTAAGAAAAAAAAGCAATGCTTTATGTTTATGACGAGATATTTGCAATATAAATCATATATAATTCATAGGCAAATCATCTATAATCTTCATAAAATCAAGTAAAAATTTGCATTGATTAAAAATGATCATTGTCAATCTTTGCATGAGATACCTTTGTGGTTGCACCAAAATTTGCACAGATTCACAATCATTCTTCTTTTATAGAATTTCTTGCAATGAACTGATTTCCTTTTTGGTATCCATAAATTTGGATCATTCATTTTTGTTAGAGCAAAATAAAAAATCTCCATAGATAATCAAATGTTCTTTCTTAATTCATCATAACATATTATTTAAGGAAATGACATTATGTACAATAATTCTTGAAAAATAAATTCTCACTTGGTCAAAGCACAATAAAATCAAATGGAATAAAATCCTTAAGTATCTAAGAATATATTGCATAATAAATTAATATCTCGTAAAACAAATTTCTACTTTGCAAAATATGACAAAATTTGAGAGCATAAAATCAAACCAAAGAAACTCAATTGTCTCTAAGCAAAATATCAAATCAATCACACTTATTAAATCAAATCTCAACTCACGAATCATAAAAACAAATCACACGATTCTTCCTTAAATAAAACAAATCATAGAATATGATCATAATAAAATCCGAATAAACCAAGGATATATCGAATATCAAGAATAATAAGAATTATGTGCCCAAATCAAATTGAGAAAAAAATTTACCTTCCTTACCAAATTCTCTTTCTTCTTTTCCTTTATTTCCTGCAAAAACAACTTATCTTTTCTTTGATACCCAAATTTTCTTGGGTCCTTGAGAGTTAGTAGAGTATGTTATTTTTACCCAATCTTTTTTAACAAGTCTCCAGACTTTAGAATATTATTTCTCAAAGTGTAATGAATTTTCATAATTTGAACACTTGAGGGTATTTCGACCAATGGATTTTGTAAAGATCCTTTGAAAATAATTCTTGTACGCAAGTCTAGGAGGTCAATGTCTAAGTTTCTCCTTGACATTAGGAAAATCTATTAGAGAATCACTTTCCTTATTAAAACAAAGTCCTGACTTATTATAGTAAGGTACTTGTATGGAAAGAATATGCTCTAATGTTTTTTGACCCTTTGAAAATTTTGTTGAAATATTTGAAAATTCATTTTTTAAAGAAACATTTTCTTTGACAAGTAAATCTTGACTTTCTTTTGTTTGTAGAAAATCTTTTTGCAAATTTTCAAAATTTTCTTTTCGAGAAAGATCCAGTTGCCTAAGCCATGAATTCTCCTTTTTTAGTATGGAAATCCTTTTAAGAGAAGATTTAAGATTTGAGCAAAGCTCATTTATATATTTAAAAACTTTAGTAGAAATTTCTAAATGACTTACCTCGATTTCCTTGTCGGATTTTGAGTCTATGTTTGAGTTAGACTTTGATTCTGAGTCTGATTCTAATTCCGAATTTGAGTCTGAGTCTGAATATGCTATTAATCATATATTTTTTTACTCATCATCTTCTTTCATTATTTTTTTTTTGGCCCATTCTGCTTATATTTTTTTCGTCCACTGAATTTCCTTCATTTTCTACTCAGTTTTTTGAATTTCTTGATCATAAAAGCAAGTTCTTCGTCGTCCATGTCATTTTCTAAGTTTGTATCATCAGCATCAGTGTTAAATTTTAAAGCAATTGACTTCTTACCTTCAAGATCTTCATAAATTATTTGTTCCACTTCGTAGGATTGGAGAGTGCCAATAAGTTCATCAACAGAAGGTGGCATAATCCTCTAAGTCTCCTGGATTGAGGTATTAACATGATTTCAATCTTTTGAGAGACCTCGTAGAAGTTTGTTGACCTTTATTGGGGCAAATATTGACTGACCTTGATACGCCAAACCATTTACCATTTCTATAAAATGACTAAACATATCTTCAATCAACTCTCCTGACATCATCTTGAAGAATTCATATTGGCCAAGTAGGAAGTTTACTTTTGTCTCTTTTACACGATCAGTCCCTTCATAAGTAACATGAAGTCTATCCCAAACTTTTTTAGTAATTTCACATGAAGAAATTCCATTATATTCAACAGGAGACAAGGCACAGAGTCACACCCCCACCCCATTTCTGACATGAGAGCATGACCCGATGGGTTAACATCAACGCCTTAGGCAACATTGAATGTCCCGAAAGTCTTTTATCTTTAGTTAAGCACATACCAAAGAGATCGTAAATAATCTCGTACAAACATACATGGAATCCGGGCAAGACGCATGCAAGCCAATCAAATAAAAGCCAGCACATACACATACATATTCACCCATCAAAAGCTGTTTTGATTACATACCCATCCTAGTCTTGAACTACTTATTTTCGTTCCATAGATAATCAAATGGGCTGGGGTAGCCTAGCTCCTCTATCGAGCTACTCCTAAACGCGCCCCTCATGCTAGATTCATTCCCTTCTTGGACCCTGGCTCACCCATCATACACCTGGAATGGTGAGAACAATAAGAGTGAGTCAATAACTCAATAAGTAGAAATTCCTTCTCCTATAGGAAGACATCTCGCCATTGATTGTCGGATACAAGGTCACCATCCACTTGTCAATGGCAAATCAATAGCAAGTTTCGTGTCTTGCCTTTTATACATATGAAAGGCTCTCAATTGTCTATGTCCTTTCAAGAATCAAAGACAATGAGTTAGTGCATATGAACAAACTTTCCAGGGATCCGTGGCTTATGATCGTTTTGGTCATATAAAGGGATGCTCGCTTCTCATTAAACTCATTCAAGCACTAAGTGACCCAATTCAAATATATGCTCAAATTGATACAAGTACTTAACAATACATATCAAACAAATCCAGTTTTTGCAAGCATCACACGTGTATTAGTCATGGACCACACGTGGAACTTCATTTTCCTTTTTCAGTATCATATTAGCCGAAATTAATCGGCTCTTCCGGTAACCACCGGGCATCGGTCCCCCCCCCCCTGGCAACCGGCATTGTCACGCCCCAATACTTCGAGCACGTGTCCATCCTTTTGCGGTCAATTAAATAGCAACTTCCCAAAATGCATCGCTGACCCTTTCATTTTAAATGCGTATGTGGAAGCAAATAAATAATTTCCCCAGATAACAACAATATGGGATAGAAAAGTAGGCCACAAATTTATTTAAACCACAACACGCTTATATATACATATATCAAGCAATGTCATATACAATACCAATCTATAAAAACAAGGTCTACAAACAGGGGGGGTTTTATAAAACTACAAATCATCTTCCTCCTTTTCATCCTCATTAGAGCCTTCAGTTGAATATACTGGAGTCCCTAGATTTGAAAGATCTGGGTCTACCACCGAGCCACCAAGGGGATCCACTATGCCTTTCCCAAAAGCAACCTCAAGTATATATAGAGGTATCTCTGATTATGGTATGGGGCATTCTCTCTGACCATTCCGATCCTGACGGTACCATGATTTGTATCGATGGGATATCTTATGGGGTAGATGCGCATTGACCCAAACCATGGACCTCACAAGTTTGTTCTCTCATCCCCTAGGGCTCCCATGAAGCGGAATATAGCATCTCTGTTCAGTGACCTTCTTCGGTTGATCAAAAAGCTCGGGAGGAGCTGCCATTTGGGACATTGAAAATGTTATCCCACAACGGGGTGAGACGACGTCTTAGCAAGTTCACCCCCTAAGACTCGATTAGGAAGGAAATATGCCCCAAGGGCTGCCTAAACACAAGCACAAATTAGAGGATTTACCTTTGCCTCGGTTCCTTCCTGCAAGTTAGTATAATTAATAATCACAACAAATCATTTCAACACATCAAGGCATCAAGTCAAATCGAACCATTGATCAATTGACTAAGTCAATTCCATGTCATCAAGACCATCATTCGGTCAATCCGTTCAATACTATCTATAAAGTCCGATCATATCAAGGACTGCCCACTCTAAGCTGAAAATAAATAGTATAACTTGCACTAAGCTGATAAAGTATTCTACTCTTGTTAAGCTAACGTATCAAAGCCCTATGGCTGACATAATATACAGATAATGCTCACTCTAAGTTGATAAGGTATACTGCTCGTGTTAAGCTGATATATCAAAGCCCTTAAGCCGATATAGTATATCGATATATTGCTCTCGCTTAGTTGACATATTAGAGCTCATAGGCTGATATAATATACCATCCTGACCATCTAACATTTTCACCATTTTTATCATATCTGATAAAAATAATCGTGTGTGAGTACACGATCGATCTTAACCAAAATACAATATTTTCTATTTTGAAAATTCCATTAATTTCCACAATCCACAACCATATTTTTGGCGTTGTAAACCGACGCCCGGTAGTTTCTAATTAATTACTGAAATTATTAAATTTTGGGATAAATATCCCAAAATTGCAATTCACACTCAAATTGCACAAAATAGCACTCGAATAATTAAACAAATCACACCACTGCAATCAGCATAAAATTCGATCATTGGTTATCCTGGTCTAATTTTTGGAAAATAATAATTAATTAAATAATTACAAAAATTAATTAATAAATGCTAATAGCTAGCAAAAATGTAAACTTAGGCCGGAAAAAGCCTAATTAAAAGCCGAGACGGGCTCAAAAAATTTCCGAACCTGTCTAATTAAATACTACGGCTTATCTACTTGTTAATTGCACTATTCTAACCACCTAACATGCATCAAGGATTTAGTAAATCACTAATCCATTCTAACTAACCACCTAATATTAGCTTAGCCTAAACTAATCAACCCCTAAACATCATTAGCTCTATAAGTAAGGATTAGTGAGTAAACTCACTCGATTAGTGATCCAACGAGTTCACTTCGACGGGGATGCAGATATGATCAACAATCTCCAAAGAGGGGACACCAAATGGGGTCGGGAAGGGCTCAGAAATGGGCCAAATAGTGGCAATAGAGCCACTAGCTTCGGCCTTTGTTCTTGGCCAAACAAGGTTGCTTTGGGGACTAATTGAGCTAGAAACGAGCAAGGTGAGATGGACGGGGCTGTTGTAGGCTTCTGATGGCTCGGCAGGCGTCTAGGCGACTCCGGCGACGGCAAGGGCAGTTCAAATGGTTCGAGGGACGGCTTGGGGTAATGATAAAGGTGGAACGGCGACTAGAAGGGCTGGACGACACGCAGGGGACGCATGGCTAGCAAGCAGGGCTCGCAGTGGTGCTGGACGGCGGCAACAGCTCGGACTGGCAAGGGGCTTGGTTGGACAGTTACTGGCTACTTTCCTCTGCAATTTTTGAAGTTTTTTAGCTCTGAAATGAGGGGGGGTCGACGGATTTTGAGGGGCAAGAAAGAGGGGGAATCGGCTGTTAAGGGGGGGCCACTTTGGTCTCCTCTCTCTCTTTGTCTCCTTGGAAGGCCCTACCATGGATGGACTAGCTTCCACAGCCACTTACAGTAGCCAATCTTCCTCTAGAAGTCTTGGAGATGGTCCAAAAGTTATGGACCATGAGGGGCTACGAATTTTGGTGGCCTTTGGCTCAAATCCACCTCAATTCCACTTCCAATCTCTCTTGAACCGGTGTAATCAGCCTCTATAAATTTCATCATCATATCCTCGATCAAATTGGCATTTTTCCTCGCCAATAGAACCTACTTGCATCCCAATTTCGCGATAAAGAACGGTCTTTTGTATTTTTGAACAAAAACAACCCTAACCCGACTTTTCGCCAAAAATCTCGGTTTGAAGAAAAAATCTTAAGAAGATGAATTGACGTTTCTAAAATGATTTGTGACATGATAGAACTTTCAATTTCTGAAATAGGATTTAAATTAACGGTTAATTTCAATCTAGTGCGATTTTAGCATGACCTTGATTACCGGTAACTTTCAGAAATGTTGAGTGCAAATGACCCGTTATCGATTTTTTTCAAGCCATAATGAACCTCTTCAACATATTGACGACTCTCGGTGGTCGTGAAAATCTTGAGGTTTCAAATATGAACATAGGGTACTAAAACGATAGAAAAATTAGTCTAGTGTCGATTGATGAAAATTTAGCCATACACCTCAGTCAAACCAACCTATCTTTGATCTCTAATCGATTTTTAAACTGCAATGATCTCTGCAGATTAGCATGGTCGAGTAGTCGATTCCTGGTTAAATTCCCAAGTCTATTGCATTGAAATTTCTTAATGACTTCCCAAATAGTCTAGCTATCTCAAGTAATCAACTTTGAGAATAGCACTATAAACACGTTGACGAAATGTCTAATTTATCTAATTGAAAACAAAATTGAAAATTTTAAAATGTCATAAACATTGTCCTAATCTCATTATCTGGACGGCATCTAGGGCTTTACCCTTGGCAACGACCCGGCATCCCCCAGCGTCGGCATATAAGTCCATGGTGTGTCCATGCATTTCAAGCATTAACTGATTCATGTTATGTTTAAAATTTTAGCCAAATAAAAGGCTCAAAGGTGTGCCATACAAAGTGAACTAATGAATGACTCGTGTTTTATTAAATCAAACTCATGCAGAATGCGATTCGGGCTTATGACCTTGACTTTGAACCATTCAGTTAGGCTTTAGCATTGTCCATAGTCATCGAGACCTCTCCTCGTCATCCGGGTGTGCTCGACACTCATGCGGGATCATGAACTTACTTAATGCAACAACAAGCAATAGAAACACAACAAGCATAACAATACAAAGCCAACACAAGCAAACGATAACATGATCCTAAAATTGATAAGCGTAGCATATCACCCTATCAAAAAGTTAAGAAAATCTACTTACTATTTTTTAGACCTAGCTCCAAGATGCTTCTTTGGTGTCGGTCGAGGTCTAGGGCGGCTTGGAAGAGAAGGGCATGAAAGAGAAAGGAGGAAGGGAGAGGATAGAAGAAAATGGTTAAGCCTCTAAATGTGAGGATGCCTTCTTCTATTTAAAAGCCCCTTCTTCTTAGATTTTTATCCAAACTTATGATTACGCCTAAATGACGAGTTGGCCTACCTATCATCTCGTGTTGGTGCTTAGGTCCTTTGGTGTTGGCTTGTGATTGGTCCACATATATGCTTACTCTCCAAAACTCAATCTAGGCTCGTTATTGTCTATAGCGCCAAAGGGACACATAAGCCCCTTTAATGCTAATGTCTTCTTCTAATTGGTTGGTTTTTGCCTTACTTATCAAGGCTATAATCTAGGGCCATCATACCCTAAGATTTATCTAAGATTTGGTTATCAAGAAACTTGGACTTTGGACAACTTGGTTTCCAAGTTAAACACATGAGCATGTGATTCATTAAGCTCATTAATTTAGCTAGCCTCCAAAAGCATTTAATACATTCTTATCTTCAAGTCAATAAAACTCTAGATTGGCTTCTTCCTTTAGTAGGCGTGCAGCTGCCTTCCCCTCCAAGTTGGGCGTGTGGTTCTTCATTCAAAGGCAAAACAATTTTGAGCAACTTTCAAAATCAGTACCATTACCTTATCAAACGAACTAGAAACATTATATAATTTTAATATGTTGTAGAGAAGACCTTAGAAAAAAAATTTCATGAAGGAATGCAAGAAAAATTTGTTCTGTGGAAAGAGTAGAAAATCATTGAACACAACCTAAAATTTCATCCATCGAGCAAATTCAACAGTTGGAGAGAAAGACTCATTTGGAAATTCAAATCTTCAGAAAACTCTTTGAAATTTTAATATGTTGTAAATATGGATGCCATTTAAAAATTTTGTGAAGGAAGTATGTCCAAATTCATAAAGGAAGATTATATAAAAATTTGAGAAAGCAACTTGGTTACCGTTTTCACTATACTGGGCAGGTTGTATACGGTAATTGATTGGACCTTCATCCCAATCATTTCACCTTAGAAAAATATGAAATTTAATCATGTTATATATCAATATTTTTTTAACAACTTTCATGAAGAAAGCTTCTCCAAATTCATAACATAAAAAGCTATGTAAAATTGGCAAACAACAAAGGTCTAGAAATTTCAAACATTAAATAAGGTAAATTCTAATTGAAAAGAGAAGTGTTCCTACTTGGCCTTGAATCAATGGTCATCTATGATCATACAATCTTATCTCCCAAGATCCTAAGTAGGCTCTATACTAGCTTGGACACTTATCTTGGTTATCAATTGACTAACACCCAAAAGAGATAAGGTAGACCTATCTTGGTTCAAAGTTGGATTTGTCTTGGCCTTCTCATCTCTCTCTCTCTACATGTGACCTCTCCTTTGTAGGTTCCAAAGTCTACCATTCACACTTAGATCCTAGGATATTAATGAGCCTAGGCCATAGGGATATTATTTTCCCCACTTTATTTAATACGTTCACATTTGTTTACACTTGTTCACACTTGTTTTTCCAAGAAATTTTGATTATCCAAAGCTAAGGTATCACATTCATTAATGGCTTTAAATCCAAATATAATCTTATCTTCTTATGTAAAATCTCAACGTGCCAGGTGTCCATGCTCCTTTATTTACTACATGATGAATGCATTAAATACAATTTGAAAAATATCTAAATTATGAAGGCCTTGTCATCACTAACTAATTAAATTTGACCACAATCAACTATTTTATTTGGCTCGAGATTCATGCCTAAGACATGATCGGAGGAAGCAAATACAACCTGGCTTAATCGGTGAAACCAAGTTCGGACTTCTCTTTTACCATGTAAAGGGCTCGAAGTTGAGGATGTTACATATAGTATAAGGAATTAATGGATTTTACATCAAGAGCTTCTCTTTTGGATATCTTCTTCCGAGTCATAGGAGCAGGGGGTTTGGTTTATTTGTCTTTACCATTCTTATTTGATGTAAACGCAGTAGTAGGATTGATTCATTTTTCCACAACATTTTGTTGCAATGGATCTTTGGATCTTAAGAATGCCTTCATTTTGTTTTTCCAAGCATTGTATTCATTTCCATTGAAATATGGTGGCCTGATGTTGCTTCGCCCTTCAATCAGCCCTGGTGCCAATATACTAGTCATAAAGATCTTTAGCTCAGAAGTAAAAGCACTTCAATAAGACAAGCACCACAACTCTAATACCAATCGAAAGTGCTAGTATTACCCCCTAGAGAGGGGTGAATAGATGTTTAATATAAGTGTTGGCAATTAAATGCGGAATAAAATAAGTTGTGAACAAAGTATGAAGAAGGATTAGAGTTTGATAAACGAGTCGCCAAATTTCTAGTAGATATTCAGAATTTATTATGCGATGGAATAGACTTTTGAAATAACCTATAAGTATGCAATGGACTTAAATAAAAAGAGTTAAGAGAAGAGAATGTTGCACACCAAATTTGTAGTGGTTAAGTTTAAATCAAGCCTACATCCACTCTCCCATGCTAACAGCCTTCTAGCTAGATTTCACTATGTGATCAACAAGAGATTACAACTTTAAGTGCAAACATTTAGTGGTGGATCACACTATCTCAATAAGTTACTTTTTTTGTATTTCTCTCACGATCACAAACGTTTAAGCTCACAAAAGATAAGTATATAATCGAAATTCGCTCAGATTTTGGAATTATAGATTTCACGCTCCCTCTCTTACTTGCTCCTTCGTCCTTGGTGTCCTTAAATATTTATCCACTTCCAAACTAGCCGTTGAACAATGTCTAAAAGATTGTCTTCCAATCTACCCATTGGACAGATCTGTATCAAGAAGATTTAGTAGCCGTTAAGTGACAGAAGTAGAATCCCAAATTGATTCTAATTACCCATACAAACAAAATTTTAGTTTCCATAAGTAAAGTTTCTTTGTTTAGAAAGTTTTTATCTTCAAGGTCCAATTGTCAATCAATTAGACTGAGTCAATCAAATCTATCTTGATATAAAATCCAAACCAGATCATAAGTCGTTATATGTTTGGGGCTTATGTTACGTTCTATCAAATTGTCTCGTTCTGAACATGTTTCGTTATGGACTTCCATGTATTGAACTTGTGTCTCGTTCTGTATATAAAGTTTGAGTACGTTCTGTCGAAAGTAGAATCTAAGTGTCTTCCATCTGAAATAGACTTTACAATCTAGACATAAGTTTGAACATATTATGCTTCCGAACATATTTAGCCCTAAGTCTGGACACAGTATGAATAAGTTCAGCTTTAGCATAGAGTCTATCTTCCGGTTCTTTCAAATATAAACTTCGACAATATTATTTACATGTTCTATTATCTGCATGGTCTATTACTCAATTATTAAACACATTAGTAACTTTGATTTATTTTGTTATTTTCAAAACATCATAAAGAATTTCCCTAATAACAGTAAAATAAAAGACAGGAAATTATAAAGACAACTAAAACCTGTGGAAAAGCTCCTATGAGAAGGAGCATCTCAATAATTGATGATGTTGCCTCAGAATCAAGAGTCTTTGAGTTCTTCGCCTTTGGTAGATTCAAAGTGTTCGCACGAGAGGTAGTCAATGGTCTAGTTTGGTTTGAACAAATCAACGATCAATAGTCATCCGTGGCATAATGTTGACATGTCGAATAATGTCAGCAAAGCAGAAGTGATGTAGTGGATGACTCCAGCAAAGTGGAGGCCCGTGACTCATGTAGGCACATGTCGCTAAGGAGGCGTGCGGATATCACACTTGGATCCTTTTGGCGGTGTGCGGAGCCTTGTCCGTAGATGGTTGGCGCTAAGACTTCCTGAGCTGCCTTGACGGAGGACGACAAGTCATGGATTGGTGTTTGTTTTTCAATTATGCGGTGGAAGGCTTCCAAATCACCATGGAATAACGGTGGGCTCCTCAAGTCGGAGACGTGATGGCGCGTGGTGGCGCGTGTAAAGGCATCCAGCGTATGTTGGTGACGAAATTTTAGGGTTTTGCTTGTCTAAGGGCAGCGAGTGCGATGGTGGTGCTGGTTTGTCGAAATAAGCATTGGAAGTATGTCGAACATCAACTAAAGGTTCTGGTCTTGGTGGAGAACAGGTAGCAGCAATGCAACTAACGTCGCGGTGGCCAACGTGTAGCAAACTTGATGGGTGCACCTCAAGTAACAATGGCTCTAATACCAATTTGAGAATTGTGATAATAAAAAATCATTATATTATGTACAATGTCAAGTTGAGTACACAAGCCATTTATTTGCTATACACGACGGTTATCTAAAGTAACAAAATATTCAATATCATTCACGAATCATAAAATATCCTAAATATTTCTCTAACACTACCAAATCTATTAAAGCCAAAACTAGGAAAATTGAACTGTCCAACTTTTGTAAGTTGTTGATGGTCTAACGCTAATTAAGCATACTAAGTATGAAGTGCCGGTCAAAGCGGTGCTCTCGCAGATTAAGGTATGCTAAGCTAGATTCAGTTAATATGAACAACATCTAGAATGCGTCAATAAAAGTCACTCAAGTGTGGCAGCAAGCCCGCCAAAATAGAACCACTTGCAAGTTGCAGCATCCATCACAACATAATCCACTTGCTAAAGATCTCAATTGCATTCGATCAAAAAAAAAAAAAATAGAAGATCTCGGTTGCAAAGGTGGAGTAGGTCCCAGTTGCTAGGGAAAATTGATAGATACAACTCCATCATCAAATTCTGGTGCACGCTCTACATTAAATGTTGGTCAGATCCAAAGTGACGGTGATAGGGATAATATCGTCAAAGTGATAGAGATATGATGTTTTTTGTACGTATCTAGTAATGTTAAGGTGCAACGACTTTTTTACATAAAAATCATACACAAAAATACTTAGTTTTTGCGAAAATAATTAGCCAAATCTGTCTTTTTTTTCTTTCACATGTACAAGTCACTTGCCCTTTCGAATACCCCCAAATTAGAAACATTAGGGTAAAATATTGTGCTGTAAGCATATTTTTCTTCATGGAATGGGAAGGTACTATGAATTTTCCCTTCGAACTTCTAAGACATTTTTAGGGCCACAAAAAAAATGAAGGTAAGTGAAGTGATAGGTGACAATGGGAGAGTGAAAATGAAAATGGGTTTGTGATTCTCTCGACCTGACATATAATGAAATCTAGTACAATCAGAAGCCCATGATGGCCCATGATGGAGTTTTGGGTGATCAAGACCAAAAAAGAACAAAGTGCATGGCGTTAACATAGACAAAATAAGTTACCACGGTTGAGTGAAATAATCTTGAAAGTGTATAGGGAAAATCTGAATTAACCTAACTTATTCTACAAGTTTTTTTTTTAAAATCCACTAGTTTTTTTTTGTTTTTTTGGTAAGGAAAAAATCCACTAGTTTTTAATAGCTAAAGAGACGTGAAAACAATCTTTTATGAAAAATCAATTAACTCAATTTAAGACTTACTTAGTATGTTTACTAATATATTGAATTTAAAAAAAAATCAAAAAGTCACTAACCGTATGTTGATATTGCTAATTTTGTTAGGTTGAAAGTAATTTTCCCACAAAAAATTATTAGTCACTCAAAAAACTTACTAGTTAATCAAAATATACAGGTTACTCAACCTAGATTTGTCCAAAAACTTAATGAAACCAATACTTTTTTCACATAAAAGTTACTAATCATCTACAGAAAATTGTTGCTCACCCATAAAAAAATGTTGAAGAGTGTATTGTTATGGAAAGTCACTAATCACATAAAAAAATTATTAGTGACTATAGATAGACAAGTAGATGCTTATTTTCTTAGTTTGAAAATCTTTATACATGCATGCATGCATACATACATACATACATATATACATATTTATATATTAAATTGATAGAGTCTAGATAAGTTATTCCATTCTTAAATACGACCCGCTCACATGCTTTGACCAAACTCATTTAGATCAATGAATTTAATGAGCAAAAGATAAAATACAGTAACCATTTCATTATGAGGGATCGTGGATGAGATCTTTCAGAAACTGAAATAGAATCGATTAGCTTATGCATTGAGTTTTTATTTATTGATTGATTGATTTTATTTTATTTTATATTAAAGCAATAATTGGCGAAATGGGGTCGGCCCCTAGCGAGAGAGCCGACCGGGCCCCAGAAACATGTGGGACTCCAGGGGCAATGTCTAAAGTCTTGAGCCGTCCTTTTCGCACAGCATGGTTCGTATGTTCTCTCTCATTGCCTGCTGAAACGGCAATTCAGAAACCGTCCAAAACACGTCCTTTCGTTCCTCCCCACCGTCCCCTCCGTCGTCTCGTACGAGAAGATTGAGAGAGCTAGAATTGTGGCGATGTGATCCCAGTGGAGACGACTTGACCCACAGCTCAATCTTCGTCCCTCAGTCCCATTTCACACAATTCACATGCTGTAGCGAGTCACTGAAGGTGTGATGCCTGGTCGTCGTCCTCATCCTCCTCCACAGGTAAAGTGGTGATTGGAAGTTGGCGTGGGAATGACTTTCGTGACTCGCGTCGTCCGCGGCCTTCCGAGACCACGAATCGGTGGAGAAATTAGAGGATCTTCGTGTCTCTTGAAGACAGAGTAATTTGGTCTGATGCAGTTCGGCCATCAGATGGCAAGACTGGTACCTTTGGAAGGGTACCTGGTTGAAATGCCGGCAACGTGCAACTTTCTTAAATTTTTTTCTTATTTAATCTAATATACACTAAATAATTCTTTTGCCTTTTCGATTGACATTAATTAATGATGCTTAATAGAAACAATCAGCCTTTGACGTGGTTAACTGAGATTACGGGCAATCGACTAAAGGAAGTGAACATTGATATAAAATATTAAATTTGGATGCTTGGGGCCATCATGCTTTGAATTGTGATACCACATGTGTTGGTGCATCGTGAAAGTTTCAAATATTTTGAATTTCAAGAATGTAAAAAAGGAAAAAGTCGAGGGTGAATTTTTTAAGGCCCAATTTTTATTTTTATTTTTATTGTTATTTTATTTTTGTTAGTTCTATTATACTTCTACTCTTATTCTATTCTATTATATTTTTATTCTTATTTTAATTCTCACTCTCAGACTTTTACTCTGCCTCCTTACAAGACGTGAGAATCAAAATCCACTTTTGAAACTAAGTCATCCTCTCGAAAAAAGTGAGAATTTGAATTCCCCACTTCCCCCTTTCATGCTGGAATGGTGGCCATGAAACAAATCCCAGTAGTTCCAATTTTATTGGGTCACTAATTAATTGAGTGAATGCGTGAGCTTTCTTTTTTTAAATAATTGGGAAAAATCATATGATTTGACATGAGTTCAAATGATAATATTTAGATACCATATGAAATTGGAAGACGCTAAGCAGAAAATTAATTTGACTGAAAATATCTTAAGAATCTCATGATCAAGAACAGGAAGATTGTAGATATGAAGAACAAGTGGTTTAAATGATGAGAGATCCAATATGCAACGCATATGCGGAATAGTAGAGAAAACAATCTTGAACTCTGCGAAAAGCTGTGGGGCCATTAGCTAGAAAAGTCAGATCCCGCCATGCCGCTTTCTTCCTGAAGCTGCTTAACTCCATTAGCCAGGGACTATGCAAATGATAATTAGGCCATCTGGGTATCTCTTGTAGTGGGAAACCGCCATTAGGCCTTCCTCTGCAGAATTCTGATTTTCATCTTCTGTCCTCAAATTCACTTGCGGCTCGTGGCGTTTTTGTCCTCAACCATTGGCAGTAGTGTTGCGGCTGGGTGCTGTGTTATTGGTTGTTGCCGAGGAGGAAAGATTGAAGTTGTCATCATGATATTTCTGGGAAAAGCAAGATTGATCTTTCTTTCTCTAGTGTCTCATTATGTTATAAAATTTTGCACTGGAGGAGATGTCATCACTGCAACAGAGTATATCCAAGACCCTGCAAGTATAACATCAAGTGGAGGTCTCTACAGTATGGGATTCTTTAGCCCTAATGGTTCTGCAAATCGCTATGTAGGGATTTGGTACAATAATGTTACATCTAATGTTCTCTGGGTAGCGAACAGGGAGAATCCAATTTTTGACTCTTCTGGTGCTGTGAAGATATCCGGTGATGGTAATCTTGTGGTCATGAATGGAAAGAGGGAATCAGTTTGGTCATCAAATGTTTCCAACTCTGTAACCGATGCAAAAGCTCAGTTGTCAGATTCTGGGAATCTGGTCTTGCTCAAACAGACCTCTAACTCTAGTGCAAATGATTCAGAGACTCTCTGGGACAGTTTCCAGCACATGACCGATTCATTCTTACAGAAAATGAAGCTGACTACCAACTCAAGAACAAATGAGACGCAGGCATTAACATCTTGGAAAAGCCCTTCTGATCCATCAATTGGAAGCTTCTCAGCGAGTCTTGATCTGCATAACATTCCTGAACTTTTCATTCGGAATGGCAGTTCTCTGTATTGGCGAAGTGGTCCATGGAATGGTAATATATTCATTGGAGTACCGAAGATGCAATCAGTCTATATTAATGGGTTTACCCTGGTGGATGATCACGAAGGAACAGTCTATCTGACTTACAGTTTTGCTGAGGCATCTTACTTGTCATATTTGTTATTGAAATCAAATGGGGATTTGGTGCAACCATACTTGGATCAGAATAGCAGTTCCTGGGGGATTGTTTGGTCATCTCGGGTGAGTGATTGTGATGTCTACGGCCAGTGTGGACCGTTCGGAATCTGCAATGCCAAGAATTCACCAATTTGTAGCTGTTTGAGAGGCTTTGAGCCAAAAAACTTCGAGGAATGGGGCAGAGGAAATTGGTCCGGTGGATGCATTCGGAAGTCATTGCTGCAGTGCAATGGAACTGCAAATGGTAGCAGTACAGCCAGCAAAAAGGATGGATTTTTAAAGCTGGAAATGATGAAAGTGCCAAATTCGGGAATTTTTTATTCTACACTGGAAAGTGATTGCCCAGGAAATTGCTCAATTAATTGTTCATGTGTAGCATATGCATTTGACCCTGGTGTTGGCTGCATGCTCTGGATACAAGACCTAATTGACCTACAGAAGTTCCCCGTTGGAGGAACAACTCTTTACGTTCGGCTGGCCCACTCAGAACTCGGTAAATTAACTTCACTCTTAGATGATGGTTCTCATCAATTTGGTAGTGCAGCTTAAGTTTAGATGGATAAATACACTTGGCTTGACTCATTCATCAAGACTTGTCGAATTTCATTAGCAAACCAACACGCCTGCACATCTGCACGCTCAAATATAGGCTCCAGCAGGGTCTAATATCGAGCCCATATTTGAGCCCTGATAAAGGAGCAGATTTTGCATATCTTCTTGACTATGACAAAGTCTCATTGTTAGCTATAAAACAAGGGTTCCAAAATGATTCGTTTAGTAATTGCTTACTGGCAGCATGAACATAGTCTGAGGCGTCAATTAATGTCTCTGTTCTGATCTCCAGATGAAAAGGGACATCTGAGAGAAATCATAGCAACTACAGTCAGCATAGGAACACTCATTGTTATCATCACAATATGGTTTGCCACAAGGAAGGTGAAAAAACGAGGTAAAGAGTAGTGCAGCTGTTGAATTTTAGAATTGCCAATAATCTCTGAGTTTGCATGGAATAAATAACAAGCTCTATTTTTCTGGATCAGCATTAAAGGAAAGTAAGGAAAAACATTTGTCCAGTGGAGAAGCCCCTTCAGTTGTAATGCTTGGAGAGAACTTGAGCAGAGTCGAGTTCCAGGAGTTTGTAAAATATAAAATTGAAGAATTGGCTGCCGCAACAGGAAACTTTGGTGAGGCCAATAAGCTTGGGCGGGGTGGTTTCGGGCCAGTATATAAGGTATAGCTATTCACGTAGAGTATTATATATGTAATTGTGTTCGTGTGTGCGCGCGTGTCAATTTTCGGAGCTCATTTAGTCCCTGTGTACAGGGGACTCTGCCAAACGGTCAGGAAATAGCAGTCAAGAGGCTATCGAGAGCCTCAGGACAAGGACAGCAGGAATTTATTAACGAAATGGTGGTCATTTGTAAGGTCCAACATCGAAATCTCGTGAGACTGCTTGGATGCTGTGTTGAAGGAGATGAGAAAATGTTAATCTATGAATTCATGCCAAACAAGAGCCTAGACACATTTCTTTTTGGTAATATTTCGCTTATTTAAATGTTGCCTCAAACTATCTATCATGCCATATATCCAAGAAGCCTCATTTGTATAGTTAGCTGTTAGCCATTCGAAAATGATTGGACAGTTGTTGCTACAAACGCTATAGGTTTCCTGTTTGGCTTTAAACTTCTGTGCATTTCACTCGTTTCCAATTGCAACAATGAATTTTTCGCATTAAACTTCTATGTCCATGCAGATCCACTAAAACGAGTACATTTGGATTGGAGAACACGGTTCAACATTGTTGATGGAATTTGTCGAGGTTTGCTTTATCTTCATAGGGATTCTAGACTAAGGATTATACATAGAGATTTGAAGGCAGGCAATATCTTGCTGGATGAAGAGCTCAATCCAAAAATTTCCGACTTTGGAATGGCTCGGATATTTGGAGGAAATGAAAATCAAGCTAATACACGAAGAGTTGTGGGAACCTAGTTAGTACCTCTTTAGTTTTGACGTTCCTAGTGATTTTATTCTCTGCTCAGATTAAGGAAATTGAACCTCTTTAATTGAATGCAGTGGCTACATGGCTCCTGAATACGCAATGGATGGGCGATTTTCAGAAAAATCAGATGTCTTTAGCTTCGGCATATTATTACTGGAGATCATAAGTGGGAGACGGAACACAAGTTTTCATGATGAAGATCAATGCTTGAGCCTTCTAGGATTGGTAAGCTCTCATTGATTTAGAAGTTGGAACTGCATTCTATTCTCATAAACTGGACCTCCAATAGTAAATTGGTTTGATTAATTTGCAGGCATGGAAGTTATGGAATGAAGAGAATGTTCTCGCACTAGTGGACCCAAACATACCTGTTAAATGCTTTGAGGTTCAGCTTTTAAGGTGCATAAATGTGGGGCTTCTCTGTACGCAAGAAAGGGCAAAAGATAGGCCTTCCATATCAACTGTTATTTCAATGATCAACAGTGAAGTGGATCTTCCTCGTCCAAAGAAACCTGCATTCACCCCGAGGAAAATAACCCAAGACACAGATTCCTCTGGACAAAGCCAAAAGACATGTTCTGCCAACGATGTTACTCTTAGTGTTCTTCAAGGCAGATGACATAATCTGAATTTTTGCACGATTCTCACTATATGTCCTGTTCTTACCGTTTCAAGTTACTATTTTTATTTTTACGCAATCTTTTTGGGAAATGTATAGAAACGCAAAACATGAACTATTTT
This sequence comes from Eucalyptus pumila, assembly GCA_016097595.1. Taxonomy (NCBI): domain Eukaryota; kingdom Viridiplantae; phylum Streptophyta; class Magnoliopsida; order Myrtales; family Myrtaceae; genus Eucalyptus; species Eucalyptus pumila. Next base: position 8,700,228 of record CM027849.1, read on the forward strand.
TTTTTTCCACTTTGTAGTTCTTTACTACAGATATTTGTGTCATCAAAAGTTGGGGTTCAAAAATTTGGTGCCTGCTAATGGGAATAATGCTTCTGCTTCTCATCTCAAGAACCAGTGGGTTGGACAAAGTTAAAAAAAAAAGGGTTAATACCTTAAAAAACCCTAAACTGGTACACCTGTGACAAATTTACCCCAAATTATTTTTTTGACCACCAAAAACCCTAAACTGGTATACCTTTGACAAATTTACCCTAAACTGGTACACTTGTGACAAATTTACCCTCTATTAGTTTTAGTTAAATTTTCTTGTTAAATTATAAAGTTAAATAACACGTGACAATTGATCGGTATATCAATTTGGGATTTTACACTCTGTTTATCATAGTTTATAATTTTTGTCATTTTTTGTGGTATTAATCTAATTTTTCGGAGGGTATATTAGTCACAAATTTACCAGTTTGGGGTTTTTTGTGGTCGAATAAATTAATTTGGGGTAAATTTGTCATAAATATACCATTTTAGGGTTTTTTATAGTTAGTCGGGGTAAATTTGTCACATGGTATACCAGTTTGAGGTTTTTCATGGTCAAAAAAATAGTTTGGGGTAAATTTGTCATTAAAGTGTCTGGGTTTGGGGTTTTTTAAGGTATTAACCCAAAAAAAATTGCAAACAGCCCAGCACGCGCCCCGCACCCACCCACACACCCCCCCCCCACTGTGGGGTGAATTGCAATTAGCCCCCTCCTTCAAATATTCGCAACTGCTCCTTAACGTTTCTATTTGTTCCAAATTAGAATGCAAATCTTGGCAACGCCAGAAATACCCTCAAATTTGCAATAGCCTTAAGTGTTCACTAATGTTCATTTCACATCATAAATTCAATGACATGGTTAGCTCAAAAAATTCCACTAATCCTATTGATGGGAGAATGATATAGTTCATTTTACTCAACATTGCAGTCCTCGTCAATTGATTGTAAGATTTCGATCAATATAACCAGTTGTGAGCAACTGGAAACTAAATGCCAACTCATGGAAAGCGATTGCGGCCACATTCCTAAATGAATGCAAGAATCTAAAATTTCGGCGGCATGCACTTTCAAAGGCTTAAATGCTTTTTCTACAGTTGACTTCGTCAATGGGGTAGAAATCCTGATGTAGACACTCACCCACTTAGTTAACTTCATCAATGGGGTACACTCTAGCATTTAGCTAATGCTCCCGCGGTGGTGCACTAGATCAAGATAATTGACTCGTAAGGCAAGGTGAAGTGACTCTTCAAGGAAAGCAATCAATATTACTAGTTGTAGTCAACTGAAAACTAAGTCCATTAAAATTTTCATGAATCCACAAGGTATTGGGAAAGCTATTGAGGCCACAATGTTGAATGAAGACAACAATCTAAATTTCCATGGCTTGCTCTCTTTGACCCGTAATCCTCCAAGACCTGAATGCGTTTTGTACAGATGCCCTCGTCAATGGGGCAAAAATCCTGATGTAGAAACTCAACCACTTAGATAATTGACTCGTAAGGCAAGGTGAAGTGACTCTTCAAGGAAAGCAATCAATATTACTAGTTGTAGTCAACTGAAAACTAAGTCCATTAAAATTTTCATGAATCCACAAGGTATTGGGAAAGCTATTGAGGCCACAATGTTGAATGAAGACAACAATCTAAATTTCCATGGCTTGCTCTCTTTGACCCGTAATCCTCCAAGACCTGAATGCGTTTTGTACAGATGCCCTCGTCAATGGGGCAAAAATCCTGATGTAGAAACTCAACCACTTAGTTAATGCTCTTAGATTGGCTTGTTAGATCAATTGGGAGAAACTAAACCTTTTTAATGGAATATAGTGGTTACATGACTCCTGAATATGCAATGAAAGGGCAACTTTTAAAAAAATCAGATGTCTTTAATTTTGGCATATTATTATTGGAGATCGTAAGTGGAAGACAGAACACTAGTCTTCATGATGAAGATCAATGCTTGAGCCTTCTAGGAGTGTAAGCTCTCATCGATGTAGAAGTTGGAACTGCATTCAATTCTCATAAACTGGAACTCCAATAGTAAATTGACTTGCTTTGAGGTTCGGCTTTCAAGGTGCATTAATGTGGGGCTTCTTTGTACGCAAGAAATGGCAAAAGATAGGCCTTCCATATCAACAGTTATTTCAATGATCAACAGTGAAGTGGATCTTCCTCGTCCAAAGAAACCTGCATTCACTGCGAAGAAAATAACCCAAGACACTGATTCCTCTGGAAAAAGCCCAAAGACATGTTCTGCCAACGATGTTGCTCTTACTGTTCTTCAAGGCAGATGATGTGATCTGAATTTTTGCAAGATTCTCCCTACATGTCCTGCCCTTACCTTTTCTAGTTACTAGTTTTAGTTTTACACAATCTTGCTCGCAAATGTACAGAAACGCAAAACGTGAACTATTTTTTCCACTTCATAGTTCTTTACTACACATATTTGCGTGATCAAAGGTTGGGGTAGGAGCCTTCTGGTGGGAATAATGCTTCTACTTCTCATATCGGGAGCCAGTGGGTTAGATAAATTCTGGAAAATTGCAGACAACCCCCCTCCACTGTGAGGAGAATTGCAATTAGCCCCCTCCTTCAAATGTTCGCAACTACTCCTTGACGTTTCTATTTGTTCCAATTAGAATCCAAATCTTAGCAACACTAGAAATAGCCTCAAGTTTTCACCGATGTTTATTTCACATCATAAATTTAATGACATGGCTAGCTCAAAAAATTTCACTAATCCTATTGATGTGAGAATGAGATAGTTCATGTTACTCGGTATCCAGTCCTTGTCGATTGATTGTAAAATTTCATTCGAGAGAGTGACACTAGAAGTGCCATAAATTGTGTATGGTGCTCACTTATGGTCCAAAAGTTCTTTTCGAATCACTTAAATGTCACTTAAAAAAAAAAAATCAGTTAAGTGCCAATTCCGATAAGAGTCATCAGATATTCGATGTGGTAATATTTTATTAATTTCTTGATCTTATGTGGCTCGCCGACATGCCCAGTCAGCATATAATCACTAAATGATGTTATGTAGTAAGTTAAAAAGTAATCACTTTAGTGCCAAAAAAAAAAAAGTCACCTCAGATAAAATTTTAATTATAAATGATGCATAATTTTTTAGCCGAAATTTCTTGTCGAAGGCATTTAAGTAATTGTTTTTTTTTTTCTAATTTTGATATTAAAGTGAGCGTCATACACAACTTATGGCACTTCTAATATCCTTCTCCCAATTTCAATAAGTATAACTAGTTGTGAGTGACTAGAAACTAAGGGCCTGCATGGTAACGCTTCTTTTTTTTTTTTTTTTTTTGGTTATTTTTGTTCCTCAAAATAGGAAAAAAAAATCTATTTAAGAATATCAATTAAATTTTTTATTCCCTGAAATAGAAAAGTAGCCATGGAATAAATTTAGAACAGAAATAAAAAGTAAAATAAAGTAGTTTCTTATTTTTGAAAACAATTTATAGAAATAAGTCATTTTTTTTTTTGTTCTTTTCTTCTTCTTCCTCTTCTAATCAATGGAAACTTGTAATCTACCACTGCCCCGTCAATCGTGAGTAGCCGCCGTCCATCAATCACTAGTCATCACTAGCGGTCGTCATCTGCCACTGCCGGTCACCGATCACTATTGTTGCTAATCACCACCTGTGCAACAATCAGCTAGAGGAGGAAGAAGAAATAAAAAAGAAAAATCTAAAAAAAAATATTGGAAAATTAGAAGAAATTTTACATCATAAAAAAGTTTGTATGTTGCACAAAATGCATTTATGTTCTTTTTTTTATTTTAGGAATCGAAATTTTATGTAATTACCAAACACTTTTTACTCAAAAACTATTTTAGGGAATAAAAATAAAAAAGAACTGTTTTTGAAAAAAAAAATTGTTATTAGGAAGAGATATGTTATCAAACATACCCCGAACCGAATGTCAACTTATGTAAAGCAGCTGTGGAAATGTGCATGAATCTACCAAGAAAGTGGCAATTCATGAAAAGCAATTTCAGTCACTATCCTGAATGAATGCAAGAGTCTAAAATTTCGGTGGCATGCACTTTCAAAGGCTTGAATGCTTTTTCTAGAGTTGACTTGGTCAATAGGGTAGAAATCCTGATGTGGAAATTCTAGCATTTAGCGAATAATCTCACGTCGGCGCACTAAATCAAGATACTTAACTCATAAGTCAAGGTGAAGTGACTCTTCAGGGAAACTAATCAATATGACTAGAAACTAAGTCCATTGAAATTTTCATGAATCCACAAGGTACGCGGAAAGCTATTGGGGCCACAATGCTGAATGAAGGCAACGATCTAAAATTTCCATGGCTTGCTCTCTCTGATTGGTAATCCTCCAAGATTTGAATGCTTTTTCTACGGTTACCCCCGTCAGTGGGGCAAAAATCCTGATGTAGAAACTCGACACTTAGTTAATGCTCTCACATTGGCTCGCTAGATCAATATTCTTGACTCGTAAGTCAAGGTGAAGTGACCCCTCAAGTATGTCACTATGAGAAAGAATAACAAATGTCCATAAGAGACAAAGAGGAAAGAGGTCTGATTGGAGAAAAATTAACAATGTTCATAATATACAATATGCACTTTCAAAGGCTTAAATGTTTTTTTTCTAGAGTTGACTTCGTCAATGGGGTGGAAATCCTGATGTAGAAACTCCACCACTTAGATGCTCCTACATTGGCTCGCTAGATCAATATTCTTGAGTCCATCGGTCAAGGTGAAGTGACCCCTCGAGTATGTCACTATGAGAAAGAATAACAAATGTCCATAATAGCCAAAGCGGAAAGAGGTCTGATTGGAGAAAAATTAACAATGTTCATAATATCCAACATGCACTTTCAAAGGCTTAAATGTTTTTTTCTAGAGTTGACTTCGTCAATGGTGTAGAAACTCAACCACTTAGTTAATGCTTTTACATTGGCTCGCTAGATCAATATTCTTGATTCATAAGTCAAAGTGAAGTGACCCTTCAAGTATGTCACTATGAGAAAAAATAACAATGTCCATAAGAACCAAAGAGGAAAGAGTTCTGATTGGAGAAAAATTAACAATGTCCATAATATCCACCATGCGACTCAACATCAAAGACCGCCGTGTGGAAAATTTTTGAAAGGCCTGTTTACTAGCCAGGAAAAATCAGGACTTTGAGAGCAATAGTTGACGAGGAAAATGTTCCCATTCGAGCAATATAAATTTCTTCACGGAGATGCTAAAACCATCTTTTCCAGTCGAAAATTTACCCTTATCTTCAACCACAAAGTTTTCTCTCTATAATTGTGATTTCCACCTTCTGTCCTAAACTTCAGGTTGTGTCTTTTGCTGTTCTAAAGCTAGCAAAATCAGTTGTTGCTGAGAAGAAAGGTTCAAGTAGTCATGATTCTTCTAAGAAAAGTAAGAGTATTCTCTCTCTTTATTTTGTCTCATTATGCTGTGAAATTTTGCATTGGGGGAGATGTCATTACAGCATCTGAGTACATCCAAGACCCTGGAAGTATCATATCAAGCGGAGGTCTCTACAAACTGGGATTCTTTAGTCCCAATGGTACTACCAATCGGTATGTCGGAATTTGGCATAACAAGATTCCTGTGTTTAACGTCTTTTGGGTTGCAAACAGGGAGAAGCCTGTTCTAGATTCTTCTGGTGTCATGACCATATCCGATGACGGTAATCTTGTGATATTGAATGGAAAGAAGGAAGTACTTTGGTCATCAAACGTTTCCACCTCTGGAGCTAATGCAAAAGCCCAATTATTAGATACTGGAAATCTTATCTTGCAAAAACAAAGTTCTAGTATGAGCACAAATAATACAATGGCATGGGAAAGTTTCCAGACCATGTGTGATACATTCATCGCAAAAATGAAACTTAGCACCAACTTGAGAACAAATGAAAAGCAGGTACTCACATCTTGGAAAAGCCCTTCTGACCCGTCAATTGGAAGTTTTTCAATTAGTCTTGAACCACTAAATATTCCTGAAGTTTTCCTTTGGAATGGCACTACTCTATATTGGCGGAGTGGTCCATGGAATGGTAAGGTTTTCATCGGAATTCCCGAGATGGAATCAGTCTATCTTGATGGATTTGCCTTAGTGGATGATAAAGAAGGATATGTCTATCTGACTTTCAATTTTGCAGAGGTGTCTTATTTGTCATACTTTTTTGTGAGGTCAACTGGGGAGTTGTTGCAGCCATTCTGGGATGAAAAATATAAGCAGTGGCGGATTGATTGGTCAACCCGAGCATCTGATTGTGATGTTTATGGCAAGTGCGGTCCGTTTGGATTCTGTGATGCCAAGAAATCACCAATATGCAGCTGCTTGAGAGGCTTTGAGCCAAAAAAAGTTGAAGAATGGAGCAGAGGGAATTGGTCCAGCGGATGCATCCAGAAGTCATTGCTGCAATGCGATAAGTTGAAAAATGGTAGTACTAAAGCAGGAAAAATTGATGGATTTGTAAAGCTTGAGAATGTGAAAGTGCCGAATCATGCAATCTGGTCATCTCTTTTGGAAGACAAGTGCCAAGAGCAGTGCCTCAGTAATTGTTCGTGCACAGCATATGCTTATGATGCCGGCATTGGTTGCATGTACTGGAGCGGAGACCTAATCGACGTACGGAAGTTCTCCTCTGGAGGAACAACTCTTTATGTTCGAGTGGCCCATACAGAACTTGGTAGGTTCATTCCTAAATTAAATTTCTGATCTATCTGGTAATGCAACTTACTGCTAGATGGTTAGGGAATTTCAATCAATGTGATATGCCAGGTGGAGTTGTGATCCCTCAAACGTAGCTAATCAGTTCTTTTTTATTTTATAATATATGCTTCAATCTCAGACATCATTCTTTGTCCGTATTTTGATCTGCAGAAGGAAAAAGAGATCTGAGAGCAATTATAGCGACTGCAGTTGTTGTGGCAACTGTAATTCTCAGTATTGGTACTTTCTTCGCCTGGCAGAAGTCGAAAAAACAAGGTGGTAAAGACGGAGAACAATTTTCAAAGGCTTCTAGTGAGAACGTGCTCGGAGGGAGCTTGAGCAAAGTTAATCTCCAGGAGCTTGTGCTATATAAATTGGAAGAGCTAGCCGCAGCAACAAGCAACTTTAGCGATGCGAACAAGCTCGGGGAGGGCGGCTTTGGGGCAGTATATAGGGTAATACTATGTGATGTAGAGGACAGCAGCCCCATTCCTGCTTCTTCTTTTTAACTTTAACAGCTCATTTACGTCCTTTTGTACAGGGGAGATTGCTAAATGGAAAAGAAATAGCAGTCAAAAGACTATCAGGGGCCTCTGGACAAGGATTGCGCGAATTTATCAATGAAATGGAAGTGATTTCCAAGGTCCAACATCGAAATCTAGTTCGACTCCTTGGATGCTGTGCCGAGCAAGATGAAAAACTATTAATCTATGAGTTCATGCCAAACAAGGGTCTAGATGCATTTCTTTTTGGTAATATTCCATTTCTTGCAGTATTCCGTCAATCTATCATGGAATACCAGTTTATGGGGAAGTCAAGTTTTTAATTTTACCTGTTTAAACAGACATTGGCTGCACCTATTGCACATACTTCACATTTTCAGTATACATGGGAGCCTCTTTCTGTGCATTACACTCTTCTCCGGTCACAAATTAACACATAATTTTATGAATTTCACTTCTGTTGTCTATTTCAGATCCTCTCAAACGAGAGCAACTGGATTGGAGAAGACGGTTCAACATCATTGATGGAATTTGTCGAGGCCTACTATACCTTCACCGTGACTCCAGACTACGGATAATTCATAGAGATCTTAAGACAAGTAATATCCTGTTGGATGAAGAGCTCAATCCAAGAATTTCAGACTTTGGAACGGCTAGAATATTTGGGGGAAAAGAAGATCAAGCAGATACACTAAGAGTTGTGGGAACCTAGTAAGTATTTCTTATATGATGAGTCTCATTCTGATTTTATCTTTCTACCTAGCATGAGGAATATTAAAGTGTTTCGTGGAATGCAGTGGTTACATGGCTCCAGAATATGCAATGGAAGGGCGGTTTTCGGAAAAATCAGATGTCTTTAGCTTTGGGGTAGTGTTGCTGGAGATTGTAAGTGGAAGACATAACACTAGCTTCAATGAGGAAGATCAGTCCTTGAGCCTGTTAGGATTGGTAAGCTGTTACAAACAGAGAGATCACCCTATTTCCATTTGCAAATATAATTAGACTTGAATTCTGTTTTTTGGCAGGCATGGAAATATTGGGAGGAAGACAATGTACTTGCGCTAGTGGACCCTAAAATTCTTGTTGGATGCTCCGAGATTGAGATCATAAGGTGCATAAATGTGGGGCTGCTTTGTACACAAGAACTTGCAAATGATAGGCCTACCATTTCAACTGTTATTTCAATGATTAGCAATGAAATTGTTGGTCTTCCTCGTCCGAACAAACCTGCATTCACCGAGAGGCAAACAACTACCGACACAGATTCCTCCAGACAAAGTCAGAAAAAATACTCTGCCAACAATGTCACTATTACCACTCTTGAAGGCAGATAAAATGAGGATACCAAAACCAATAAGCTCGAAAGTTCAGCTCAGAGATGCAAACTATAGCCAGCTCGTGTCTTGGACATGGAGTCAATAATGAGTACTAGCGTGATCCTATTTGCATGTACTGTTTTCAAAAGCAGTCTTTGTATTTTTTTTTCCCCTTAATCATGTTCAAGCTTGCTTGGAAATGTATGAACATAAATTTGTGGAATAGCAAATTACTATACGTTGGGTGGCAGTTAGGCCTTGCTTGTTTGGGTCATTCCAAAGCTGGGATGCAAATATTTGGCAATTTCTGTGTTGGTACAGCAGTTGCTCTTTAGCAAGAAGCTCTGTTCAATCAAGTAGGCTAGTTTGAAACAAGAAATGGAATGCCATTAAGCAAGACTTTTCGTACTAATGTCCATCATATGGTGAATGAAACTAGAATTCTGGTGAAAACTTTTTTCTTCCATGTTTGTGCGTGTGGTCTTGTTGAATTTTGCCTCTTTGTTCCATATTTCCAATTGTCTGAGATCATATCAGTAACTAAAGCATCAGGCACTGTGAAAACTATCAGACAAACTTCTTTGTCATATTTGGTTCTTAAGACAATGAAGAATCTGCTAACTTCAACTCACCACAGAAAGCATTTTCAACAAGAATGTCTGTTGGCATTGTAAAAATGCCAATCAAAGTTTCAAAGAACTGACAGAGAATAACGATGTTTAGAAATTGTTTTAGCGGATTAGCCGATAGATACTTGGTATTTGTCCAGAGAATCACCCTTTGAAATAATCTGAAAACAAAGCTAATTCAGCCTATAGGGGCTTGCCGTGAAAGAGAAACCGAGAGTTGACACCAAGTCATTAAAACAGAAATGGAAAATTAGGCGTTGTTGGTAAAAGAGAGAGTACTTTATTTTTTAGATCAAAAGAAGTATTTATAGGCTTAGGTTAAGCCTTGTACAACTACATAGGTCATAAATAGGCCCAACTTGCTAACACTTTAGAATAATAAATAATAAACTCAACAATTGCCTTATTGTTGGGGCGTATATATCAAGGTACAACGGCGTCCTTGCCCTGAAGATGTAGTCATCAATCTAATTGTAGGTGAAATATAAATGTCTACATACGCCAAAACACTGAGTTTTGGCAAAAGTAGTTAGCCAACTCTCTCTTTTCTCTTTGGCATGCACAAGTCACTTGCCCATTTGAATCACCCCCAAATTAGAAACATTAGGGTAAAGAAGAGAGTTGTAAGCATACTTTTCTTCATGAAATGGGACAATACCAAGAAATTGCCATTCTTAGACATTTTAGGGCCACAAAAAATGAGAGTAAGTGAAGTGTTAGGTGACAATGGCGAGTGAAAATGAAAATAAGTTTGTGATTTTCTTGATATGAAAATTGGAGGAAAAGGACCATATGAATTGACTATTTGGCCCATACTAGTGGATGGAAAGTGCACTGGCAGCACCCATCAAATTTAGTACACTATCTATACAAAGAAACAGACTAATTGTTGGTGATGTATCTGCAGCTACGATCTAGGATTAATTGGCTTAAATGGGGCAATAAAAATATCAAATATTTTCATGTCACCACAATTTAGAGAAGACAAGGGAAGCAAATTTCTATGCTAAAATCTCCTACTGGGAAATGGGTTCATGATTTAGACCAACTTAAACACCAAACAATTCTCTTTTTCAACAAGCTTTATACTACCTCAGGACCCAGGAATTTTCAGCTTCTCTTGGAGAAATGTCCTACTGTTGTAGGGGAGGACATAAATAAGTTTTTAATAGCTAATGCGACTTTAAAAGAGGTTACAGAAGCAATTTAGCAATTGGGTTCCACCAAAGCAATATGACTAGATGGCTTGAATGGGCAATTCTATAATCACAATTGGAAGATTTTCAAACATTGCATCAGGTGCATAATTCTTTAATTGAGGGACACTTAACCCGGAGTTGAACAAAACACATATCGCCCTCATCCCAAAGCTCCGAAACCTTGAGAAGTTGGATCAATACAGGCCAATTAGCTTGTGTACCTTTGTGTACAAAATAATATCCAAGATCCCAGCAATTAGACTGAAACTCTGGCTACAAGATTTGATCTCAATAGAGCAAAGTGCCTTTGTTAGTGGAAGACAAATCTGGGACAATATTATGGTCATCTAAAAGGTGTTTCACCAACTTAGAATATGAAAATGAAAAAAGAAGTTCTAAGTTGAACTCAAGTTGGAGATGCAAAATAGTGTCTCATCGGGTGGAATGGGATTCCTTGTAAGCATGTTTGCTAAAAATGGGTTTTCTTTCCTAAGTGGGTCCAATGAGTAATGCAATGCATAACTACTGCCTTGTTTAGCATAAAATTTAATGGAGAATCAAACCCCTTTTTCCAACCTTCTTGAGATCTTCGTCAAGGTGACCCTCTTGACCCTCTTTACCCATATCTTTTCATCTTAGTGGTTAATGTTCTATCCTGTATGAAAGGCTCTAGAGAAGGGAGACATAAAATGTGACATTCCAAATTTTCACTTTTGTTTTCTATTGAATAAATCAGGCATTTCATCGACGCGCCTAAAGGGCTGTTCTCAGAGCTGATCACTCTCGAGATAACTAGACTATCCAAAGAAGCCATTAAGGAATTTTAAGGCAATGGACTTGAGAATTTGACCAGGAATCGACTTCTTGACCGTGCTTATCCTTAGAGGCCATTGTAGCACAGTATAAAATCGATTTGAAATCAGAGATAGATCTGTTAGATTGAGATGTGTGACTAATCGTGGGTGACACCACTAAATTGGAAAATTCTCATCGACCGGCCCTAGACTAATTCTTCTGTCGTTTTGGTACCCTATGTCCGTAATTGAATCCTCGAGATTTTCACAACAACTGAGAGTCGTCAAGGTGTCAAGTGGGTTCATTATGACTCGAAGAAAATCGACCACGAGTCATTTGCACTAAAAATCTCCGAAAACTACTCGGTAATCTAGGTCACGCTAAAAACGCATCTGAGTGAAATTAACAGCGAATTTGAGTCCGATTTCAAAAATTGAAGATTCTGTCATGTCACAATAAATTCTAGGAATGTCGACTCAGTCTTAGAAGATTTTTCTACAATCCGAGACTTTTTGGGAAAAAGTCAGCATAGAACCGTTTTTGTTCAAAAAAAGATTGGGACCGTTTTTTATTGTGAAATTGGAATGCAAGATGGATCTATTGGTGAGGAAAAATATCGATTTGATCAAGGACTCGACAACAGGATTTGTTGAGGCTAAATAGGATTGAATTGGGCAAAACCTAAGTCCAATTGAGGGAACAATGTTGCAAATTCGTAACTCCTCCCATCCACCACCATTTTGGACCAATTCAAGGTTGCAAAGGGGTGCCTTGGTAGCCTAAGGACAGCCAAGGAGCAGCTAGTTGCCATGGTTGGTCAAGGGGACAAGGCATTGGAAGAATTGGCCAAAGAGACCCCACCAAAGCCAAACTTGCCCCTCACTCCTTCCTTTCTCTTTCCCCCTTACCGTCCACTCCTCCAGCTCCCTCCTCCTTGCCTTGCTCGACACCCCAGCCAGCAGAGAATAGCCAAAGAAGCTGCCGAACCGCCTAGAACGCCGCTCATCGCCATCGCACGCCGTCCACCCGTGAGAGTCGCCCGCGCGCCGTCTGCCTTACCGCGTCCAGCCACCACCTCCAACAGCGTCCCAGCCTTCTGCCATGCATCCCAGCAACCTTGGCTAAGCTCAGCCAAAGCTGTGCTTTGCCGTTCCTCCGCCAGTAAATCCCCGTCAAAGCTCGGTTTGGCCTTTTCACCCTTTCCCCAATCAATTTCCGTTTTAATCCAGCTTGTTCCTCTCTGTTTCAGCAGCAAACAGAGGGCTTTTGTAGTAAGTATCGCAGCGGTTGTTAAGCACGTTTTGAGGTGGTCCCCGTTGGAGAAAACTTCCTTATATGTTTTGAAGTTGACAAAACGTTTCCTTCCATCAAAGTCTGAAGACCGCCAAACTCAAGACTTAAAGTCTGCCTTCGTTGACAGTTTCTAGACCGACGAATAAATCTTATTCAGATGCAAGGTTATCTTTAAGGATTTGATCCGTTTGGTTGAAGATTATCTCACGGCTGGTGATAGCATCTAAAGATTATTATTTGTTTTGAAATCAATACGAGTAAATTGGATCCATTGATTGGCGAAGTATACTTGGAAGGTTCTACTTATGAAAACCTAGATCCTGATTGTATGGGCGAGCAGGATTGGTAGGCTATCTTCACATTCCTTAAGTAACTCGAGATCTCCTTAATTAATTCTGTCCAACGGGTAGATTGGAAGAACTCCTTTAAAAGGTGTCAACAGATATGAAGGCATGGAGGAGTATAAAAGAAAGATGTTCTAGTTATTCAATGGAGTGCGCGATAGATAAATTCCAAAGTCTGAAGGTCCTTGTTCTTTGCTGATTCATTTGTTGAGCGAAAAATTGTACTCAAAAGAGAGTTTAGACATTTGTAAGGCCTTGAGGAAATGTAGCAGAGTATCTACACTGTGGAATCAATGACGTGATACTGTAACGACTCTTTTGATTCATGGTGAAATCCGGCCGGTGGGCTGTCAGTGCGGGAGAGTGGACGTAGGCTTAAATTGAGCCGAACCACTATAAATCTTGTGTTCTTATTCTCTTCCCTGAACTCTTTTATTTTGCTCGTAACTCTATTTAATTGTTATAGTCTGATTTTCTCTGCAAAGTCTATTTTCATCCAAATTCAGGTTAAAAGTAAAGTCTTATACTATATTTTGAAAAAGTTGTTTGTGCACCTATTCACTCCCCTCTAGGTGCTCGTACTAGCACTATTAGTCCCGAGCCTTGGTTGCTTGGTCCACCTTGAAGAAAGTCGGTTCCCGTCGTGTTCCCGTCGGTTTGATCCGACCCGTTTATTAATCCGGTGAGTTTTGCTCACTAAACCCTGCTTAGTATGCTAATGATGCTTAGGGGTTGTGTAGATTTAATTAAGTGTGATTAGGTGGATAGATTAGAGTAGAGTAATTAAATTAGTGTTTTTATCAATGCATGTTGGGCAATTGGTTAGTGTACTTAACAAGTAGACGCGCTATATTATTTATTGAACGAATCTTGGAAATTTTTCGGGTTCGTTTCGGCTTCCAATTAAGCATTACCGGCCTAAATTGGATTTAGTGCATTTATTTAATATTTTCCATAATTATTTAATTATCTATTTATTTTTCGGAAATTAGGCTTAGATAGTCGACGACCAGAACTTTATGCTGATTATCATGGTGCAGTCTGTTTATTTATTTGAGTGCTAAATCATGCTAAATTGATTAAATTTTGATTTTAGGATTTTATTCCTAAATTAATTAATTTTGGTAATTGATTGGAAAATTACTGGACATCGGTTTACAGCATCAAAAATATGTAATGGGCTGTTGAAACTAGTGGGATATTCGTAAAGATGAAATTATTATATTTTGGCTAAGGCCGACTGTGTATCCACACACGGCTATGTTTATCGGGTATGATAAAAATGAGAAGTTGACTATATGTCTGAATTGGTATACTATATTGGCCTGGGGGCCCTAAATTATCAGCTTTGGGCGAGCATATAAATAGTATACCATATGATCAGCTTTGGGTGAACACGTATTATTAGCTTTGAGCGAGCATATATAGTATACTCTGATGGCCTGGGGACCCTAATCAATCAACTTTGGGCAAGCATATATACAGTATACTATATTATCAGCTTTGAGCGAGCTATACTATCTATTTTCAGCTTTGGGTGAGCAGTCTTAGACTAAGATCGGACTTTATAGATAGTATTGAATGTACCGACCAGAGGAAGATCGTGACATGTAATCGACTAAGTCAATTAATCGATGATTCGATTTGATTGGGTGAATTGATGTGATTGGTGTATATTTGAAATATATTGATTTATAGGATGGAACTGAGACCAAGATAAGTCCTCTAACTAGTGTTGTGCTTAGATAGCCTCTAGAGTGTATTGGCTTCCTAATCGGTTCTTAGGGGGTAGAACTTGCTGAGACGTAGTCTCATCCCGGTTGTGGGACAACATTTCAAGTCCCTAGATGGCGGCACCTCCACCTCCTCGTCCTCCCATGCATTTTGGTATACCCGAAGAGATCACCGAGATAGGATACCACTTCTCGATACATCCCCACCCTGAAGGAATAGAATATGTACTGGTGAAGTCAACCGTATGGGTTGACGTGAATGGGCCCGATAGGGTGCCTCATAGGTACCGGTCATGGTATTGCCACTACCATGATGGACCAAGAGAGAGTCCTGTGCCGGAGTTTGATGTACCTCAGTTCGTTCTGGAAGCTGCTTTTGGTGAGGGTACAACAGACCATAAGGATGGATCGCTGGTTGATGCGAAGGATCCTAAGTTGGGTGCTAATCCCGACTCTCCAGAACAGTTAGCAGTAGACTCCAACTAAAGCCTGGAGGAAGGAGAGGTTGTTGAGGAGGAGGAGTATCCAGAGGAGAACCCATAGGAGGAGCCTGAAGAGGATCCTGAGGAAGAACTTGAAGAAGAGTAGGAGGAGGACCCCAAGGATGATCCAGAGTATGATTTTGATGAGGATTGAGACTCCACTCCTGTTTAATGACTCTTTGCTGTTGAACTTGTTTGAGTAGAAACCAACTTTCTAGTGTGGCTTGTATATGTATATATATGACTGAGTTATTATATATGTGTATAAGTGTGTTGGTTTTCAGGTTCAAGTTTTTAGTCCTACTTGTCTATCATATTGCTTTATTGTCTGGGGATTATTATTATATGCTTCCGCATGCATATTAAAATGAAAGGAGTCGGCGATGCGTCCTGGGATGTCACTATTAATCGACCAAGATGAGGGATGGGTGAGTGCCCGAGGATCGGGGCGTGACATAAAATGAATAAAACTAAAGAGATCATGTCCCATTTTAGCACACTTATTATTTGTAGACAACTCTATTTTCTTTCTTGACGGGACTAAAACTGTAGAGATTTTGAATTAATATTGCTATGCATCTAGCCAGGTCATAAATCTGAACAAGTTGGGTCTATTCTTTTGCAAAGAATGTCCTCAAAGACTTGAGCACAACATGCTAACAAAACTTCATGTCCCCAAAAATTGTGAAAATAAGTAAATATTTGGGAATGCCTCATTGTGGCGAATCCAAGAAATAAATGTTCGCTTAGATTTTGTCACGAGTTTACAAGAAGTTGGAAGGTTGGAGGGAGCATTTAATATCTAAGGCTGGAAAAGAAATTCTTGTAAAAGTAGTGGCGCTTGCACTTTTGCAATATACAATGTCGATTTTCAAAATCCTTATTTCTATTTGCCAAAGTATTGAATAAAAATTTGTCTGAGTGCTGCTGAATAATAGTGAGAATAGAATCGGGTTACATTGGAGGAAATGAGCAATTCTCAAACTAGGAAAGGATAATGGGGGTTTAGGCTTTATAGATTTTGATAACATTTAATAGAGCAATGCTAGGAAAGTAAGCTTGGCTCCTTCCTTATTTTGAAGCCAAGTCTTAAAAGAACTCTACTTCTGGAACTGTGACCTTAGGAGAGCTGCTAGGGGATTTCGACCATCATGAGGCTGGCAAAGTCTTATTATAGTCAAAAAAACGTGGTCAGTGCAAAACGGGGAAAATATGAGAAGTAGAGAAGACAAGTGGATTCCCAGCAGAGTGATTCGTAGCCCTACTAATAGAGATGAGAGCCTCATAAAGAGGCAAAAACTAATTAATCGAGATAACTTGGATGATACCAGCTTTGAATGAGCTATTTGATGAAGAACTAAAAAATGAAAAGCGAATCCATTAAATACACGTGAATAGGAAGACAAACTGATTTGGACAAACACAAAGTCTGGGGTATACTCAAATGAAAAGTGGGTATAACATATGCAAGGAGGAAAACGAAAAGTGGGGCCAATCCTTGACTTCATCCTCTAATCAAACCACTCGAAGTCTCTGGACAAAGATTTAGAGGGCCAATGCCACTCCAGAAATCAAGCTCTTCATTTGGAATATATGCAAGAATGCATTACCAACAAAAGTGAACATATTTAGGAGAAGTATTACCAAAGAGGATACCTGTGAGTTGTGCAGTCGATAGTTGGAGACTCTGGAGCATCTACTATTGTTACGCACTTGGACATGCCAGGTTTGGTCAGACCTCATGCTCCAGATCCTCATCAATAGTCACGGTCTTACTAGAATTGAAGAATGGCCGTTTCAAGAGTACCTTGGTGAGCTTAGAACTTTTCGTTGTGACTCATTGGCATTTATGGAAATCTAGAAATAATTTTACCTTTTGCAACATCTCATGAGTTCGGCTTGGGCCATGCATCATAATATCAACAAATGGAACAGATTGGCAGGGAAAAACGACTATATTGGAAGAGACTCACCTCAAATCTTGCCCTGTCCGCGGTAAGGAGCCGTTGAGGTAAACATTGATGGATCCTTCAGAAAGGGCTCGACAGAAAGAGCGATTAGCTGTGTGTGCCATGACTAAAGGTGTTTTGGTGGACGGATTCACAAAACCTATGCGAGTAACTTCAGCAGCTCAGGTGAAAGCAAACGCTCTAATAGAAATCCTAGATTTCCTCGGCACATGAAACCATCCAAGTCTTCAACTTGAGTCAAACTCCTTAGTTCTGACATGAGCAGTGACACGAGCAGATTAGTTTGCTTGGGATGGGGAGGCGCTTATCAGTGTAGCTAAGAGGAATCTCGTGGGCTTTGATTATGTATCCCTCGCCCATTGCAGCAAGATGCGAATAAGGTAACAGACTGAGGACGAATGCAGCAAAATTGAGATAACTTTCGTGTGGCACTTTCTTGAGTACTATAACTTATTTTTGCTTAATTAAGTACCACATGAGATAAAATCAATCATTTAAAAGTGATTTTCGACAAATCATCCCACATGGATTGTTTAATAATTTCCCATCCGACATGAATTTTTAATTTTTATTTATTTTTTGAATTTTTTTAAGGATTTACAAGGTTCACAGCCTACTATGAAGGCCTTGCCTCGGCCTTCATGGCTAAGGGGGAGGTGACCCTTTACCAATCTAGGTGAGGCCTCCAAAGCCACCGTAAGAAAAGGCAAAATAATAATAATAAAAAATCAAAAAATAATAAACAATTATTAAAAATATTTAAAAATTGTTTATGTCAGTGTCTGTGAAGCCACGTGGAACAATTGGCATTCACATCAAAATTTTTGGTAAGGCAAATCACCAATAGCCCTTAAGTGGTCGATTTTTCAAATTTATGATACTCAAGTGAGTGAAAAAAAAAAATCTTTCAAATGAGTGTCATACAAAAATTACGGTACTCATAGTGTACTTATCCCTATATATTGGTTAGTTAAAGCCCATAAAGATGGATACTTGTCTTTAATTGGTTGTCCAAACCTCTTGAATCTCCGTGGGCTCCTCTTTTTTTCAATTCTAACCTTCCGGCCATGGTTAACCGAGTAATGAGAAGTGCACTTTCCAACATAATTTTTTTTCCTTTTTTCACAATCAGAAGCCCAAGAAGGAGTTTTGGGTCTGATTGAGACCAAAAAAGAACAAAGCGTATGTGTTAACATGGACAAAAGAAGTTTCCAAGTTGAGTGACATAATCATGAAAGTGTATAGGGAAAAATTGAATTGGCCCAACTTATTTTAAAGGTAAAAAGTAATTTGCCACTGGTTTGTAATAGCTAGAGAAATATGGAAAATAACCTTCTTTTATGAAGATCATTGAACTTAGTATAAGTTTTACTTGCTGTGATTACTAATTTATTGAAATTTATTTTAAGATTGCTAATTTTGTTAGGTTGAAAGTATTTTTCCCTTAAAAATTATCAATCACTTGAAAAACTTACTAGTTAATCAAAATCTACAATATTGCATGAAAGGTTGCTCGTTCTACATGGTCCAACAACTTAACCAATAACTTTTTTCCCATAAAAGTTATTAATCATCTACAGATATTGTTGCTTACCTATAAATTGTTATGTAAACTTATTAATCATGTCGAAAAATTTACTAAATAGTTACTTCTAACATATTGAAGAATATATCATTACTAAAATTCCATAGTTACATAAAAGAATTACTAATGACTATAGACAAATAGGTAAATGCTTTTACTTTCTTAATTTGAAATCTCTAATTTTTTGTGGGATTGTGAAAAAGTTATAAACATATACTTTCAATTCTGTCCAAACAGAGTCCGGAAAAGTAATTCCAGTCTTAATTTTAATCGACTCATTTGGCTCGCCAAGCTCATTTAGACCCAATAAATGGAATGAACAAAACATTAAATACTAAAATAGAATCGTTTCGCTTATTGATCAGGTCTATTACAACAATAATCGGTGAATACATGTCGGCCCCATCAAGAAAACCGGCCAGACACCAAACCGTGCCCAACGGCGGGGGCAACCTCCGAAGGCTCAAGTCCTTTTCACACGGCTTGGTTCGGGCGTTGTCTCTCTTCTTGCCTGCCGAAACTGACAGCAATGATCCAATTGGGAAAGTGTCCAAAAGGCAGTCTCCTCCGACATGTCCTTTCGTTCCTTCCCCCACCGTCCCATCCTTCGTTGTCTCGTGCGAGCAAATTGAGAGAGCTGGGGCCGTGGCGATGTGATCACAGTGGGGACGGCTTGACCCACCGCTCAGTCTTCGTCGCTTTATTCCATCCTACATAACTCACATGCTATGACGAGTCACTGAAGATGTGATGTCCGGTCGTCGTCGTCCTCATCCTCCTCCTCCTCCTCCTCCTCTCACGCGCTGCTTGGCGAGGCCTTCACTTTCGTAACACGAGTCATCAGCAGCCACTGAGACCACGAATAGGTGGAGAAAGATTAGAGTTTCAGTATGTGCGGTTTAGGGGGAAATTAGAGGTTTGTTCGTGTTTCTTGAAGACACAGAGTAATTTGGGCTAATGCAGTTCAGCCATCAGATTGGCAAAGTTGGTATTTTCAGAAGGGTACCTGGGTAAAAATGCGAGCAAGTTATAACTTTTCTTAAATTTCTTTTATTTAAATTAATATACACTGAATGATTTCTTTTGCCTTTTCGATTGACATTAATTAATGGTGCTTAATAGAAACAATCAGCCCATGACGTAGTTAATTGAGATTAACCCAACAACTGACTAAAGAAAGTTAACATTGATTCAAAGTAATAACTTTGAGTGCTCGAGATATTGATGCGTTAAATTGTGATGCTGCACAAATTAACACATCATGAGATTTTCAAATGTTTTCAAATTTAGAGAAAAAAAAAATCGAGGGTGAATTCTTAAAGACCCAATTTTGTTGAGTGATGGGTTGATGGGAGAATTCTTAAGGGCTTGTTTCAAATGACTTTTTCTCCCTTAAAAGTTTTTTTTTTTTTTAATAATCTGTGAAAAATCACTTGATTTTACATGAGTTCAAATGCTATATTCGAGATGCTCGTACTTCAAATGAAATTTAAGACGCTAAGCAGAAAATGAAAGTCGACTGAACCTATCCTAAGAATATCATGACCAAGAACAAGAAAATCGTCGATATGAACAACTAGTGATTTAAGTGAAGATGATAAGAGATCCAATATGCAACGCCTATGCTTAATAGCAGAGACGACAATCTTAAACTTTGCAAAAAACTGTCGGGCTATATTGGCTAGAAAAATCAGATTAGGCAATACCGCTTTCTTCATGCAGGTCCTGAAGTCCGTTAGACAGGGACTATGCAAATGATAACTAGGCCATGTGGGTATCTCTTGAAGTGGGCAACCGCCATCAACTTCAACCACTAGGTCTTCCTCTGCAGAATTCTGATTTTCATCTTCTGTCCTCAAATTCACTTGCGGTTCGTTGTGTTCTTGGTGCCCTCTCTACCAAAGCCAGTAGTGCTGCAGCAGCGTGTCGTGTTATAGGTGGTTGTTGAGGAGAAAAGATGCAAGTTGTCATCATGGTATTTCTGGGAAAAGCGAGATTTTTGTCTCTTTCTAGTGTCTCATTATGTTGTAGAATTTTGCATTGGAGGAGATGTCATCACAGCAACTGAGTATATCCAAGACCCTGGAAGTACAACATCAAGTGGAGGTCTCTACAGAATGGGATTCTTTAGCCCTAATGATTCTGCAAATCGCTATGTGGGGATTTGGTACAATAATGTTCCTAGATATAATGTTCTCTGGGTAGCGAAGAGGGAAAATCCAATTTTAGACTCTTCTGGGGCGATGACCATATCCAATGATGGTAATCTTGTGGTCATGAATGCAAAGAGAGAATTAGTTTGGTCATCAAACGTTTCCAACTCTGTAACCAATGCAAAAGCTCAGTTGTCAGATTCTGGGAACCTTGTCTTGCTCAAGCAGACCTCTGAATCTAGTGCAAATGATGCAGAGACTCTTGGAAACTTTCCAGGACATGACGGATTCATTCTTAGGGGAAATGAAGCTCAGCACTAACTCCAGAACAAATGAGAAGCAGGCACTAACATCTTGGAAAAGCCCTTCTGATCCATCAATTGGAAGCTTCTCGGCAAGTCTTGATCCACGAAAAATTCCTGAACTTTTCATTTGGAATTGCATACTGGCAGAGTGGTCCATGGAATGGTAATATATTCATTGGAGTACCTGAGATGCAGTCAGTCTATATTAATGGGTTTAACCTGGTGGACAATCACGAAGGAACAGTCTATCTGACTTATAGTTTTGCTGAGGCGTCTTATGTGTCATATTTGTTATAGAAATCAAAAGGGGATTTGGTGCAACCATACTTGGATCAGAATAGCAGTTCCTGAGGGATTGTTCGGTCATCTTGGATTAGCGATTGTGATGCTTTGGAATCTTCAATGCCAAGAAATCACCAATTTGTAGCTGCTTGAAGGCTTTGAGCCTAGAAACTTTGAGGAATGGAGCAGAGGAAATTGGTCCAGTGGATGCATTTGGAAGTCATTGCTGCAGTGCAATGGAACTACAAATGGAAGCAGTACAGCCAGCAGAAAGGATGGCTTTTTAAAGCTGCAAATGATGAAAGTGCCAAACTCTGGAATTTTTTTTCTACCCTCGAAGAGGATAGCCCGGGAAATTGCTCAATGAATTGTTCGTGTGTAGCATATGCATATATGACTCTGGTGCTGGCTGCATGCTCTGGATAGGAGAACTAATTGACCTACAGAAGTTCTCTGTTGGAGGAACAACTCTTTACATTCAGCTCGCCCACTCAGAACTCGGTAAATTAACTATACGCTTCGATGGTTCTTATCAATTTGGTACTGCAACTTATGTTTAGATGGATCAATACACTTGGCTTGAGTCATTCTTCAAGACTTGGTGATTTCATTAACAAACCAACACGGATGCACACATGCCTGCTCAAATATAGGCTTGAGCAGCGTCTAATATGGAGCCCTGATAAAAGAACAGATTTAGCATATCATTTTTACTCAAAGTCTCATTATTGGCTATGAAACAAGGGTTCCAAAAAAATTCGTTTAGTAGTTGCTCACCGGCAGCATCAACAGTCTGGGGGATCAGTTTATGTCTCCATTCTGATCTCCAGAGGAAAAGGGACATCTGAGAGAAATCGTAGCAACTACAGTCATCATAGGAACACTCGTTGTCATCATCATAATATGGTTTGCCAGATGGAAGGCGAAAAAACGAGCTAACAAGTAGTACAGCTGTTGAATCTTGGAATTGCCAATAATTTCTGAGTTTGCATGGAATAAATAACAAATATTGTTTTATAGATCAGCAGTAAAGGAAAGCAAGGAAAAACATTTGTCCATTGGAGAAGCCCCTTAAGTGGTAATGCTTGGAGAGAACTTGAGCAGAGTTGAGTTCCAGGAGTTTGTGAAATATAAAATTGAAGAATTGGCTGCAGCAACTGCAAATTTTGGTGAGGCCAATAAGCTTGGGCGGGGTGGTTTCGGGCCAGTATATAAGGTATAATTATTCATGTAGAATTAAGTATTATATATGTAGTTGTGTGTGTGTGTGTGCGTGCTGATTTTAGCAGCTCATTTAGTCCCTGTGTACAGGGGAGACTACCAAACGGTCAGGAAATAGCAATCAAGAGGCTATCGAGAGCCTCAGGACAAGGGCAGCAGGAATTTATGAACGAACCGGTGGTGATTTGTAAGGTCCAACGTCGAAATCTTGTTAGACTGCTCGGATGCTGTGTTGAAGGAGATGAGAAAACGCTAATCTATGAAATCATGCCAAAAGAGTCTGGACACATATCTTTTTGGTAATATTTTGTTTATTTCAACGTTGCCTCAAACTATCATTTATAACGTAGATCCAGAAAGCCTCATTTGTATAGTTAGCTGTTAGCCATTGGAACAGGATTGGACTGTTCTTGCTGATGATGCTATAAGTTTTCTGTTTGCCTTTGATCTTCTGTACATTTCACTATTTTCCAATTGCAAAAATGATTTTTTTGCATTAAACTTCTCTGTCTATTCAGATCCATTGAAACAAGTACATTTGGATTGGAGAGGACGGTTCAACATTGTTGATGAAATTTGTCGAGGTCTACTTCATTTTCATAGGGACTCTAGCATAAGGATTATTCATAGAGATCTGAAGACAAGCAATATCCTGCTGGATGAAGAACTAAATCCAAAAATTTCAGACTTTGAAATGGCTCGGATAAGTGAGGGAAACGAAAATCAAGCTAATACACAAAGAGTTGTGGGAACCTAGCTAGTACTTCGTTAATTTTGATATTCCTAGTGATTTTATTCTCTGCTCAAAATAAGGAAAGTAAACTTGTTTGATTGAATACAGTGGTTATACGGCTCCAAATACGCAATGGAGGGGCAATTTTTGGAAAAATCAAATGTCTTTAACTTTGGCATATTATTACTGAAGATTGTAAGTGGAAGACGGAATATGAGTTTTCATGATGAGGATCAATTCCTGAGCCTTATAGGACTGGTAAGCTTTCATTGATATAGAAGTTGGAACTGCGTTCTATTCTCATAAACTGGAACTCCAATAGTAAATTGACTTGATTAATTTGCAGGCATGGAAGTTATGGAATGAAGAGAATGTTCTAGCACTAGTGGACTCAACAAAGCCTGCTACATCCTTTGAGGTTCAGCTTTCAAGGTGCATAGATGTGGGGCTTCATTGTACACAAGAAAGGGCAAAAGATTGGCCTTCCATATCAACAGTGATTTCTATGATCGACAGTGAAATTGTGGATCTTCCTCGTCCAAAGCAACCTGCATTCACCGCGAGGAAAATAGCCCAAGACCTCTGGACCCAAAAGACGTGTTCTGCCAACGATGTTACCCTTACTGTTCTTCAAGGCAGATGACAAGATCTGAATTTTTGCACGATTCTCACTACATATCCTGTTCTTACTGTTTCGAGTTCAACTTGCTATTGTTAGGCAATCTTGCTTGGAAATGTATAGAAACGCAAAATATGAACTATTTGTGTCATCAAAAGTTGGGATTCCAATTGTTGGGATTCATGCTTCTATTCAGGAGGCAGTGCTTTAGATAAAGTTCTGGAAAATTTGTGAAAAGCCTCCCTCCAACTTGCGGTGAAGTCTAATTAGACCCCTCCAAATGGTTGCAACTACCCCTTGATGTTTCTATTTGTTCCAAATTAGAATTCAA
The DNA here is from genome assembly GCA_016097595.1 of Eucalyptus pumila. Lineage (NCBI taxonomy): Eukaryota > Viridiplantae > Streptophyta > Magnoliopsida > Myrtales > Myrtaceae > Eucalyptus > Eucalyptus pumila. The sequence continues at coordinate 8,724,459 of CM027849.1, forward strand.
ATTGCAGAAGCGCTAGAAATACGCTCAAATGTGGAAATAGCCTCTTGTGTCTACCCATATTCATCTCGCATCATAAGTTCAATCACATAGTTAGCTCAAAATATTCCACGAATCCTGTTGATGTGGGAAATACTTATGACTGACATATTGAGTAGTGTTGTGGGATTTTTTATTTTTTTGAATCAAATACGATTTAACTTTTTAAGATTACAATCTGCTACACCATATTATGTCAAGAGCAATCTAAGTATGGTCGTAACTCGCATTACTTCTATTTCGGAAGTTATGAACTCCTAAGCGAGATAGTGGATTTGACCATTTTCAAGCTCGAGAGTCGACAATCCATTTTAGTATTTCATTGATTAAGTTCAAGAGAATAGAATAGGAGTGATCAGATCGTGAGTAGTCAATATTGATATGGTGATTAGGATTTAAGTCGTGGTTGTGTATGCAAGTGAGAGTAAGGAAACCTTTCTCATCTTTCCTCTCCAAATAATGTCAACCAAAACCTCCATAATTGCCCCTTTGTGGGGTGGTTCTTGACAAGGGTATTTTGTAGAAAATTCTCCACATTAAAAAAGGATCAAATGAGTTAACTATGGTCACTTGTGGTGTATAGGATAGAGGAAAGAAATGCTTCTTTTCATTTTAGTCCATGTACCACTTGCAAATGAATCTTTCGTCCTTAAACGACTCAGGTTTACTCTTCCTACTCAACTCTTAAGGTGTTCATAGGATGTGTTTAGAAATGGCTTACCTTTCTTCATTCTAAATACCCTCTGCTTGGCATGATTAACATTTCCATTTCACTCTACTAAGATCATATGAGTAGATTAATCTCCATAGAGAATTTTGATTCAAAATGAATAACCCACAAAACGTGAAAACAATTTTGAGATAAGGAAAATATTCAAAAGTTTGTAGAAAGTTTTTTTTTTTTTTTAATTTTCTTAAGTAACCACTGGGATTCGCCCCAGTGGCCACCCTTCCAACATGGAAGGGGAAGGTGAGGGATTCAAATCCCCACCTTCTCAGGGGGGGATGGGATGGGGACGCGTAAGTTTCAGGATTGGGTTTCGACTCTCACGCCCTGCACGAGGCAGGGCAAAAGTCTGAGAGTGAGTGTAGAGTAGAAATAGAGTAGGATTGACCAAAAAAAAAAATTATCCATTTCTATGTTTTTTTTTTTTTTAGGAAAGTGCTAAAAGTTCTTTTTTGCAATGAAAATTCTCCATTTTTTTTATTTAATTTTGAGAAGAATGATACTTACTTGTGGCATGGCAGCTCGGTAACCCCGCAAAGAATGTGAAAAGATATGTCAATTAAAAACCCTCTGAGAGTTGAAGAATTGGAAACGATACTTTATTACCCTTCATTTGCATTTATCCTTCGAGTGATAGCATTTCGTGAAATCATTATCTTGGATGTTACGATGCAATTTAATTGACGATCCCAACACACTGCATGCTCCTCGAGCTCCATGAGCCTACACTTTTGTCTTTTAAAAGGAGCAGATGCCGATCTCAAATAAGCTCCTCATTCTACTTGAGAAAGCGACCATGTGAAAAGAGAGCCTTAAGCAAAGCTTTCTTGAAATTCATTTTTAGAACATTTTGAAGGTAGACGTAAAGGTTCGTTTAAAACACTTCTGAGTTTTTTTTTTTAAGGATGATTTTCATGAAATTGAATTTCATTATTAAAAAAATGTGAGTTGCATAATTTACAAAAGCATAAATTGGATTTGCAATCAAAATCTAAAATGGAAAACATGATTCTTAACAAGAATAAAAACAATGATAAAATACAAGAAATTATTGCATAGATTAGAGTAAAAATCAACTCTTATCCTAGTTCTAGAATTCATTTCTCTATGTGGTCAAACACAAGAATGTCAAGGAGCATCACACATAACCTGCAAAAAGAAAACAATGTCAATATGTGAATGAGAAAATGATCTCTCAATGAGGTTGCTTCTTACAACAAAATCGAGGCGACGGTACATGCCCCATAGTCCCTATTACGAGGTTTTAGTATTTCGCCAAGATTTTATCATAGGAGAAGACGTCATTATAAAAAAAAAAAAAAAATCGATCAATGGCCATCAATCGAACGTCCACTCTTATTCTAAAAGTTTCATATGCAAAAGTGGCATTGATTTTTTAAAGATTGATTTGTGATTTTACTCTTGCAAAAATGAAATGACTTTTATTTTGGGAAATTTGTACACAAAATGTGGTTTGAATTTCAGTCCCAGAATGTGAGAAGGAAAGAATATGATTTAAAATGCAATTTCAATTTTTTGCCCCAATATATAATCACAACTTGAAAGTTTTTTTTTTTTTTCCTTTTTTTTTTTTTTTTTGATAAGATGTGATTTTGAGCCCCTAATCGAAAATTTAAACAAAACTATGTGTTCAATAGGGCCAAATCAAAGTATTTAAAACTTGCATTCAATATTCACTTATCAAGAGTGATTGCCAATTTTTTCAATTATAAGCCTACATAACTAAGGGAATTCGATTGATCTCTGCGAGTTTCAAAATGGAACTCAATAAAAAGAAAATGAGCAAATAAAAAGAAAAATGGTATTTATAGTGAGTGGCGATTTTTCTTTCTTTTTTTTTTAATTACATAAACATGCACATGAGATGTGGTTCGATTTCTATTCTATACAACTCAAAATGGAGCTGCGACATTACCGCACTAAACCGACGTGATTGTGGTTAGGTCGGGATTCCCATGACTCCGAGTTCATTAAAGAGTCGACCCGTGTCGCGCGATTGTCAACTAGGATGGTAACTCTTGACATTAAGAAAGAAATTTCGGAGTTGAGATGAGCAACTCGTATTGCATGATCGTAGTTGGAGTACTATCTGCCTCAACACCATCCTAAGAAACCTTGTGTGGCTCAGGTCTGACAACAGCTCATGCATGCTAGTATAGTGCGGTGCAAAGAATACATACACAATAGTTTATAAACAAGCAGGACTTCAAAAATTCAAAACATAAACATTCGTTCCCGACTCCATACCTACAAGACAAGGGGTTAACAATTACTCCTCCCTTTATATCTTCCAACTACAAAAACATTTAACACTCACGTTAGGAACATACCTAATATCCTCGCTGCCAAACAAAACTTATTTTTGAACAAAATGGATTTAGGCATAAGTCCTCTAAGGTTTAAAACAAGTCCCTAGTGGAATCATCAAGCTGTCATGACCTATCCCTTAAGAAAGGAAATAGGTTTAGAGGTATTGCCTAAAGGACAAACCTAAGACCCATGATCGACACGGGTTCTCCCAAACCCATACCCCGCGCAATAAAGATTCACCACTAGTCTATCAAGGTCGGCTAGAAACCAAGTGAGGCATGAGAGTGTACCTCACTTTTCATGCAACTAGAGAATCTAGGGTCGGAGACTTGATTACACTAATTAACTAATTAGTGTCCTTTTAGTACCTAATCATGTTCATTTTAGAAAAAAATTTATCAAAAAATTTATCAAGCAATTTAGATTAATTTTAGATCAATCCGCTAACATATGAGGTGATCATGCGGGTATACAGTCATTAAAATAACAATTAGCAGCCAAGAAAAGCATTTAAATAAATTGCGTGGGAGAACAAATATTTAATATTTAGGAAAAGATAAATGCTAATCTTAACTGGACTAAAGGGGTCAAACCATGCCAACAAGAGTAATTTTCTTTGAAAACAATTGAAACCATAAGGTAGAGCCTTAAGGGCTTACTCAATTTTTTAGCACACTTTAGAGTTAATAAACTTCCATTATTTAAGAAAACAGCTTGGATAGTTTGTTTCTAAATTTTTTCAAATGAAATTCTGAATTTGTTGACATTTTTTTTTTCAAATTTTCGAAATTTTTCAATTTTTTTGAAAAAATTTTAATTTTTGATTTTTTGTTATGATTATATATATATATATATATATATATATATATATTTATATATTTCATATTTAATATTATATTCGGGAAAAGGAGTCTTGACCAGGTAAACCCAATCCGGCCCGTCGACCCAATTTGATGACCTGGACCTGACCCAATGGAAAAAGAAAAGAAAAAATTAAAAAAAAAAGTTTTTTTTAATGATTTTCATAGTTTTCTTTTATTCTCCACCCTTTTGTCTTCTTCCATATTTTGTCTTTTCTGGAAACCAACTTTTGCTTTCTTTTTTGGGAAAAAGCCACGAAAAATCCTAAACTTTGCCTAAAGTGACACATTTACCTCAAACTTTTTTTTGTGACGTGAAAAACCCTAAACTTTGCCAACCGTGACACATTTATCCCAAACTTTTTTTTTTGTGACACAAAAAATCCTAAACTTTTGTTATCTGACACATTTACCCCAAAATTATAGGGCATTTTGGTTTTTTCATTTTTAAATTTTTTTTTTCTTTTTTCTTTTCTTCTCTCTTCCCTCCCCGGCCAGCCGGCGGAGGGAAGCCGGCATTCGGCAAGGGATACCCTCACCGGCATCGGGCGAGGGTCACCCTCACCAACGTCGAGCTAGGGCGGCCCTTGCCGGCGTCGGGCGAGGGTGTCCCTGCCCTCGATTGAGGGCCGTCCTCGCCCGACACTGGCGAGGGCAACCCTCGCCAGATCTGGCAAGGGCCGTCCTCGCCCGGGCGGCCCTCGCCTGCGTCTGGTGAGGGCGGCCCTCACCTGCGTCTGGCGAGGGCCTCCCTCGCCGAACATCAGCCCAGCGGAGGGAAGAAGAAGAAATAAGAAGAAGAAAAAAAATAGAATAAAAAGACAAAAAAATGCCCTTGATGGGGTAAATGTGTTACGATTTGAAAAGTTTTGGGTTTTTCATGTCACAAAAAAAATTTGGGGTAAATGTGTCACTTGGCAAAATTCAGGATTTTTCGTGGCTTTTTTCCATCTTTTTTCCTATATCTTTCTTTTTGTGCCTTTTTACTTTTTCTATACTTTTTTTTTTTTTTGCTTTTTCTTTTAGTCTTTTCTTTCCTTCTTCTGGTCTTCTTCTTCGTGAGTCCTACGCACGATCGAAGCTTCCTTAAAACTCAAAAGTTCCCATGAATTCAATCTCAACCTCACAAAGTCGAAACCACGATTTTGACGTATATCTTTTTTAACCCAAGCTGAGAACAGCGTGCGCCGCTATCCAACAATCTCAAATATATATAAAATGTAAAACGCAAGATGGATGTGAGGTGCAAATACGGCCACAAGTTCGGACCTCAGCAAAACGAACGTGAAAATGGACGAAATGAAGACGAATGTTACTCTTCGAAAATAAAACAGACAGTCCCAAAGTCCATCCAGCCCACACAACGATCATGATGGCTTACGGATTAATGTTATCTCTCTTTTTATTAGTCTTTGTTTGTTTCTTTTATTTTATTTAATGTTTCTATTCTTTATTTAATTTTCCCTTTCCTGAGCGTTGTTTCCTTCCTCACCAAAACTCCTCTTTTCTACTTTCTCTTCTTTGCCAAGAACAACACCATTGACAGGATCTCTCTCGGAGAAATGCCACCACTAAAACTCGCCAACCACTACCCACGATCAACGAGATAAGGCTTCATGGGAGACGATCTGTGTAAATACTGATCAAAACAATGATACACGAGCTTCGGATACAGCGAAGGCAGTGACTGTTTTACCAGAAGCGCCTCAAGGGCATTTTATCAAACACCTAGGGTGCGTCGGCTCAAGACCGCCATGGACAAGAATAAGACTCGAAACTAGATAAAAGCTTAACGAGAATGGCAGGGGAATGCTCAACATCAACAAAGCACAGCATAAGCGAACTTGAAACGCACGCTCCGACTCAGTAATCCATGCAAAAAATGTGAGAGAACAGGACAAGAGCAGGGCACCAAAAAAAAGTCGGCGGGGCGATTCCAGGTCTCCCTCTTCCCGGTCACTCTCCGTTTCTCCCCCTCGGGCTCCCTCAAGCTCTCTCCCTCTCTGTCTCTAGCGCTCTCTCTCTCTCCCCGCGAACACACCCCCCCCCCCCCCCCCCCAAAAAAGAAAAAACCAACCCCCTGCACTTGCTCATCTCTCGCTTTTAAGCATTGACGCGCATGGTCTTCTTCCAAGCCAGCTGTTACCGCCGGTCTGCCCCCGACCACCAACTCCGGTGCGAGGCTCATGCCTGTCCCTTCTGCCTCTGTCCCTCCTCTTTTCTGCAGAATGCGTGAAGGACAAGGAGGGAGAGGCAAAAAGGGCTGGGCTCACCATGGGCGAAATAAAAGAAAAGTGGGCCGGCCCAGGTGAAGAGAAAGAAATGGAAAGAAAGAGGCCGGGTTGACCTGCTCCTGGCCCAGTCTCATTTTTCACATTTTCCTTTCTTTTTTTTTTTTTTTTTTCTGTAATTAATTTCTTTAATTTTTTTTAATTTTTTTTTCTTTTGATGAAATTTTTTGGAAAAATTTAAAAGAAAAAAAAAAATCATTCAATATGAAATGCAATAATGAAAACACAATACCTTTTAATGAAATTCTTTTACTTTTCTTCCTTTTATTTAAAAAAAATTACTCTTTTTTTTATTTTTTATTTTTTATTTTTTTCAATTTTTTAATCTTAATAATTACTGATATTTATGTAAATGTTCCTTATGCCTACGCATAATGGATTTTAATGAAAATATACACGAGGCATTTTAATGAAAATTATTTAGTTTACTCTTTACTTCCTCTTTTTTTTTAGCGACTATTTCTTAATTTTGCATGCAATTAAATCTTAAATGAAATGGTTAAATTTAGGTGTCAACAAGAACAAATAAGAAGCAGGTACTCACATCTTGGAAAAGCCCTTCTTATCCATCAATTGGAAGTTTCTCAGTTAGTCTTGAACCACTAAATATTCCTGAAGTTTTCCTTTGGAATGGCACTACTCTTTATTGGCGGAGTGGTCCATGGAATGGTAAGGTTTTCATCGGAATTCCCCAGATGGCATCTGTCTTTCTTGATGGATTTAGCTTGGTGGATGACGAAGAAGGAACCGTCTATCTGACTTACAATTTTGTGGAGGTGTCTTATTTGTCCTACTTTTTTGTGAAGTCAAATGGGGTATTGTTGCAGCCATACTGGGATTTAAAATTTAAGAATTGGCGAATTGATTGGTCAGCCCTGGATTCCTATTGTGATGTTTATGGCAAGTGCAGGCCGTTTGGATTCTGTGATACCATGAAATCACCAATTTGCAGCTGCTTGAGAGGATTTAAGCCTGAAAGAGTCGAAGAATGGAGCAGAGGGAATTGGTCCAGCGGATGCATCCAGAGATCATTGCTGCAATGTGACAGGATAAAAAATGGTAGCAAAAAGTGGGAAAAATGGATGGATTTCTAAAGCTTGAGAATGTGAAAGTGCCGATTAATGCAATCTGGTTATCATCTTTGGAAGACAAATGCCGAGCGCAGTGCCTCAGTAATTGCTCGTGTGCAACATGTGCTTATGATGCGGGAGTCGGTTGCATGTGCTGGAGCTGAGACCTAATCGACATATGGAAGTTTTCCTATGGAGGAACAACTCTTTTTGTCCGACTGGCCCATTTAGAACTTGGTAAGTCATTCCTAAATTTAATTCTTAATTTTGGTAAATCCTAAATTTAATTCTTGATTAATCTGGTAATGTGACTTACTGCTAGATGGTTAGGGAATTTCAATCTATGTGATCGGCGAGGTGGAGTTGTGATCTATGAAGGGTAGCTAAACAGTACTTTCTTTAATGTCTGTTCAATCTCTTAAATCATTGTATGTCCGTATTTTGATCTGCAGAAGGAAAACGAGATCTGAGAGCAATTATAGCGGCTGTATTGTTGTGGCAACAGTTATTTTCAGTATTGGTACTTTCTTCGCCAGGAAGAAGTCAAAAAAACGAAGAGGTATAGACGGAGAACAATTTTCAGAGGCTTCTACTGAGAATATGCTTGGAAAGAGCTTGAGCAAAGTTTATCCCCAGTAGCTTGTGCTTTATAAATTAGAAGAGCTGGCCGCAGCAACAAGCAACTTTAGTGACGCGAACAAGCTCGGAGAAGGTGGTTTGGGGGCAGTATATAGGGCAATACTTTGTCATGAAGAGGCAGCAGCTCCGTTTTTTCTTCTTCTTCTTTAATTTCAGCAGCTCATTTAAGTCTTTTTGTACAGGGGAGATTGCTAAATGGAAAAAAAATAGCAGTCAAAGGACTATCAAGTGCCTCGAGACAAAGATAGCAGGAATTTATCAATGAAATGGTCGTGATTTCCAAAGTCCAACATCGAAATCTAGTTCGACTCCTGTGCCGAGCAAGATGAGAAAGTATTAATCTATGAGTTCGTGCCAAACAAGGGTCTAGATACATTTCTTTTCGGTAATATTCCATTTCTTGCAACATTCCCTCGATCTATCGTCGAAAGTCATTTTATAGGGAAGTGTAATTTTTAATTTTAGCTGTTTAAACAGCATCTGGCTGTACCTATCGCACGTACTTCACATTTTTGGTTTACATACGAACCTCTTCCTGTGCTTTTCACTCTTCTCCATTCATAAAACTAACACGTTATTTTATAAATTTCACTTCTTTTGTCTATTTCAAATCCACTCAAATGAGAGTAACTGGATGGGAGAAGACCGTTCAACATTATTGATGGAATTTGTCAAGAGCTATTGTACCTTCACCATGACTCCAAACAGCTTTGGAGTAGTATTGTTGGATATTGCAAGTGGAAGACAAAACACTAGCTTCAATGAGGAAGATCAGTCCTTGAGCCTATTAGGATGGTAAGCTGTTACAAACAAAGAGATCGACCTATTTCCATCTACTCAAATTCCAAAAATAATTGGCCTTGAATTCTGTGTTTTGGCAGGCATGGAAGTATTGGGAGGAAGACAATGTACTTGCACTAGTGGAACCTAAAATTTCTGTTGGATGCTTTGAGGTTGAGATCACAAGGTGCATAAACGGGGGGCTGCTTTGTACACGAGAACTCGCAAAAGACATGCCTGCCATTTTAACTGTTATTTCAATGATTAACAATGAAATTGTTGGTCTTCCTAGTCCAAACAAACCTGCATTCATCGAGAGGCAAATAACCACCGACACAGGTCCCTCCAGACAAAGCCAGAAGAAATATTTTGCCAACCATGTCACTCCTACCTCTCTTGAAGGCATATAAAAAAAGGATGCCTCCAACACGTTCGAAAGTTCAGCTCAGAGATGCAAACTATAGCCAGCTCGTGTCTTGGACATGGAGTGAATAATGAGCACTGGCGTGATCCTATTTACATGTGCTGTTGTTAAAGCAGAGTCTTTGTGTTTTTTTTTTCTTTCCTTTATCAAGTTCAATCTTGCTTGGATATGTATGAACATAAAATTGTGAATTAGCAAATTACATTAAGTTAGGGGACAGACAGCCCTCTCTTGTTTGTGTCATTCCAAAGTTATGGGGCAAATATTTGGTAATTTTTGTGTTGGTACAGTTGAGAATTATAGAAAACAAATTTGAAGAGTTTATGTATAATTCGATATATTTAATGAAAAGTACATCAGCCTATTCATAGGCTTTTTGAGAGATAATCAAATATAACATATATTAATCAAGATATATATAATCAAAGGAGATATCACACAATCTTGAGGGATACAGAAAACTAATAGGAATATTCTAATTTTCTCTAATATTGGAATGTATCTTAGAGCATTATCCTAGTTATCTATATCATCCTCCCTCAAACTCAACTCTTGAGTTTAGATAAGAATTTGAAAAAAAATTCCACTATAAATTTAAATAACAGGCTCGTTTTGAGTGTTACAAGTCTGGTGGTGAAGTTGGTTCTCCGATATGAGCAGTGGTAAAATAGCAAGTGATCAATACGACTAGCTTTACTACCTAAAATAGTAACTAAACAATGCGGCCAATGCAGTTGGCATTGTAATTGCAAATGGTTGATGCGGCTAGCACTGCTTTCAAAAAAGTTACTAAACGACACGATTTGTGCAACTAGCATCGTAATGACCAAGCTGAGAATCAGATGGAAATAGTAAGCAACTGACACGACTAGCTTTGCTAATAAAATAGTAACTCGGCTTCCTCAGATAATGGGGCTTTGTAGATGACATCGGCTATCAAACGTGATGAACATTGTTGAATAGAAATTGAGTAAAGGATACTAGGACTTATTGGAAAAGAAATGACAAGAAAAAATATTAGCCCTAGAAACTGACTTGGGTGTGTAGTGTCAAGTGGCGGGGATGGATGTATTTGCCGGGATGCATGGATGCATCGTGGAGAATTATAAAGCAAGAAAAAAAAATATAATTGGGAGATTTCTAATTGTGCACTGTGTGCGAAGGATTGCCTCAAGAAAGGAGGCTTTGATATGATGTGAAATTCTTATGGGATTACTATCAACTATTTTAAAAACTTAAGCTATTAAATGAAAATAGAGCAAGTCAAAAAGATTGAGAAATAGAATCATCCGATTTAATTCGTTCTCAATAGCCGTGAGATAATCATCTTAGGGCGATCCTTTTGTTGAGGGATGCTCCTATAACACTCATAGTCTCTGAAGGATCAGAACCAATTATGGAGCATTTACATCGAGAATTCAAGTATTGTATACTTCATTAGTCCGATCCTTTATAGGAACTACTCATAATAACAAACTTGCAAAATAGATCTATTCATCATAAAGAGATTCGTTGTTCTTCACTCTACTTTACCTTTATTACTTAAATATTCTAATATTGTCCCTCATGTTTAGTCTAGTCTTGTGTCTAGTCTTAAGATGGAAATTTATTTGACAAGGCAAATAGAGCCTAAAAAAATTTGAACTCAAGACCTCTAATTTTAATACTAAGTTGAGAGTAATGATGTGGAAGACAAATTTGAGGAATTTTGTATAATTCGATATATTTAATGAAGAGTACATCAGCCTATCTATGGCCTATATCAATCAAGATATACATAATCAAAGGAGATATCGCACAATATTGAGAGATACTAGAAAACCAACAAAAATATTCTAATTTTCTCTATTATAGGAAAATATCCTAGAGAATTATCCTAATTATCTCTAATAGGTATAACAATTGCTCTTTAGCAAGAAGCTCAGTTTGATCAAGTAGGCTAGTTTGATACAAGAATGGGAATGCCATTAAGCAAGACTTTTCGTGGTAATGTCAATCATATGGTATGAAACTAGGACTCTGGGGACAACTTTTTCTTTTGTTTGGGCATGTAGTCATGTTGAATTTTGCGTCTTTTGTTCCAGATTGCCAATTGTCTGAGATCACATTACCAACTAAAGCATCAGGCACCGTGAACTATTAGACAAACTTCTATGTCATATTTAGTTTTTAAGACAATAAAGAATCCGCTAACTTCAACTCACTACAGTAATTGCTCTTTAGCAAGAAGCACTTCTCCGATGGAGAAGCATGAAACCAAGCTTGGGGAGAACTTGGCCAAAGTTAATCTTTAGGAGCTTGTGCTGTATTTTTTTAGCATTAGCTGTGGCAACAAGCAACGTCAGTAATATCAAAAAGCTTCGACAGTGTGGGTTTGGGCCAGTATACAGGGTAATAACATAAAAAGAGCATAAAGAGAGGAAGCCTACAAGTGTAACAGCAAACCTTAAACTCGATGTGAAATTTGACTTGTAGCCCAAAAGCATCCACTCTCTTAAAATGGATATGATTGCGTAAGGCATAGAACGTTCTTCGTCAGATGGTGCATCAACCCATCTGATGGATTTATGAGATGGGCTTAAGGCCTGTCCGCCCATGCTGGGCCCAAAAGGCCCGGCCCACGGGAATAGGGCCCGTGGAAGGGGAAGGTATAAAAGGGAGGAGAGAGAGAGAGATGGCACTGGTTGAAAGGCAGAACGTACGTACGTTCTCTCCCTCGCTCTCTCTCCAAAATCCAAAAAAGGACAGTAAGCACAAGGTCACTGTTTTCTCCCCTTCAAGCGTCATCGGATCAAACAAAGGACAAATTTCTCTTCCTCTATCAGCATTGGTGTCTAATCTGTGGCTAACAAGGTACGCTCGACTCCGTGGTGTGCTTTACGATCGGTGATACGTGTAATTCCCGGGCTTCGCTTCCGCATTCGTTTTAGGGGTTCGATTGAGCGTCGAATCCGTTTTTCGGGGATCAGTCATTCCCAACATTGGTATCAGAGCCCTAGTTCACGTTTTCCCGATCTGTTTTGATGTTTTTGATTGATTTTTCGCGAAAGTGTTTTGGTCGTACGGATCGGGGCGAGAAATCCCGACACCCGAGCGTTCTTCGGCCTTTTTTCTGAGTTTCAGTAAGTCGGAATCAAATTCTGAAGGCACTGGGTGAAAGGCGATGTCGAGACGAGTCCGGCGACATGTCGTGCGTCGCCGGACGACGCCACACGGGCCCACAAGCACAGCCACAAGCCGCTGCGCGTGGGCGCCACGCGCCGGCGACCCGACCCGACGGCGACCGACCCGACCCGATCAGCCTGGCGCATGCCGCGCACGTGCGGTGACGTCTGCGTGACGTCAGCACGCTCACGCGCGAGCACGTGCCGGGACGTCGCGTGACGTCGGCCCGGCGCACGCGCGCGGCACGTGCGTTGGTTCGTCCGACCGGCACGGCCGGTCCGACCGGGCCTCCGACTCGCGCGCCCGTTGACCCGACCCGTTGACCGACCGTTGACCGTTGACTTTGACCATTGACCGTTGACCGAAAAAAAAAAAAATCAATTATGTCTGTGTGGGTTATAGGTAATCCATTTTTTGTTCTGCATTTGTTGCATGAATCATGGAAAATTATGTATTTTCCATTTTGTTTATTGTGGATTATAAGTGATCCATTTTAGTTACGCATTTGTTGCGGGAACTATGATGCGTTATGCACGGATACCTGCAATCCCAAGAACGAACGAAGGAAGAGCTAGACTGAAAAGGCTGATTAAAGAGTTAGCTGATTATCGGTGGCTTAATGGTGATTTAGTATCACACATGGTCAAGGTCAATCAGATGATACAGGAAATCATCTGGAATGGTTATCTTATGCCGGATTTTGAGAAGGTGCCGGCTTTGATGAACACTCTTCCACCTGAATGGCAAGCAGTGTAAGATCGGCTATGGGAGGTCAATGTGGTCCCGGGTTATAGGGAGCTAGTGGAAGCTTTTGTAAGAGTACTATAGGATTGAGTTGGCCAAAACTTCAACCCTTAGATTGAGCGCCACATGGCGCAGAATGAATTCGCCTTGGTGGGGACATGAAAGCTCTCCAAAAGTTTTTTCATGGTTGGGAAATGTGCCTTCAGTTTTCTCAAATGTTTTGACTGATAGATTAGAATGGACATTCCCTAATTATTTCTTAGATTAATTATGAGATGTTTTTATGGATGTAAATATCTCTTTCCATGTTAAGTGAGAGTCTATGATGGATTTTCTCTGATGGGGATGAGTAGGGCATGTCCGCCCATGTTGGTTTTGGACCACCATATGCGAGTGGGAGATGATGGATTTATGAGATGGGCTTAAGGCCCGTCCGCCCATGCTGGGCCCAAAAGGCCCGGCCCACGGGAATAGGGCCCATGGAAGGGGAAGGTATAAAAGGGAGGAGAGAGAGAGATGGCATTGGTTGAAAGGCAGAACGTACATACGTTCTCTCCCTCACTCTCTCTCCAAAATCCAAAAAAGGACAGTAAGCACAAGGCCACTGTTTTCTCCCCTTCAAGCGTCATCGGATCAAACAAAGGACAAATTTCTCTTCCTCTATCAGCATTGGTGTCTAATCTGTGGCTAACAAGGTACACTCGACTCCGTGGTGTGCTTTACGATCGGTGATACGTGTAATTCCCGGGCTTCGCTTCCGCATTCGTTTTAGGGGTTCGATTGAGCGTCGAATCTGTTTTTCGGGGATCAGTCATTCCCAACACCATCAAATCTCATGTGTCAGTGGAAACTTCATCGCAAACCACTTCAGTATCTTCATCCCCGATGAACATCTTCATTATCTCCACCTTCATCATGCAAAACCAATTTCTTAAGCAATCTTCACTTCGTTTTTTACGAGAGGATGATTAATAGCACAAACTTTTTAACCTCATTCTTCGTTTCCTAGCAACAATGTCATACTTACCACTATCGAAGGCAGATGACACGAGACGGTTTGTGTAGACATACTTGAACCTTAGTGCAAGCGCTACTACATATTGCCAATTACATGATTATAACTACATATCCCGCTCCATGGTACCCAAACTTGAGGCATTCTTGGTTTTCTTTGGATCTTGGTTGGAGAAATGTCAGCCATAAGCAAACGAGGCTCAATGGGCTAATAGGTGAAGGGGCTGGCTGATTCTTGACAAACGTATTAACCATCAAAAGATAATCTTCCACGCTCTCTCTCTCTCTCTCTCTCTCTCTCTCTCTCTCTCTCTCTCTAAAGGAATCTGAAGTAAAGCAGATAAAGTATCCAGATTAGGATATTTTCCATATTACCCAACTCATCATTAACACAAGGACATAACCACATTCGACCATGGACGACCATTGATAAGTTCCCGCCAAGAAAGAAATACTGAAGTAACAAATCAAAAGGGGAAAAATCATAATGCTTGCAGTGCAAAATATTCTACAAATTAATATAAAGATAACAAATCAAGTAGAGTATCAATAAGTTGATAATTTGGAGATTTTTTTCTGATTTGTCTTTTATTCAATTTCCATGTAATTAAAATCAAATTGGTCTCTAGTCCTCTACCTATTGACCGGTTTCAAGGGGAACATTGAAGTGACAAATCAAAAGGGTAAAAGTGAAAATGTTTACAGTGCAGAATCTTCTGCAAATCAGTGTGAAGATAATAAATCAGGTAGAGTATCAATAAGTTGATCATTTAGAAATCTTTTTTTATTTGTCTTTTATATTCAATTTCAATATATAAAATTGTTATCTTTTATCTTTAACTTTCAACATAATTATAGGTGGTGATATCTCTATATAATAACATATCAACTGATAGAGTTTCTTCAAGAAATACTGGCAAACTCGTTCATGGTGTTACGGTGAACAAAATCAATCACGACACCTGGAAATTGCAGACAAACTTGAGTTGTTTTCTAACAAGGTTTGCGTCACTTAACTCAGCACAATAATTTCTACTATATCATTGTTAGTTTACTAGAATATAAGCAGGAATGAGAATTATAGACAAAGGTAACTAGGAGAATAGCCCAAAAGAAGCATGAGAACGGTCAATTCGAGATGGAAATTGCTCTCTGGAAAAAGGAGGAGCCAAACAAAAGCGTCTGGGATTACTGGTGGACCTCAAGCAACCCACGCTTGTGAAGACCCAAGCACCTCAGTCAGCGCCACGTGAAGACTCAGTCGAGACTGGAACGACAAATTGATCACTTACGTGAAGACTCAATCGACCACTTGCCCCACAATGTTCCATAAGCCTTCAGGAAAGGATGCCACCTTGCAATAAATATTGTTAGTTAACCATGACTGAGTGGTCCATCATCTTGGAAGTGCCATATGAACACTTAATCGACATTGTGATCACAAATTGGTCACTCGCGTGAAGACTCAATCAACCACTTGCCCCCACAATGTTCCATAAGCCTTTAGAAAAGGATGCTACTCTGCAATTAATCTTTTTAGTTAACCATGACTGAGTAGTCGAGCGTCTTGGAGACTCAATCGACACCGTGGGCACAAATTGGTCACTTATGTGAAGACTCAATTGGCCACTTGCCCCAACGATGTTCCATAAGCCTTTAGAAAAGGATGCTAGTCTGCAATAAATCTTGCTACCACGTGAAGACTCAATTGAATACTTGCCCAACAATGTTCCATCAGCCTTTAGAAAATGATGCTACTTTGCAATAAATCTTGCTACCATGTGAAGACTCAATCGACCCCATGATCGCAAATCGGTCACTCACTTAAAGATTCAATTGACGACTTGTCCCACCATGTTCCATCGGCCTTTAGAAAAGGATGCTATTTGGCAACAAATCTTGTTTATTAACCATGACCGAGTACAAGAGACTTAAATCAAAATAGAGTAAAGCCCACAAGGCTTCAAGGGGGTTGGACAACCAATTGAAAGGTAATGACGATTCGTATGAGTTTTTGCCAACCGGTCCTCACTAAATTTGATTCTCTACTGCAATGGGCCAAACTTATATTAGAGAAGCCCAAAATAAAACTCCTATCCTCGGTGATAAGTGGTTCTAGAACCCCACGTAACTTGTACTTCTCCTTTAAGTGTCTTTAACAGTATTCACTGTTTGACTGTAGCAAAAAGCTTTGTTCCGTTCGGGTGTGCAGAAGTTTTAGGCCTTCAACTGTGGCCAAGGCATTCGCGAGATCCTCTCTACCGCTTGGGTAGTCTTCTCCTACCTTCAAGGTAGGTTTGTTCTGTTTTAAAGGAATACCCTAAGTTATCGCCCACAAAATCCAAATACCACCATCCCAAGTTCCTGATACAAACCCCACTGACAGCAAAAACCCTAATATCCACCTCAACTCCTTCCATCTTGCTGTGGTAGCCTCTCATCCTCAATCTTCAGCGTACAGATCGGTAGTCCCACCGCCAGAAATCCCCATTTGTGATACCCTTCTGCCATTCTCCGACCGGAACCCCACATGCAACATATCCATACAGCATTTACTGCAACAGAGCTCCCTTCAATCGATCTGGAATACATTATCTACTCCTGCTGGTTCCAAACTTCCAAAGCCAGCTTCTGTGAAGACAATCAACGGCCTCTTTCAACATAGCTCCCGGATATAAAAAGATGGAAGGTCGGTCTGAGGAAGAGAGGCTTGTAGCGGCTCTTTGCAAAAGTCTAGGTAATCTATGGTCTGAAGATGATGTTGTTAATATTAAAGGTGATATTTCTAAAGAAAAAGTGACTGAATGCCGGAAAATCGTGTTCGGGAAGCTTTACTCTAGACCAAATGTGAATTTTACAGCTTTCTTCAATACAACAAAAAGAGTTTTGAGGGTTGAAAATGTTACCTGTACATTGTTAGAGCAGGTTATTTCTTTTTCTCATTCCAGTCCAAAGCTGAAAAACAGAGAATATTAGATCTTGGGCCATGGTCATTCTTCAGCAGCTTACTAGTCCTACAGTAATGTGATCCCGACACCCCAGAGATTTGCTATGAATCTACCCATTGCACTTTATGGGTGCATTTCTATGGCCTTCCAATTGGGAGTGTTACTGATGAAGTCATCAAAGATATTGCATCAAAACTGGGATAAGTAATAGAGGTGAAATTAGAAGCAAAAGGAAACGGTAATTATAAGATTGGTACAACAAGAGTGAAGCTGAATTTGGAAAATCCTCTTAAAACTAGAGTTTTTGTTAATCTGATGGGTAGAGTTTAAATATGAGTGACTTCCGCATTATGGTTATTCATGTGGTAAGATTGGGCATTATGCTACATTTTGCAAAAAAATACCCTATGAAAATTCAGGGCTAGCAGAAGACTTACCAGGATGATTTGAGCAATGGCTAAGAGTGGAAGTATGCGAACTCAGTCCAAATGGGAAGATTTTCTGTGGCAAATAAGAGATAATACCAAAAGAAGATGAGTGTGCCAGAGACCCCTATCCATTCAGTTTTAGGAAAAGAAAAACAGTTGCAAGACTAGAATTTTAATAAAATTCTGTTCATTTATGGACAGAATAACACTGACCAACAAACTCAACAGGAGAATAGTCATTCAACTACTCCCATAGAACTACTACTCATGGAGGAGAAAGGCCCTCAAAAGAGAGGAAGTTGCTACATAGATGAAGAGTGCTGCATAGATGAAGAGTCTGTCATGGTACTTTATGAGGAACAACTTACGGAAGCGAAAATGGAACTGGTAGAGACCCCAGCAAACAAAAAGGGGCTAATAAAGCCTAAATCCAAATGTGCCAAGCTAGCAAAAAAAAAAAAAAAAAAAAAAAAAAAAAAAAAAGGAAAGAGATTCTGCTCGCATGGCATTCAAACTTCAAAAACACCGATTCTCGACAATACACAGTTGGTGGAAACCCCTATTAAAGTGACGGAGAAGTCAAATCAGTGGGCTTTAATGGCTAGCCCTAATAAGCCACCGGATCATCCATGAAGCTATTAAGTTGGAATTGTCAGGGGTTGGGCAAACCCTTGACAATTCAAGCTTAGAGGGTCCTAGTGACTCAGAAAATGCCCAATCTTATCTTTCTAATGGAGACTAAAAATCAATAGCAAAAGGTGCAACGTATAAGGAGGAGGCTGAAATTTCATAACAGCTTCGTTGTGAATCCAAAAGGAATTGCAGGGGGTTTAGCTCTTTTCTGGGACAACCAGGTACTGTTATCTATTGACTCATTTTCAAAAAATTATATTAATGTTCAATGCCAAGTCAAAGAAACCCAACAGAGGATGCAAATTACTTTTGTACATGCTCTTAATGAATTTCAAGAAAGAGTGCTGTTATGGGAGGCCATATATAGTATAAGTCAAAATTATCATCTACCTTGGCTTTGTTAGGGGGATTTCAATAAAATTTTGTATCAGTGGGAAAAAGTGGGTAAAAAAAAGGCAGAAATTACCGGCTTATAGCATTTAAGGACTTCCTTCTCCAATACTCATTAATGGACTTGGAGTGCAAGGGATGTGCATTTACCTAGACAAACAACCAGGCAGAAAAACAATTTGTTAAGAAGCGTCTTGATAGAGCATTATGTAATTTCGAATGGCGAATAGCACATCCTAATGCTGAATGTATGGCATTACAGCCATTGGGTTTGACCACAGCCCTCTTATACTATCATTCTACTCGCGGAAGGAACGGAGGAAGAGGGTATTTCGATATGAAGCATTCTAGTTAGAGAATGAGGAATGTGTGCAGCTAGTCAAGAATACTTAGGCTGAATTCGACTCCCAAAATCTGAATATGGTGGAAAAGTTGAAGATTGTGGCACAACAAATGGCAAAATGGAGCAAAAACAGGTTCTACAATGCAAGAATCAGAATAGATTGGCTAAGAAATGAACTACAAAGGTTGACAAATGGCTCTAAAGTAGATAAAGAAAGTGAGGTAGCAAAGAAGATAACCCAAGAAATCGACAAGCTATGGCGACAAGAGGAGATGTATTGGAGTATGCGCTCTAGAATTAACTGGTTAAAATGGGGAGATAGAAATACAAAGTTTTTCCACACAACAACTATTCAGAGAAGAACCGAGAACAAAATTACTATGCTGAACATTTCAGAAGATGATTGGGTGAAAGAGGAACAGCCTTTAAAGGAAATGACAGAACTATTCTTTAAAAACTTATACGAGTCAGTGGAGTCTCGAAACTTCCAACCTATAATACAACAAATACCTACCTCAGTCGATGAAAGGATGAACCAAAGGCTAGTGGAACCTATCACAATGGAGGAGATTACTGATGCAATGCAACAATTAGGAGCTAATAAAGCTCCAAGATCGGATGGGCTAAATGGGCTATTTTACCGAAATCATTGGCTAGCTATAAGCCAAGACATTTTTAGAGAAGTGCAAAATTTTTTTAAGACTGGATACCTAAACCCCGATATGAATAGAACCCAAATCACCCTTGTTCCCAAAATCCCAAACCCCAAAAAGCTTGAACAATTCCGGCCTATTAGCCTATGCAATTTTGTCTATTAAATCATATCCAAAGTAATGACAACTAGACTTAAACCTCTACTACCAAGCCTTATTGCTAAAGAACAAAACGCCTTTGTGGGGGGTAGACAAATTCAAGATAATATCTTGATTGTGCAGGAAGTACTTCACAAGTTGAGAACTCGAGAGAGGAAAAGTAAGTTCCAAGCTATTCTAAAGCTTGACATGCAAAAGGCTTATGACCGAATCGAGTGGGACTTCCTTCGAGAATGCTTGATTAAGATGGATTTTTGTGAGAAGTGGGTGCAATGGGTGATGCAATGCGTTTCAACGATTTCCTTCAGCATCAATTTCAATGGAGAACCTCAACCTTTCTTCAAGCCTACACGAGGGATTTGATGAGGTGATCCGCTATCCCCTTATCTTTTTATTTTGGTGGCAAATGTCCTATCTCACTTGATGAAATAAGTAGTAGCAGATGGTACACTTCGAGGAATTAAGCGCAATAGTGACTGCCCTACTTTATCACATTTGTTATTTGCGGATGACTCTATTTTCTTCCTTAATGACACTATACTGGAATGTCATAATTTGTCAGCTATTCTACACCAATATTGTTTTGCATTAGGACAGGCTAACAATCTAAACAAATCAGGAATTTACTTTAGTAAGAGCTGCCCAATGAATTTGAGAAGAAATATGGCTACTGAGTTGAGATTTTCAGAAATAGAGAAAACAGGGAAGTTCTTAGGAATTCCATCGGATTTGGGAGACTCAAAGAAAGATATTTTTGCCTAGATTTTGGCTAGAATTAACATGAAGTTGGAGAGTTGGAAGGACAACTTGCTGTCAAAAGCAGGCAAATAGATATTGATTAAATTGGTGGTGCGTGCCATTTCGCAATACACAATATCCATCTTCAAAATCCCTATGTCAATTTGCAAAGCAATTGAGAAGAAAATTGCGAATTTCTGGTGGAGGAATGGTAGCAAAAATGCTGGGGTTCATATGAAAAAATGGGAAATTTTGAAATTAAGGAAGGATGAAGGAGGTCTTGGCTTCAAAGATTTACTAGCTTTCAACAAGGCGATGCTAAGAAAGCAACCGTGGCGTATTTCACAGCAACCTCAATCCCTTTTAAGTCAATTGATGAAGGGTCTCTATTATCCTCAATGTGAGTTCTGGAAAGCTGGAAAAGGCTCCCAACCCTCGTGGGGATGGCGAAGCATTGTCTTGGAAAGAGTCTCTATATCTCCACAAGTTATGTGGTTCGTTAGCAATGATCAGAAAATTTCGATAAGAGAAGATAAATGGCTGAATATTGGACTCATTGGAGGCCCAGCAACAAGAAATGAGCTAGAAAAAGTGGGTGCATTAATAAAACAGGGGATTGGTAAATGGAATGAAACAATGGTAAGGTCGTTGTTTGATGATCAAAGAGTGAGGGAAATCCTTGCTATCCCTATTGGACTTCCCACTATAGAAGATAAAATGGTATAGATGAACAACAAATCCGGGTCCTATACAGTGAAAAGCGGTTATTTCACCACCAGAAACCAAGCAACCAACCCACAAACCACAACAGCAACTTCCTCTCACCAAACAAAGCCAGATCTCTGGAAATATATTTGGCACTCTGAAACTCTACCCAAAATTAAACAATTCCTCTGGAATGCATGCCAAAACGCACTACCTACACTGGACAACTTGCACCTGAGGAAAATAGTACCTGATCCATTATGCCTTATCTACAAACGGGAAGCCGAAACTATCGAACATACTTTGTTGCTCTGCCCTTGGACAGCCTTGATATGGAGAGCTAGCCCTCTGCAAATCAAAATCACAAAAATCGGGTTAACACGACTCGATGTATGGTTGTACATGAGGAAAGAAGAACCACAAATCACACCAAAGTTTAATCAAATTGCCAATACCTTGTGGTGCATCTAGAAAGACTGAAACTGGTTCATCTTTGATCAAAAACCTCTGCACCCACAGCAAACCCTGTTGAACTCAATAGCCTTACATGAAGACTTTGCAATCTGGAATAGAACCGCAACAAAAGAGAAGAAAAGCGAGGCTTACACACCCAGATGGCAACCCCCGACCACGGACACACTAAAAATCAACATAGATGCCTCTTTTGCCCGAATCGAAGGCACGACAGCAGCTTCTGCAGAGAATAGAGGAGAGGATGAACACAAGGCTGCCATCACCTACATTTGTCACGATTCTCAAGGTCGCCTGGTCGACGGTTTCTCCAAGCTGGTAGCAGCATCCTCAGTGGAACAAGCGAAGGCCCTCGCTCTCTTGGAAACCCTAGACTATTCTCCACCAGATCTCACCGAAGACTTCAAGTACATTCTCACTGTAAGCTGCTCGTGCAAGAAGTGTTGTTTGCGACAAAGTTCAGCTGGGAAGTGGCACCGATTGTGGATCGGATCAAGGTAAAAAATAAAAGACTTCCAAGGCCTTTCTTTGGCCCATTGTAGCAGAGAAGCCAACAAACCCACAAACTAGCTTACAAAAGCCCAAAGAGAGAATTATCTTCCTAGTAATTGGGTAACTAACCCCCCCCCCCAATAGCCCTATTTGATTTATTATGCGCCAATGCTTTTGATGTAATTTCTCCAACCTTGCCTAAGTAAATAAATACTAAACGTATTTTCGATCAAAAAAAAAAAAAAACTATGGCAAAGGTTTCATCTTGCTCAGTTGAGTTCACGCTTATCAATCTTGCAAATCCATGCACCAATTCTCCATATTTATTTATGCAAACACAGTTTATGGCTCCAATCATCGATCCCAACGAGAAGGACTCATCAATGTTGATTCTTAGGGTGTCAAAGTTAAACTCTTTGAGTTTATATTAAAACATTCTTTCCGACCCAAAAAAAAAAAAAAAAAAAAAAAAAAAAAAATTGACTTGAGTAGTCAAGCATCTTGGTAGCGCCATATGAAGATTCAATCAACACCGTGATCAAGCCTTAAAAAGAAATATGCTATTTTGCGACAAGTCCTGTTGATAAACGGTCGACCAAGAGGACAAGCGCCTTAGCCAGCGCCCCATGTCCATCTCCGACGCTCAGGTACCATCATCCATTGATATTTGGACTGGTAATAAACAATTTGTGCTGAGGTCGTGACCGAATATTAGTTTGGAGATCAAATATGTCACAAGATTACGTGTTGATGACCAAATCTCAATTGGGGCAACAACTTCCATAATTTCGCATGATTTTTTTTCACGTGTTCGCAACTTTACCTATCCAAACCTAGGTAAGTTCATTTGTTGTCAGACAACTCCAATAACACACATAACTTAATCAGAAAACTTTCTTCACTCTATAATAAAATACAATAGCCTTGGGCACCATCTCTCTCTATCTCTCTGTCTCGGTGAGAAGTTGTGAGCTCAAATGGAAGGCCATTCGTCTTGAGCGACTAACAAGGAAATTCCTAGGCTTAGGTGCAATGGCCAATCGTAAGAGTTCACAAATTGATGTAATGTTAATATTTTAGGGAAACGGGTGAATTTCACTACATAATTTTTCACTTGTTGAGATGTCTAACTATTTCAAATAGATAAGTTTCATAATTCAATTGGCTCCCTAAACTTAAACTATCTCAATCCCATAGATGAAATTGCTATGTCATGTCATATTTGCTTAATACCAAGACTTGTAGCTCTCTATAGTTCAAGCATTAAAAAACAAGGGCTGCACTATTTCTATCCGCTTATGATTAAGAAACTCATTTTAATTAGTTTATTGAACAAAATAAGCTATATCACAAAAGTTATATAGAAGATTGAAATTTTTTATCTATGACAGCTTATGATTATACAATTAATTCCCTATTTTTTATTCAAATAATTTAAGCAAATATATATTTCAAAGTTGAAAATGAAATTTCAATACAATTATATTGTCGATCATGACTTTGTGGGT
The DNA here is from genome assembly GCA_016097595.1 of Eucalyptus pumila. Classification (NCBI taxonomy): domain Eukaryota; kingdom Viridiplantae; phylum Streptophyta; class Magnoliopsida; order Myrtales; family Myrtaceae; genus Eucalyptus; species Eucalyptus pumila. The sequence continues at coordinate 8,748,008 of CM027849.1, forward strand.
GTTTTTCCAGAATAATTTTGTAGGTTTCTAAAGTTAAACATCGATTACTTTGTATTATTTTTTTTTTTAGCTTTTCACATTTTAAATCGAGGGTGGCAAATCTAGTTATACCTTCACTTTCAAACTCATATCAAACTATATAAAGGAAAGTTTTAAGCATATTCTAAAGTTTTGATCGACTTGCTATGAAATAAAATATATTATTGATATTGATTTATTTTTTATATGGTAGAAGTAGAACAAAAAGAAGTTCCCCATTTTTTTCCGTTTGTGATTATATTTTGTTTCGAAATGACTTACATATATACATATTTAACATTTGAATATACTTCTAACAAATTAAACTTTTCAATGTTTCTAACAATTCGAACAGAGGGGAGGGAGGTATTTCGGTCAATTAACTGAAAAAATAAGCTTCTTGACCAAAATGAGGGTAAAAATAGGGCCGAAAAAAAAAATGGATGGTGGTCCTTAAAAAAAAGAAAGCAAGATAGGAGCATCTCTTTTCTTTAACGCTTGTAGTTTGAAGAGGTCAAGAGAGGCAACTCTTCATGCATTCTTTAACGTCTTTTTCTTTCTCCTCCCCCGTTCTTGATGGGCTCTAGACATGTAATTGTCGTCAATTTTGTCCGGCAGATAAAGATAAAAAAAAAGCATGACATTCTGAACAACTTCCAAACATGATTGTCAATTATGGTTGGAATGATATCATCAAGGTCTTGCACATACACAGAGAAGAAAATTGTCAAAAAAAAAAAAAAAAGGTCATAAATCTATTGTACTTTTACCAATTGAGTCTTAATTTTTTTTTTTTTTTTTGTCAATTGAGTCTATCTAGCCAATTTTGACCAGATATCACTAAGGTGGACATTAGCAATGCCATATAGGATGGTCAATTTTGACTTACGTATAAACATATTTAACATTTGAATATACTTCTAACAAATTAAACTTTTCAATGTTTCTAAGAATTTGAAGAGGGAGGGAGGTATTTTGGTCAATTAACTGAAAAAAAAAATAAGCTTCTTGACCAAAATGTGGGTGAAAATAGGGCCGAAAAAAAAAAAAAATGGATGGTGGTCCTTAAAAAAATGAAAGCAAGATAGGAGCATCTCGTTTCTTTAACGCTTGTAGTTTGAAGAGGTCAAGAGAGGCAACTCTTCATGCATTCTTTAACGTCTTTTTCTTTCTCCTCCCTCGTTCTTGATGGGCTCTAGACATGTAATTGTCGTCAATTTGGTCCAGCAGATAAAGATAAAAGAAAAGCATGACATTCTGAACAACTTCCAAACATGATTGTCAATTTATGGTTGGAATGATATCATCAAGATCTTGCACATACACGGAGAAGAAAATTGTCAAAAAAAAAATTTATTGTATTTTTACCAATTTAGTCTTAAATATTTTTTTACTTTTTGTCAATTGAGTTTATCTAGCCAATTTGGGCCAAATATCACTAAGGTGGACATTAGCAATGTCATATAGGATGGTCAACGCTGGCATAAACAATTTTAATAGTATTTCACTATTTTTTGAATTTTTTTTTTTTAAATATTTTATCTTTCTTTTAAAAAATGAAATTCTTCTTCCTTTTGCCGATGGCTAGCTTATCTCACTTACCACAAGTAAGGCATGGTCAGGTGAGGGTAAGCTTCGACAAGGGCTTCCCTTGCCAAATCTAGCGAAGGTGGCCCTCACCTAGGCAAGGGCAACGTCTGGGCAAAAGTAGTGCCAGCAAGGCTGCCTTGGCTTAGGCGAGGCCAACCCTCACCGAGCCATGCCTGTGATAGGTGAGGCTAGCCTGCCCAGCTGCTGTTCAAAAGAAGAAGAAAGGGGAAGGAAAATAAAAACACCTTCTTGACATCTTCAAACTACAAGCGTCAAAAGCAAGAGATGCTCCTAACTTGCTTTCATTTTCTTTATCATCTTTTCTTTCTCTTTGCCCGTTCTTGATGGGCTCTCGATATGGAATTACCGTCAATTTGGTTCGGCAGATGGAGCAAAAAAAGGATGACATTTGCAGTAACTTCCAAACATGTCTGTCGGTTCATGGTTGGAATGATGTCACCAAGGTTTGGCACATACAGTAGGAATTCAACCTGGATGGATGCTTTATTATAACATACATATATACATATATTAAATTAAGGGCACAATCAGATCAGTTGATTGACTAAGAAAGAATATGATTTAAAATGAAGCATTGAAGAAACCACATCGAAGGCAACCACAAAAAAGAAAAAGGCCGATGGTTGTTGATTAGTAGGGGTGTGCAAAATACCCGGGAACCGCCCGAACCGCCCGGAACCCGATCGGAACCACCCGGAACCGGCGGTTCTTGAGGGAACCGGTGGGTACCGGTCCGGTTCCCGGTTCCATGGGCGGATCCACCCACCCGCTCACCCAAACCGGACCGGAACCTTTTTAATATTAAAAGAAAAATTACTAAAAGAAACCCTAAATCTCATCTCACTCCCTTCGTTTTCGGCTCCTAATCCTATCGCCATTTCACTGCGTTTACTTCTCCCGCCATCCGCATCTCCACGTACTTAAATTTAGTTTTTCTTTTTTTGGCTTGCTTTGATGTCACGTAGTCGTTCTATGTTGAAAATCAAAATTATTTCGTGTCAAGATCGGTTCCATAGATCCACCCGGGAACCGGACCGGACCGACGGTCCGGTTCCCGAGTGGATCCCAGTTTCAATTTTTCGGAACCGGTCTTTAGCGGGCGATTCCCGGTTCTAGGTCAGGAACCGCCCGCCCGAACCATACACACCCCTATTGATTAGGCGCACAAAATTAGAATATAGTGGGTGCCAAGTTCTAAATTGATCTGCCTTTCTTCCTACCATTCCAACTCTACGGACCCGGCAATAATTCATATATTGTATAAAAATCAAATGGCATGCTAAAGCGATTGTAAAGACCAGGAGTACGTTGACAAACCACACAACTTGTTTGGGAGCGTCTATTTGCTTGTATGTAACTTAACAGTTACTCTCCCTTCGCCAAACTTGGAATGTTACAATGATGACGTTAGACAGTTCAACTATATGTTATTTTTATATGGATGAACTACATTATTTAACGAATGACTTGATATAACCATAGTCTAAATTAGTGGGTACTTTTCTATTCTTGAAGATTTCGCTGGTGGCCTCCATCCATGACTTTTTCGTTCAACGTTCTTCTATAATCATAAGAAAAAACGAAAGTCGTGCTTGTAATTCGTTCTTGTGATTGTTAGGTCCTGTTCATAATTTTCTATTGAAGAAATAAAATGACTCGTGAGCCACGAACAACACGAAATGGGCCCAGACACTTTGCTTATTCCCCATTGACTCCGTCAGCACAACGACCGACCCAAGAGCGATGGACATTCATGTTGTTATTCGAAATGGCTTGTACATAAGTGTCCAAGCTACAGAAAGCTCGTGCTGGTTTCATAAATACAAAACTCTAGTTGTTACGAAAGTTACATGCAGAGCGACAATTTCAGCAAACTACTTTTCCAATGTCGCCATTGTCGGATTGCGTAAAGCAAGAATCACGGAAGAAATGCGATGCCCAAGGAATTTTTTCCGTGTCAAGTGAGAACGTAATTCTAAGTGGGCCAGAGTCACAAGCAAACAAAAATGACACACTTGGAATTTATCTGATATACATTGAATCTTCTACATAGAGAGACAAAGTAGGAGACAAACATGAGAGGGCCATCCGCTATACCTCTCTCTCCATGTACTTTCCACATTTGGCTCTGCTTGGCGTGGGGCAACTTTAAATCAATCCATTGGTTGTTCACATAAGATGGTCACTCCCGATTTCCATCAAGCTGTTAGTGGAGAATGAGTGGAGCCGCGGCTCTCTATTCCTGCTTCACTTTCCTTGCCATCGTCACCTTCTTCACCGCCAACACCACCTCCATAGACACCATCGCCGTGAACGGATTGATCGCCAGCGACCAGACCCTCGCCTCCGCCAATGACGTCTTCCAGCTCGGGTTCTTCACGCTGGACAACGCCAACTACTACGTGGGCATCTGGTACAAGAACATCCCGGACAGGACGTACGTCTGGGTGGCCAACAGGGACACCCCCGTCGCAAACTCATCCTCGGCCGTGTTCAAGATTGGGGACAAGGGCAACAACGTGGTCATTCTTGATCAGGCGAACAAGACCGTCCTCTGGTCGTCCAACCAAACCAGGGCCAATTCGAGCCCGGTGAACCCTGTCGCACGGCTCCTAGACAATGGCAATCTCGTCATCAGAGAAGCGGGTGACGAGAGCAACAGCAACTACCTGTGGCAGAGCTTCGATTTTCCCACGGACACCCTATTGTCCGAGATGAAGCTAGGGTGGGACTTGACCCAGGGCCTCAACAGGTTCTTGAATTCTTGGAAGACCCCGCAAGACCCGTCCTCAGGGGATTTCTCTTTCAAAATCGATTACCATGGATACCCGGAAATTTTTCTCTGGGACAAGAGCACGAAGCTATACCGGAGCGGCCCCTGGAACGGGATTCGGTTCAGCGGGGTCCCGGAGATGCAATCCTCCAGCGCCATCGACTTCACCTTTGTCTCAAATCAACAGCAAGTGTACTACTCCTTCGAGCTGAACACCCCGAACATAATCTCGAGGCTGACCATGAACTCAACAGGGACCCTCCAGAGGTTCACTTGGGTCGAGGACAGCAAGTCCTGGAGCATGTTCTGGGAAGCCCCGAAAGACCAGTGTGACCACTTCAGCGAGTGTGGTCCTTACGGGATCTGCGACACCAACGCCTCCCCGGTCTGCAACTGCACCCCGGGGTTCAGCCCCAAGAACCTGCAGGCATGGAACTTCAGAGACGGGTTGGCCGGGTGCGTGAGGAGGACCAACCTGAACTGCTCAAGCGACGGGTTCTTGCTATTCAAGGGGATGAAGCTGCCAGAGAGCAGCAACACGATCATGGACATGGAGATGAGCCTCGACGATTGTCAGAAGGGCTGCGCCAAGAATTGCTCCTGCACCGGCTACTCAAGCGCGAACACCAGCAACGGCAAGGCGGGCTGCGTGATGTGGTTTGGCGATCTGTTGGACATGAGGCATTATGTCGGGGGCGGGCAGGATTTCTACGTCAAGCTATCTGCTTCTGACATCGGTGAGTCCTTGTGTTCCTTCAATCTCTCTCTTACATTCCCTGTTGTCTTGATTTCCTCCATGTTGCTCGTTGAATCATCCTGATTACTTGATCCTGCGTGGTATGTGATTTTCAGTTTATCCGGTTGAAGGAGATCTCTAAAATGCTCTATATCAAATATAAGGTCTAATCTGTATTGTTCCGAATTTATTTTGATGTATTAGTGGCTTTTGGCGGACTTGTCACTCAAAATAGTTCGAGCAACGGACTCGGAACATTAGCAATAGTCGGCATTGCTGCTGGTGGCAGCGTTCTGTTGTTAGCATTCACTGCCTTCCTCATGTGGAAGAGGAAGACTTCGCTGAATCCACACATAAGAAACACCGAACTGCAAGGTAATTCTAGTGTCTTACTTACCAATAACTTGTATTAAATGAATCGGAGTGCAGTAGAAATTACTATTTTGATGATGATGACTGCTTCTTCGCGTGACCAGGAGCTCGTGAGAGAAGCCAAGGCCAAGATTTTCTGTTAAATGAAGTAGTGAGCTCGAGTAAGAGAGACTATACGGGGGAAAATAAGCCGGAGGTGCTAGAGTTACCATTGTTCGCTTTCAACGCCATTGCTTTGGCAACCAAGAACTTTAGTGACGAAAACAAGCTTGGGCAAGGCGGCTTTGGCTCTGTTTACCAGGTGAGTGCTCTTTTTCCAAAAGAGAAATGTGGCTAGATAAATGTCAATGTAGGGAGCATCTCAAGAGCTTCATTTGTTTCTTTGTGTTTCAGGGTAGGATTGAAGAAGGCCCAGTAGTGGCGGTCAAAAGGCTCTCGAAGAATTCCGGGCAAGGAGTGGAAGAATTCAAGAATGAGGTTCAATTGATTGCTCGGCTTCAACACCGAAATCTCGTGCGACTTATCGGCTGCTGCGTCGAGATGGACGAGAAGATCCTAATCTACGAGTACATGGAGCATAAGAGTCTGGATTTGGTTCTATTTAGTATGTTCCTGGAATTACTCTTCTTCACTTTTCATGTTGTCAAAATGGACCGAAAATGTCCGAAAATGTCCAAGTTTCGGTTTCAGGATGGTCACTGACTAGTCTCTACAGGTAAAACCAAGAGCTCCATGTTGAATTGGGAGCGGCGGTTTAACATTATTTGCGGGATCGCACGAGGTCTTCTTTATCTTCATCAGGACTCCAGATTCAGAATCATACACAGGGATCTCAAAGCAAGCAACATCTTGCTCGACGGGGAGTTGAACCCCAAAATCTCAGACTTTGGCATGGCTAGGATTTTTGGCAGAGATCAGGTCGAGGCGAATACGAAAAGAGTTGTTGGCACATAGTAAGTACCATGGAACATTGATTTAACACATTCCAAGATTACATTTCTGAAATTGCACTAATTCCATTTTGCTTAAAACCGCAGTGGGTACATGGCCCCGGAATATGCCATGGATGGACTATTTTCAGAGAAGTCTGATGTGTTCAGCTTTGGCGTGTTGGTCTTGGAGATTATAAGTGGTAAAAAGAACAGGGGATTCTATTATCCGAACGACGAACGGAACCTTCTTGAGCATGTAAGTATGGACAGATGTTCATCCATCGAAAGATGAATAGTTATCTGAAACAGAACTTCATATATATGCCATATGATTTGACATTGCTAGTGAAGCGTTTCTTTTTTGTCCCGTAACTACATATAAACGTTGTCTTGTTAATTACAGTCATGGAAGTTTTGGAAAGAAGGTAAGGGCTTGGAGCTACTGGATTCAGCAGTGGGGGATGCATACTCAATGAATGAAGTACTAAGATGCATCCAAGTCGGCCTTTTGTGTGTCCAAGAGCGTGCAAATGACAGGCCAGTCATGTTGTCCGTGGTTTTGATGCTGAGCAGCGAAAACCCAATGATGCCACACCCTAAAAATCCCGGCTTTCGCTTAGGAAGGGCTATAGAGACGGATTCATCATCAAGCAAGCATGACGGGACATGCACTGTGAACCAAGTTACAGTCACAATGCCTGATGCCAGATAAAGATAATTGTCATACCCCCATCTAATACATTTGTACATTTGAAACTCCAGAGATTTCTGTTCATATATATGTTTTCTCAATCCTTGCTTTTGCTCAATTTTTTTTATCTAGTATACTTTGATTTTCAAAAATTTCTTTTGTATTTATTGTTGGGGAGAGAGGAGACGGTTTTGCCAATTTTGGTCCAGACATGAAGTTCATTGGTCTATATGGGCGCGCATAATAAAATTTTCACTTCTCTATTTCTCTGTTCTTCGGAATAGAAATCAATTTCGTAACGCAATTTGATTTTTCTATTTCTATAATAGATTTTTATTCCAAAAAAAAAAATTTGAAGAAGAAATCAGAAACTAAAATTTTTAACTTCTCAATTTCTAAAATAAAATCAATTTCTATTGCAGAAATTTTATCATGTGTCCAAAGATAAAGTCTTGGACATTGACACGATACAATTCAAAATAGCGACTCTAGCAATGTGATGAAGTTCACAGAAACTAGAGACACTATTGCAATTGCAACTGTAATTCAATGCTGAAGTAATCGATTATACTCTGTCCATCATGATTTCTCGACCAGCTCAGACCAATTTATTTTCTTTTCTCTTTTTTATTAGGTGAAACTAAGAACTGGATTCCTTTTTTATTAGGTGAAACTGAGAACTGGACGTTGCACAGAACCATACATAAGATATATAGAGCAAGGATCATCTTCTTCATTTGTAGCAATAGACCCTTGTTGCGACTTACCCTCGGGGGAGAGAATAGATTTAGGGTTATTGACTAAAGAACAGGCTTAAAGCCTATGATTAGGTGCGACCTCTCCCAAGCGTGACATTAGGATATTTTTTTTAGGAATTTTGCATAAATGGAGTCACCGTTAGGATATTTTTTTAGAAATTTTGCATAAATGAAGTCGCCACTAGCCTATTGGGGTCAGTTAAGGTTAGAAACCAAGTGTACCTCAATTCAATCTATGGTCGAAAACTTGATTACACTAATTGACCAATTAGTGGTCTTTCAGTACTAATCTTGTTCATTTTAACAAAATGATTTTTTGCAAGCATTTTGGATTGATTTTATACTTATCCACTAACATGTTAGATAATCATGCAAGTGCGCAATCATTAAACTAACAATGATAGCTATCAATCATTAAAGTAACAATCATAACTATCAAGATTATAATTGCAACAAAATTAAACACGTGCAATTCAATGTAATTAAATATGCAAACTAAACAAGCAATATAATCAATATGCAAGCAAATAAAGGACAAATTACATTAAAAAGGCAATACATAACAATTTCTAACCAAGTCCTACATTTTTTTATTAAAAAATTAAATTTTTAATAAAATAATTATTAATTTTTTACATTTTTTATTGAAAAAAAGAATTAATTATTTTTTTGGCGAACGGGTCCAGTCCGATCCAACCTAACCCGGTTTGGCCTGGTCGGCACGGATCGATTCAGTTGGGGCCGGACTGAACCAGCCTACCCTAAGGACAAGGCCCGACCAGCCTTGATCGGGCCTTTCTTTGCTTCGGATTGGGCCCAATCAGAAGGCCCAATCTGGTCCAACCTCTTTTATTTTAAAAATGAAGCCTCCCTAAGCCCACATGCAGGCCCATTCTGGTCCAACCTCTTTTATTTTAAAAATGAAGCTTCCCTAAGCCGACAAGCAAAAACAGCCCAAATCCGGCCCGAATTATTCAAAAAAAACCCTACCCATTTTGCGATCCGTGCCCGACCCGTTTCTAGGGTTTCTTGGCGGGGCCGACGGCGTCGACGCGGAGCGGCTCGGCAGGGGCGTTGCAGACGGACGGGCTGATGGTGGAGGCACTGCAAACGAGCCAGCGGGTTACTGCGGCGTCGCGGAGGAACGAGAGGCGGTGGCTGGCGTTCGACGGCACGGGATGCAGCGGCTTCGTGGCCCGGGTGGAGAGGCAAGCGAGGGCGAAGACGATGGCTGCAGCAGCGTCGCGGCTCCTGGGCAGCAGCAAAGCGGAGCGAACGGCGTCAGGCAGGAGGGCGGCGGCTCGGCGAGGAGCGGCGATTCTGGAGAGGTGTGGCCTGGCGGTGTCGTCGATGACTGAACGGTGGCGGCGGCTGGCCTGGTGATGCGGCGGAGCTCAATCTACTCCCAGATCTGATCAAGCACGATCAAATCTGGGCCTTTGGCCGACCCCCTGTCTCGGATCTTGGGATCTGAAAGGCTCCGAGTTCGTCCTCCCGCTCCTCTGGTCTCGGCTGGCTCGGCGTCGGGAGCAGCGGCGTCGGACGGCGGCGGCTCGAACAGCGTCGGGCTCGTTGGGAGGCAGCTCGGACGGCGTCGGGCAACGTCGACGACGCCTCCTCCCTCCTCGGATCCTGCCCTCCTCCTTATCTTCCCTTCTGCGCCTCCCATTCCCCTCTCTCTCTCTCTCGAGCTCTCTCGAGCTCTCTGTTTTCTCCTTCTCTCCCCCGGCTCGCCCTCTCTGTACCTTCTCTTTTTTCTCCTATTTTTTCTCTCCCTCCCCGCTCTCTTTCTGTTCCCCACCTTTTCCTTCTCCCTTGTAGGATTTTTCTCTTTTCCTGCAGGTCGCGTGCGAAGGACGCCTGGGGGTAGAAAAACAGCTAGGCCGGGCCCTCGCGCGAGAGAGAGAAGAAAAGAAAGAGGGGCGGGCCGGGCCAAGGCCTAATCAGGCCTGACCCGACCAGCCCTAAGCATTTTGTTGTTTTTGTTTTCTTTTGTTGTTTCGTTGTTTTTTCTTTTTTGTGACAATTTTTTTAGATTTCCTTCTTTTTTTAGTGACTAATTCCTAACTTTTAATACTATTAAGTCTTAAGTAAAATCGTAAAATTTAGATGTCAACAACCCTTAAGGCTGGGTTATTGATAATACAAGTAACTTCAACCTCTTGATGTTTCAGTCAGTGTGAGAAATGAGAACTATTCTCCATGGTAAATCAGGCATAGAATAGCAGTAAAGTCTTAGCATATATGTCGACTGAACAACGTACCTTACGAAACTGAAACAGCGAGCTTCATTAGAATAAACATGGCAACAGCGAATTGCTAACATCCAAGAGATGAGAAGTGGAATGCATTGCCAGAACTCCAATTACTACTATTGAAGCAGTTCATAATAAATAGAAGGCAAAATGACAAAATAAATTTCAACCTTTCAAAGATTTTTTTTTTAATTTGATCCACCCTTTCAATCCCATTTAACAAAAGAATTCGATATTTGGAATTTATTTCAAATCTATCAAAGGTTCTTTAGCAGCATTTATAAAAATGATTATTCTTTTTATCGAGTTTCAATTAGGTCCCTACTTTTCTTTTCTTTTTTTCCAGTTTGTTTGTGGGCTTTTCTTCCATCCCTTTATGGTCTTTTATCTTTTAAACAGGACAAATATTTATCAGGCTTTATAAAAGTTCTTTTATTTATTATAGATCTATAAGTTTTTTTGTTTGAATAGAAAATAAAAAGCCTTTTTTCTCAACAAAAATACCGCCTTGATGCAAATTTCGTAAATCCACAAAGCTAAAACGGGCAAAAGGGTAATTAAATATAGATTTTGGAAGGAGTTTAGCCTTGCGATAGATTTGTTATGAATTCAAGAGGTAAGGATTTATTCTAGTAACCTAAAATGACAATGATAAAATTGAAAAGAGGAGAAACAAAGAGTGACTTTTAGTGCTACCATAAAGAATAATTGAAGGGTTAGAAAAATTGGAAAGGAGTAGATAATAAAAAAGTTTCCATGGTTATATCAACTTATGGCTTCAAACCCAACCACGGGCAATGTAGTTGGTGTACGTTTTCTCTCTTATCGCCGAAGTCGAGAGTTCAAACCCTCTTGTTGCTAAAATGTTTTAAGGGGGGCCTAGTGTTAGGGTCCTAGGCTAGCCCCTCTAGGTACTAACGTCTAAATAGTGGTTGGCGGTGAGGCTCACTGGTACCACCGAGCATTAGCGGGTCGTGTGAACCTAAATAGCATAAGTGAAAGGGGGCTCCGGCGGATCTGAATATAAAAAAAAAAAAAATTATAGCTTCAATATAATAATTGAGCAGGAAAAAAAAACATAATATAAAATGCAAAAAATGTAGAAGATAAGATCAAGAGCTGCGAGAAATGATTTTTCCATTCAAATTGCAGGTCGATCCAAGTCAATCGTACCAACAAATTTTATGTCTTCTAGAAAGAATACTATAATCGCTTGCCATTACCTGCCACAAGCCATATTATAGCAAAAAACAGTTGACTTTTTGACTTTTTGACCAGAAATATTTTACATGTGCGAAGGATGCTTTTTCCATTCTTTATGAAGAGTTTTTCCTAGAATCTAGTGAATGTCGTAATGGAGTTGTCTTAATGAATTTCAACATCGGAAGTCCTTGCCAATCACATAACGACCTGGATGTGTCATGAAGACAAGATTTCCTATTGTGGAGGCCTTTAAAATAATATTTCTACCTCTTGAATAAGTAAGAGATGATGACACAAAATGTGCTTAAACATCTTCTCAATATTCAATGTGAACTTTGATTTTTTTTTTTTATGTGATCTTTGAATATTTGAAAATTTACTTAATGTAATCCTTCCGTTAAAATTCCTTATGGTGTCAACTAATGCAAACAATGATGTCATTCGTTTGAGCATTCTGGCATCCACATATAGCCCGACATGTCATCTATGTCACGCTTCTCTCTATACCAAAGGATAAAGAGCACTAGCAAACCTCTCATACCCACTGGTTAGGGGTGGGCATTGGATCATGCCAACCCTAGCCAACTAGGCCCATGCCTAAGCACAAACCATTGGTTGGCAGGCTAAATGATCTAGGGATCCTGATGGGCTGGCCTAGGCTTGGCTATTGAAGGATGCATTGTCACTAGCGATTGGGTCAATGAGAAATGGGAATTATGTTATTGAATTCTAATGTTTGAGAAGTTGCTATTCCCACATGATTTCTAAAAATGTGGCCACCAAAATAATGAGAGCAGTGAATTAGTTTGACATTTTTTTTTTTTATTGAATCTTCATATCACCTTATATAATGCCAACATGAACGCCTCTCTAATCCAACAACTAATTCCTAATTGCAATGGGATTTTCTTCTATGTGAGCGTACCGCCACATTAACTTATGTGTGCGAGATGATCTCCGCCAGTTTTATGATTACATGGCCATCATACATGGTAAGTTGAATATAGTGAATCATTCTTCTCAGGCATAAGAGTTGGAGATCACGACATGACGCAAGGAAGGAAAGATGAGAAGTTCTCTTTGAACATAAAAATAATGTGGAATTCAGCCTAAAAGTTGTTGAAGAAGAAATGCGAGGTGATGACCATTTAAGGGACGGTTGTCCTTCATAATATCCTCTCCCTCTAAATATGAGACTTAGAGCATCACATTATGAGCCCTTGTGTACCATTTGATGAGGCAGGTCCACTAGGTTTTACATAAATTCCATTAGATTTATACAGCTTAGATGTGCGTTTTACCTGTCCACCTAATTATTTTTGCTGAAAATTGAAAAGAAATCCTAGACATATCCCTGATGTTCTTAAAAATTCTGGTAAAAACATTACTTTCCCAAGCCACCAAGACATTTACGTACAAATTGATGCATGAGCTTATTACAATAGTCTCTCCATTCTTCCATCATCAAGATTATTTGATATCATCCACTTGTCCATTCCTCGAGTAAATTGTTTAATTAGTGCTAAACTTATAATATGAATGTGAATTCAATTTAAAACTTTTTATTTTATGAATTTAATTCTAAACTTTAATGAGAAATTTCAATATAGTCATTTCTAATTAGTTTTATTGAAAATTACTGACATAATAATACAATCACATGAAATAAATAAATATTAATATGTTAGTATTACTCTACAAAAATATTAAACGAGGGGCTTGGAATGTTATTTTGTCCTCGTGATATTTAATGTTGGCCGAGGGCATTGATGGGACGACGATGCATTGTCCACACGTCGGCTCCCAGTCAGAAAAGTGGGCCGGCCCAGTCAAAGAGAAAGAAAATGGAAAAGAATGAGGCCGGGTTGACCTGCTCCTGGTCTAGTCTCATTTTTCCCATTTTCCTTTTTTTTTTTTTTCTGTAATTAATTTCTTTATTTTTTAATTTTTTTTCTTTTGATGACAATTTTTTTGGAAAAATTAAAAAAAAATTCAATATGCAATGCAATAATGAAGACACGATACTTTTTAATGATTTTTTTTTTTTACTTTTCTTTCTTTTTTTTTACTCTTTCTTTTTTCAATTTTTTAATCTTAATAATTACTGATAGTTAAGTAAATGTTCCTAATGCCTACGCGTAATGGATTTTAATGAAAATATACAAGATGCATTTTAATGAAAATTATTTAGTTTACTCTTTACTTCCTCTTTTTTTTAGCGACTATTTCCTAATTTTTTATGTGATTAAATCTTAAATAAAATGGTAAAATTTAGGGGTCAACAAGAACAAATAAGAAGCAGGTACTCACATCTTGGAAAAGCCCTTCTTATCCATCAATTGGAAGTTTCTCAGTTAGTCTTGAACCACTAATTATTCCTGAAGTTTTCCTTTGGAATGGCACTACTCTTTATTGGCGGAGTGGTCCATGGAATGGTAAGGTTTTCATCGGAATTCCCCAGATGGCATCTGTCTATCTTGATGGATTTAGCTTAGTGGATGACGAAGAAGGAACCGTCTATCTGACTTACAATTTTGTGGAGGTGTCTTATTTGTCCTACTTTTTTGTGAAGTCAAATGGGATATTGTTGCAGCATTACTGGGATTTAAAATTTATGAATTGGCGAATTGATTGGTCAACCCTGGATTCCGATTGTGACGTTTATGGCAAGTGCGGGCCGTTTGGATTCTGTGATACCAAGAAATCACCAATTCGCAGCTGCTTGAGAGGCTTTAAGCCTGAAAGAGTCGAAGAATGGAGCAGAGGGAATTGGTCCAGCGGATGCATCCAGAGATCATTGCTCCAATGTGACAGGATAAAAAATGGTAGCAAAAAGTGGGAAAAATGGATGGATTTCTAAAGCTTGAGAATGTGAAAGTGCCGATTAATGCAATATGGTCATCATCTTTGGAAGACAAGTGCCGAGCGCAGTGCCTCAGTAATTGCTCGTGTGCAACATATGCTTATGATGCGGGAGTCGGTTGCATGTGCTGGAGGTGAGACCTAATCGACATATGGAAGTTTTCCTATGGAGGAACAACTCTTTTTGTCCGACTCGCCCATTCAGAACTTGGTAAGTTCATTCCTAAATTTAATTCTTATTTTTGGTAAATCCTAAATTTAATTCTTGATTAATCTGGTAATGTGACTTACTGCTAGATGGTTAGGGAATTTCAATCTATGTGATAGGCGAGGTGGAGTTGTGATCTATGAAGGTTAGCTAAACAGTACTTTCTTTAATGTCTGTTCAATCTCTTAAATCATTGTATGTCCGTATTTTGATCTGCAGAAGGAAAACGAGATCTGAGAGCAATTATAGCGGCTGCAGTTGTTGTGGCAACAGTTATTTTCAGTATTGGTACTTTCTTTGCCTGGAAGAAGTCAAAAAAGAACGAAGAGGTATAGACGGAGAACAATTTTCAGAGGCTTCCACTGAGAATATGCTTGGAAAGAGCTCGAGCAAAGTTTATCCCCAGTAGCTTGTGCTATATAAATTAGAAGAGCTGGCCGCAGCAACAAGCAACTTTCGTGACGCGAACAAGCTCGGAGAAGGTGGTTTGGGGGCAGTATATAGGGCAATACTTTGTCATGAAGAGGCAGCAGCTCCGTTTCTTCTTCTTCTTCTTTAATTTCAGCAGCTCATTTAAGTCTTTTTGTACAGGGGAGATTGCTAAAGGGAAAAAAAATAGCAGTCAAAGGACTATCAAGTGCCTCGGGACAAAGATAGCAGGAATTTATCAATGAAATGGTCGTGATTTCCAAAGTCCAACATCGAAATCTAGTTCGACTCCTTGGATGCTGTGCCGAGCAAGATGAGAAACTATTAATCTATGAGTTCGTGCCAAACAAGGGTCTAGATACATTTCTTTTCGGTAATATTCCATTTCTTGCAACATTCCCTCGATCTATCGTCGAAGGCCATTTTATAGGGAAGTGTAATTTTTAATTTTAGCTGTTCAAACAGCATCTGGCTGTACCTATTGCACGTACTTCATATTTTCGGTTTACATAGGAACCTCTTCCTGTGCATTTCACTCTTCTCCATTCATAAAACTAACACGTTATTTTATGAATTTCACTTCTCGTCTATTTCAAATCCACTCAAATGAGAGCAACTAGATTGGAGAAGACGGTTCAACATTATTGATGGAATTTGTCCAGGGCTACCGTGCCTTCACCATGACTCCAGACTACGGATAATTCATAGAGATCTTAAGACAAGTAATAAATATGCTATTAGATGAAGAGCTCAATCCAAGGATTTCAGCTTTGGAATGGCTAAGATATTTGGGGGAAAAGAAGATCAAGCAGATACACTAAGAGTTGTGGAACCTAGTCAGTATTTCTTATATTATGAGTCTCGCACTGATTTTTATCTTTTTACCTAGCATAAGAAATACGAAGGCATTTCATGGAATGGAGTGATTACATGGCTCTAGAATATGCGATGGAAGGGCGGTCTTCAAAAAAATCAGATGTCTCTAGCTTTGGAGTAGTATTGGGGAGATTGCAAGTGGAAGACAAAACACTAGCTTCAATGAGGAAGATCGGTCCTTAAGCCTATTAGGATGGTAAGCTGTTACAAACAAATAGATCAACCTATTTCCATCTACTCAAATTCCAAAAATAACTGGCCTTGAATTCTGTTTTTTTGGCAGGCATGGAAATAATGGGAGGAAGACAATGTACTTGCACTAGTGGAACCTAAAATTTCTGTTGGATGTTTTGAGGTTGAGATCACAAGGTGCATAAACGGGGGGCTGCTTTGTACACGAGAACTCGCAAAAGACATGCCTGCCATTTCAACTGTTATTTCAATGATTAACAATGAAATTGTTGGTCTTCCTAGTCCAAACAAACCTGCATTCATCGAGAGGCAAATAACCACCGACACAGGTCCCTCCAGATAAATCCAGAAGAAATATTCTGCTAACCACGTCACTCTTACCTCTCTTGAAGGCAGATAAAAAGAGGATGCCTCCAACACGTTCGAAAGTTCAGCTCAGAGATGCAAACTATAGCCAGCTCGTGTCTTGGACATGGAGTGAATAATGAACACTGGCGTGATCCTATTTACATGTACTGTTGTTAAAGCAGAGTCTTTGTGTTTCCTTTCTTTTTTTTTCCTTAATCAAGTTCAATCTTGCTTGGAAATGTATGAACATAAAATTGTGAATTAGCAAATTACATTAAGTTGGGGGGCAGACAACCCTCGCTTGTTTGGGTCATTCCAAAGTTATGGGGCAAATACTTGGCAATTTTTGTGTTGGTACAGTTGAGAATTAAAGAAAACAAATTTGAAGAATTTATGTATAATTCGATATATTTAATGAAAAGTACATTAGCCTATTTATAGGCTTTTTGAGAGATAATCAAATATAATATATATTAATCAAGATATATATGTATATATATAATCAAAGGACATATCACCCAATCTTGAGAGATACAGAAAACCAATAGGAATATTCTAATTTTCTCTATTTATTGGAATGTATCTTAGAGCATTATCCTAGTTATCTATATCATTCTCCCTCAAACTCAACTCTTGAGTTTAGATAAAAATCTGAAAAACAATTCCACTATATATTTAAAGATCAGGCTCGTTTTGAGTGTTACAAGTCCGGTGGTGAAGTTGGTTCTCCGATATGGGCAGTGGTAAAATAGCAAGTGATCAATACGACTAGCTTTACTACCTAAAATAGTAACTAAACAATGCGGCCAATGTGGTTGGCATTGTAATTGCAAACGGTTGATGCAGCTAGCATTGCTTTCAAAATAGTTACTAAATGACACGATTTGTGCAACTAGCATCGTAATGACCAAGCTGAGAATCGGATGGAAATAGTAAGCAATTGACACGACTAGCTTTGCTGATAAAATGGTAACTTGGATTCCTCAGATAACGGGGCTTTGTATATGACATCGGCTATCAAACGTGATGAACATTGTTGAATACAAATTGAGTAAAGGATAATAGGACTTATTGGAAAAGAAATGACAAGAAACAATATTAGCTCTAGAAACGGACTTGGGTGTGTAGTGTCGAGTGGCGGGTATGGATTTATTTGCTTGGGATGCATGGATGCATCATGGAGAATGATAAAGCAAGAAAAAAATAGAATTGGGAGATTTCTAATTGTGCACTGTGTGCGAAGGATTGCCTTAAGAAAGGCGACTTTGATATCATGTGAAATTTATATGGGATCACTATCAACTGTTCTAAAAACTTAAACTATTAAATGAAAATAGAGCAAGTAAAAAAGATTGAGAAATAGAATCATCTGATTTGATTTGTTCTCAATAGCCGTGAGATGATCATCTTAGGGTGA
Source organism: Eucalyptus pumila (assembly GCA_016097595.1). Taxonomy (NCBI): domain Eukaryota; kingdom Viridiplantae; phylum Streptophyta; class Magnoliopsida; order Myrtales; family Myrtaceae; genus Eucalyptus; species Eucalyptus pumila. The sequence continues at coordinate 8,765,689 of CM027849.1, forward strand.
TCCTTTTGTCGACGGATGCTCCTATAACACTCATAGTCTCTGAAGGATGAGAATAAACTATGTAGCATTTACATCGAGAATTCAAGTATTGTATACTTCATTAGTCCAATCCTTTGTAGGAACTACTCGTAATAACAAACTTGCAAAATGGATATGTTCATCATAAAGAGATTTGTTGTTCTTGACCCTGCTTTACCTTTATTACTTAAATATTCTAATATTGTCCCTCACTTTAGTCTAGTCTTTTGTCTAGTCTTAAGATGGAAATTTATTTGAGAAGGCAAATAGAGCCTAAAAAAATTTGAACTCAAGACCTCTAATTTTAAATACTAAGTTGAGAGTAATGATGTGGAAGACAAATTTGAGGAATTTCGTATAATTCGATATATTTAATGAAGAGTACATCAGCCTATCTATGGCCTATATCAATCAAGATATACATAATCAAAGGAGATATCGCACAATATTGAGAAATACTAGAAAACCAACAGAAATATTCTAATTTTCTCTATTATAGGAAAATATGCTAGAGAATTATCCTAATTATCTTTAATAGGTACAACAATTGCTCTTTAGCAAGAAGCTCAGTTTGATCAAGTAGGCTAGTTTGATACAAGAAAGGGAATGCCATTAAGCAAGACTTTTCGCAGTAATGTCAATCATATGGTATGAAACTAGGACTCTGGGGACAACTTTTTCTTTTGTTTGGGCGTGTAGTCATGTTGAATTTTGCGTCTTTTGTTCCAGATTTCCAATTGTCTGAGATCACAGTACCAACTAAAGCATCAGGCACCGTGAACTATTAGACAAACTTCTATGTCATATTTAGTTCTTAAGACAATAAAGAATCCGCTAACTTCAACTCACTACAGTAATTGCTCTTTAGCAAGAAGCACTTCTCCGATGGAGAAGCATGAAACCAAGCTTGGGGAGAACTTGGCCAAAGTTAATCTTTAGGAGCTTGTGCTGTATTTTTTTAGCATTAGTTGTGGCAACAAGCAACGTCAGTAATATCAAAAAGCTTCGACAGTGTGGGTTTGGGCCAGTATACAGGGTAATAACATAAAAAGAGCATAAAGAGAGGAAGCCTACAAGTGTAACAGCAAACCTTGAACTCGATGTGAAATTTGACTTGTAGCCCAAAAGCATCCACTCTCTTAAAATGGATATGATTGCGTAAGGCATAAAACGTTCTTCGTCAAATGGTGCATCAACCCATCAAATCTCATGTGTCCGTGGAAACTTCATCGCAAAACACTTCAGTATTTTCATCCTCGATGAACATCTTCATTATCTTCACCTTCATCACGCAGAACCAATTTCCTAAACAATCTGTACATCGTTTTTCAAGAGATGATGATTAATAGCACAAACTTTTTAACCTCATTCTTCGTTTCCTAGCAACAATGTCACACTTACCACTATCGAAGGCAGATGACACGAGACGGTTTGCGTAGACATTCTTGAACCTTAGCGCAAGCGCTACTACAGATTGCCAATTACATGATTATAACTACATATCCTGCTCTATGGTACCCAAACTTGAGGCTTTCTTGGTTTTCTTTGGATCTTGGTTGGAGAAATGTCAGCCAGAAGCAAACGAGGCTCAATAGGCTAATAGGTGAAGAGGCTGGCTGATTGTTGACAAACATATAAATTATCAAAAGATAATCTTCCACGCTACTCTCTCTCTCTCTAAAGGCGTCTGAAGTAAAGCAGATAAAGTATCCAGATTAGGATATTTTCCATATTACCCAACTCATCATTAACACAAGGACATAACCACATTCGACCAAGGACGACCATTGATAAGTTCCCGCCAAGAAAGAAATACTGAAGTAACAAATCAAAAGGGAAAAAATCATAATGCTTGCAGTGCGAAATCTTCTACAAATTAATATAAAGATAACAAATCAAGTAAAGTATCAATAAGTATCAAATTGTTTTTTCTGGTTTGAAGGGGAGCATTGAAGTGACAAATCAAAAGGGTAAAATCAAAATGTTTACGGTGTAGAATCTTCTACAAATCAATGTGAAGATAATAAATCAAGTAGAGTATCAATGAGTTGATCATTTAGAAATCCTTTTTTATTTGTCTTTTATATTCAATTTCAATGTACATAAAATTGTTATCTTTTATCTTTAACTTTCACCATAATTATAGGTGGTGATATCTCTATATATATATTTAATAACATATCAATGAAAAGAAACGCTTCTTCTCAACTGATGAGTTTCTTCAAGAAATACTTGCAAACTCGTTCATGGTGTTACGGTGAACAAAATCAATCACGACACCTGGAAATTGCAGACAAACTTAAGTTGTTTTCTAACGAGGTTTGCGTCACTTAACTCAGCACTATAATTTCGACTATATCATTGTTAGTTTACTAGAATATAAGTGAAAATTGGAGATCTTCTAGAAAGGAATGAGAATAGGAGAATAGCCCAAAAAAAGCATGAGAACGGTCAATTCGAGATGGAAATTGCTCTCTGGAAAAAGGAGGAGCCAAACAAAAGCGTCTGGGATTACCGGTGGACCTCAAGCAACCCACGCTTGTGAAGACCCAAGCACCTCAGTCAGCGCCACGTGAAGACTCAGTCGAGACCGGAATGACAAAATGATCACTTACGTGAAGACTCAATCAACCACTTGCCCCCACAATGTTTCATAAGCCTTCAGGAAAGGATGCCACTTTGCAATAAATATTTGTTAGTTAACCATGACTGAGTGGTCCATCATCTTGGTAGTGCCATATGAAGACTCAATCGACATTGTGATCACAAATCAATCACTCACGTGGAGACTCAATCAACCACTTGCCCCACAATGTTCCATAATCCTTTAGAAAGGGATGCTACTTTGCAATAATCATGGAAAGTAAAGGGAGTAGAATGTGCACAAAAAGGTACAGGACTCTTTACCTTTGTATTTCAATTAGAGGCGGAAAAGGATAGAATCCTGAAATCTGCACCATGGTGTTATTCCAGTAATCTGCTTGTATTAAAACAATGCGAGCCTGAAATTACTGTCGCGACCCGATCTTGCCGCCCCTCGAATCCCTCATCATCGCGAGGAGAGAAAAGGGGGAAAGATCGGATTTAGGGGTACTTGATCACGAAAGTTCCCTCACGGCTTGCATTCCAAAAGACGTCATCACCTCGCCTTTTGGATCAAGCCTCTCATGAGTTCCCTCTACGAGATTGCGAGCTCTCCCAAGCTCGTACCCCGCGTGACAGCGGAATGTCGCGATCCATACCCACATAAGCGACACACCTAAAAAAATGAGTCGAATGTGGATATCGAATTTAAGGGTACTTTTACCATGGTAGCCCTCTCGATAGTACGCTTCGCCCATTAGGATGGCATCACTTCATCCTTTGGGCTACTCCCACATCGAGTATGCTAAACCATAGTGAGTTTCATCGAAACTCATACCCCGCGTGACAACGGATTTATTTATACGATCTACTTATTTATGACAACCTAAAAATAGACGGGAGTCGCCACTAGCCTCAACTTTGGGGGTTGGCTAGAAACCCAATCGAGGGTCGGGAGTGTTCCCTCGATTCCTACGCAACCAGATATCTAGGTTCGGGGACTTGTGTTACGCTAATATTGCTATTAACGCCCTTTCGGTACCTAAACAGTATGTTGTGTTTTTCCTAACATGTCCATGCGTTTTTTTTACATTTTTCAGGATCATCAATTCCTAGACTAAGTGATCATGCGTGGCAGATTACTTTCATTCTATTCTATTTCTAAAAAAAAAAAAAGCACAAGACATGAAGTAAACAATCAATAGAAAACAGTAAACCTAATCATGCAATTCTAAAGAATATAAAAAAAATAAATAAAAAAAATAATAATAATAATCGAGAAAGAAAGGAAACCCGCAACTCGTCGGGCTTTATACAATGCATAAAACCCGAGACATATGTCGGGAAAATGAGCATTACATGATAACAGTCGGAGTGGACATCGACCTCCACCATCTTCATGCCTTCTCCATCCTCAAGGTCCTAATCTAAACCTTAATCTAAGAAATTTATGACTAGGTGCATACAAATAAAAGAAACAATCAAACACATCAAGCAACCAAAAACAATACATCATATCAAAATCAATTGTTTAAAAGAAGTTCAATGCGAAGTCAAGTTTCGAGTGATACCCTAAAGTTCAGCATTAATATGTGTCGCACCAAAATCATTTATCAAATGATTACATGCAAAGCATATAATATGACATACATCCAAGTTATATAACTTTGATTCTCAGTTAACCAAACAAGTGAATTTGCTGATAAAAGATCATTCACCAAACAATACGCATCATCAAGCGTGTTCATGCTACATGTATGTCCATCTAATCAATGCTTAATCCACAACTTCCAGCATGCAATCAATGTTGTAACAGAACACGTGAGACTATAAATTGTAATTGTTTGATGACAAATTGCCATGAAATTGAAGTCATGTCTTGCCACAAGCACGTATGAATTTTCTTGATCAAAATGGCATCAATTAATAACCAAACTAACCTCAAGTTAGAATCAAATGCACATCCAATCATGGTAACAATTTTCGTGGAAAATGTTTTTAACGTGAGCTATATAGAAGTTAAAGAAATTTCAAGAATGCACAATATCACGTCGGAATTGCTGCAAAATATCGGGATGTCATGACACATTAATAGTGATTTGACCTAAAAGAAAATCCGAAGAATATGAAATTTACCGCAGCGCGAACAAAAGAGAGACGAACAAATTTTGTTAAGAATCCAATTTTAGAGTTTCTTAATAAGAGAATCATAGCAAAGTAACAAAATCAGCTTTGATAAGGGCAAAATAAGGGTCATGAATTTCATTTTTTATGACAAATTTCTATCATGCGAATCACAAGAGAAGTTGAGTCCAATTGATACACAAATCATGTGAAATCAGCATCATAAGAACAATTTTCACGAGGAAGCTTCTCAAAATTTTAACACGTGAATTTCTAAAAATTCAAGAGCATGAAGAGGTCAATCAAAAATAGAACATGATAGCATGTCACACCGTCACTCTACAACAATATTAAAAGCAATTGGACAAATCTACTATCTTATCTTTAAAACTAACAGTAATTAGCCACAGAAAAGACAGCGTTGCAGTTCAAGACAAATTCCAAATTTCAAAGCTCAATTTGAAAAAAGGAAAGGCAGGGCAAATGATGGGCAAATTAGACAAACTAGGCATCGTTAGAAAGCTTAAGGTGTCCTTTACGAATTCCTATTAGGTGACAATTGCAATTTAGGTCTTTTTCTAGCTCAAGCAAAGCCATTTGTATAAATGGTCAGATCAGATCATAACAAGCAGAACACATCAGCAGATTAGTGCTCTTTGCAAGAAGCATCAGGCAGGGCAAATGATGACCAAATCGCACATATAATATGTCATTAGAAAGCTTGAGAAGTCTCCTATGAATCCTTAGAAGGTCATGAACACAATTTGAAATCATTTTCTAGCTCAAACGAAGACATTTAGCAAAGAGGTCAGATCAGTAACAGAAATAACCACACAGACCAGAACAACTTTTCAGATTCTGGAGTAGACTTTTAAAGAAGATTTCATGTGGCTAATGATATCGGATCAGGACGTATTATAGCTCGTTAGAAAGATAATCAAACCATCTTTGACTTTCATGAAGACATCGAGCACAGGAAACCACAACAACCAGCTCATATCAATTCATTTTGCACAGAAGGTCATCCGAAACAGAGAAACAAATATTTGGCAGATTCTGGACCTAACTTTGGACAGGCAAAAACCATATTAAATGAAGTCCGATTAGGGCATTTTATAGATCATTGGAAAGATAATCGAACCATCTTCAACCTATATGAAGACTTTGAACACAGACAACCACAGCAACCCGCTCATCTAACGTCATTTTGCACAGAAGGTCAGATCAGAACACAGAACACAATAAACAACACAGGTTCAGTAACAATGGCACAATGAGTGGCATCAGATCTATATACTCGGTAAATCAACTTCTAAGAAATGTTTCATATCAACACGTTTTCAGATATGACATTATCATAACCTATTTCTCGCTCATGCTTTTGAGGTATTTCGTCAAACACTTCACGTACAACAAAACGATTAACTGAAGCTATGAAACGGGACTGAAGCTATGTTCTCATCTAACATTCTAAAATCAATATTAAAATCACAGAGCCATCACAAGTCATCTAGTTACAGCTCAGATCTTAAGTGAATCACACCTGAACTACGTGAACGCGATTCTTCTACAAATCTTTTTGCAACGGAGAGCAGGAGAGAGGGGAATGAGTTTACCTGGTTTATTAGTGATACGGATCGATCGAGCCGAGAGGAGAGAGCTGAGCCGAAGCTTCCAACTTGGCGTGAACCCGAACCACTGTATCTTGAGCTCCGGAAGGGTGTGGTCCGCAACGAAGGCGTCGGATTGATTAAGCGAGTGAGCGTCCAAAGGAGGGATGGAGAGCAAAATCCACGACCCAAACGGAGTCAAATAGAGAACAGAAATCAAAAACCCTACAGATCGAGGAGGATGGAAAGAGAGCTCACCGATCGAGCAAACTCGATCCAGAGAGAAGAAATCGGTCAAGAGTTCTGTCGTCACCGCCAGTCCGCTTCGGATCCGAACCTCCTCCGATCGAGTTTTCGGAGAGCAAGCTTCGATTTCCGAGAAAGAGAGGGATCCGCTGAGTGAGAATCGCTAGAGCAAGAGCGAAACGGAACTCCCTCCGATGGACCGCGAGCGAAGTCGAGATTTTCCCTTGAGGAATCACGGATGTCTACGGGGATCCTTTGAGGCTAGGGATCCGAGATCTGAGTTCTAGCGGCCGCGTCTTCGAAATGAGCTTCGAGCGCTGAGTCGGCCGAGAGAAGACGAGGTCCGCCAGAGGAAGATCGCCAGTCCACGAGCTTAAGAGATGGCATAAAGATGATCCAAGGAGAAGCGCAAGAAAGATGCCGCCATTGACGTCGTGGGAGGGCTAGGGTTCTGCTGCAACTGCCTTGAACTCCATTGATGACTCCACAGAAAATACGAACGCAGAGAGAGAGAGAGAGAGAGCGTGAGAGTCCCTGTGAGGAGAAAGAGAGAGAGCTCGTGGAGAGAGAGAGATCGTGAGTGTCCCCCCCCCTTTCCTTTTTTTTTTTTTCTTTTATTGTTTTCATTACTTTTTTTATTGTTTTCTTTTTCATTTTCAGTTTTTCTTTTGCTTTTCATTTCGTTTCATTTTTTCTTTTTGTTTTGTTTTGTTTTCTCTCTCTTTTTTTTTTTTTTCATTTTGTTTTGTTTTCATTTTCATTTTCATTTTCATTTCATTTTTTTTATGTTTTCCTTCATCCATTTTTTTAATCTTTTGGGCTCTTTATTCTTTTTTTTCTCTTTTTCTTTTCTTCTTTTTCCTTATTTCTAATTTTTTTTTCATTTCAAACAATTTTTTAACTTTTGCGAATTGAATGTTTAAAATGTCGACAAAAATTTCGGGTGTCAACAATTACAGAACACTGTTATGATTTTTCTAGAGAAGCCTTTTGGGTAAGAGTTGGAGGAATTCCCCCTGGCTGGAGGGTTGAAACAGTTTACCAAGAATTGGGGAAAAAGCTCGGTCAGGTCCAGGAAATTTAGCTCGAAACCATGAGAAACCTGCAGCAAAAAGGAGGAAGAGTCAGAGTGGAAATAGACTTAACTACTCCTCTGAAGGCAGGAACCATTCTGGATATTGGCCATAAATGGCTGTGGGTTGAATATAAATACGAAAGATTACCCCATTATTGTTACTCCTGTGGAAGGATAGGCCATTATGCACAAGATTGTTCAGAAATCCCTTATGCAGAATCTCCATGGGCAACCGACAAAATTGGCTCCTACGGACCATGGCTGAAAGCAGAAGTCAGTGATCACAGCCCTTATTGGGAGGCCTTTTATGGCAACATTGAATAAGACATTATAATAGAAGAAACCATACCTGAAGAACCATCCCAAGACAGCAAGCAGGCATTAATTATAAGAGAGAAAGATCTAGAAATGCGTCTTGAAGCATGCAGCAAAAGGAGAGCAGATAGTTCCATGGAGCCGGAGATATTGGAAACACCTATTACAAATCAGCAGGTTACCAAAGATCATGGCAAACGGATCATTTGCTCAGATGCCCCAATACAGAACTCTTTGAAGATAGGAAAGAGCAGCAAAAAGAATATGAAAGTGTAGAAAACAAAAAAACAGAAATGCCTACCTGAACCTATACCTCTTATCATCGACGATTCAGGCATGACGGAGACCCCAGTGAAGTTGTTAAAGGATGGCACATATTGGGCTTTGGTGGCTAACCCTAATAAGCCACCAAAGAAGACATGAGAATTATTAGCTGGAATTGTCAGGGGCTGGGCAACCCCCTGACAATCCAAGAGCTAAGAGCATTAATTGCTCTGGAAAGGCCCAGTATAGTTTTTCTAATGGAGACTAAAAACAAAGCAACGGGGGTGGAAAGTATATGCAGGAAACTTCAATTTCAGCACTTATTTTTAGAAAATCCAACCGGTATAGCAGGGGGTTGGCGTTAATGTGGAATGAGGAAGTATCATTGCAAGTGCAAAGCAGTTCAAAACATTATATTGATGTCAAATGCACTGAACTAGCCAGGAAATTAGTGATGCAGATTACTTTTATACATGCGTCCACAAATTTTGATGAGAGGATACAACTATGGCAGCATTTGAAGATATTGAAACCCCACAGTTCCAACCCATGGATATGCTTGGGTGATTTTAACGAGATTCTTTACGTGTGGGAGAAGGTTGGGAGAAGGGAGGCAGATAACAAAAGAATCGCAGCATTTAGAGGTATGCTTAATGAGTTATCCCTGATGGATATGGATAGTCAAGGATGCGCATTCACGTGGGCAAATAATAGAGAAGGGGACGATCTTGTTAAAAAAAGATTGGATAGGGCGTTATGTACCTTGGAATGGCGAGTAATCTTCCATGATGCAAAAATCCATGCACTTCCAGCAATAGGCTCGGATCACAGTCCTCTTGTTCTGATGCTATACCCTGCACAAAGGAAAAGAAGAAGAGAATTTAAAATGGAGGCTTTCTGGTTAGAAAATGAAGAATATCATGATGTTATTCACCATGCATGGACTAACACAGACTATCCTCAGCCAACTTTTTCAGCCAAGCTTCAAGAGACAGCAAAAAAATTAACACAGTGGAGTTATTAAAAGTTTGCTCATGCACCCAGCAGGATAAGAGAGTTAACTCAGGCCTTAACAGCATTAACCAATCAGTCACATACAAGCAGAAAGGAAGAAAAAAGCATCATTCAACAGATAGATACATTAAGAAAGCAGGAGGAACAATATTGGGGATTGAGGTCGAGAATTAAATGGTTACAGTGGGGAGACAAAAAATACACGTTTCTTTCATGCTACAACAGTTCAAAGGAGGAGGCGAAATCATATTACGATGCTGAAAGTGGAAGAAAACAGATGGTGTCAGGATCCAGGAGAAATCAGGAGTCACATTCAAAATTATTACAGCACTCTATATACAACAGCAGGGGAACATCATTATCAGCCAGTCTTAAGCCAATGCCACACTCCTATTGATGATCGCATAAATGCATCGCTGGTGGCTAATCCCACAGTGGAGGAAATCAAAACAGCAGTTTATCAATTGGGAGCCCTGAAAGCGCCTGGCCCTGATGGGTTTAATGGTATGTTCTATCAAAATGATTGGGATATAATTCAAACTGACCTATTTCACCTGGTACAAAGCTTCTTCAACACAGGTGTTTTGGATCCTCATCTAAACCAAACACATATCGCCTTGATTCCCAAAGTGAAAAACCCTGAGACAATTTGTCAGTTTAGACCAATCAGTCTGTGCAACTTCAGTTATAAAATCATATCAAAACTACTTGCAAATAGATTGAAGCAATGGCTGCCAGAGATAATCGAACCTGAACAGAGTGCCTTCGTACAGGGGCGTCAGATACAGGATAATATCCTAATCGTGCAAGAAGTGCTTCACCAGCTGCGCATCACCAAAAGAAAGAAGAAACATCAGGCAGTACTTAAATTAGATATGCAGAAAGCATATGACAGAATTGAATGGGATTTTCTTCGGGATTGCATGCTGCAAATGGGTTTTTCAGAGAAATGGGTGGCTTTAATAATGCAATGCATCACAACAGTGACCTTCAGTGTTAAGCTTAATGGACAATCTACCCCATTTTTCAGTCCTTCCAGAGGTCTAAGGCAAGGAGATCCATTGTCGCCTTATTTATTCATCCTAATCACTAATGTGTTAACTTGGTTGATGCAAAAAGCCGTAGCAGAAGGTAGCATTCAAAGTTTACAGCTCAACAGGTTTTGTCCTAAGCTTTCTCACCTTATGTTTGCGGATGATGTTATTTTCTTTATGGATGGGACTTTAAAGGAATGTCAGAATTTGACACTTACAATTAATCAGTATTGCTATGCAACGGGGCAGGCTGTTAACTTAAACAAGTCAGGCGTTTATTTTAGTAAGCATTGTCCTCCACTACTTAAGAGGAATATGGCGCAAGAGCTAAGGGTGCCTATTTTTGATAAGACAGGGAAATACCTTGGTATCCCGACAGAATGGGGACAATCCAAAAACGAATTATTTGCATGGATACTAACCAGAGTGAATTCAAAGCTGGAGGGTTGGAAGGAAAAATTACTTACCAAGGCAGGAAAGGAAGTCTTGATTAAGAGTGTGGTGCAGGCCATACCAACCTATGCCATGTCGATCTTCAAGCTACCCTTGTCTATCTGCAGAGCAATAGAAAGGCGAATAGCGTCATTCTGGTGGCAGAAAGGAGACTCAAAGAAAGGAATACACTGGAAGAACTGGGAAGCTATGAAGACAAGAAAGGATGGAGGAGGGATGGGGTTCAAAGACTTAATTACCTTCAATTGTGCAATGCTGGGTAAACAGGTCTGGCGTCTACATAAGTCCCCGGATGCGTTATGGAGTAAAGTTTTAAAGGGCACATATTTCCCTTATGGAGATATATGGAGTGCACAAAAGGGCCAGCGATCCTCTTGGGGCTAGCACAGTATGCTGCTGGGGCGAGACTCTATGAAACCAGATGTCAAATGGTTAGTTGGGGATGGAAAATCAGTCAAAATAAGGGAGGATAAATGGTTGTCACAGGAGATAACAGGGGAATCAGTAAACCAAACAGAACCAACTATGGTTGAGGAATTGATAAATGAAGACACCCGAACATGGAAACAGACTCTTATTCATCAGTACTTTAAAGAAAAAATAGCAAGTGAGATTCTAGCTAATCCCTTGAGTAAAGATCCAAAACCAGACAGTAGAATATGGACAGGAAATTACAAAGGAGAATTCACGGTGAAGAGCGGATATAATAGACTCCAAGCATCGACCATTAGACTAACTTCACAGAAAGCATCGTGTTCTTACCAGCCCCCACGATCTTTATGGACGCAGATATGGAGTCTCTCTGTCCCACCGAAAATCAAAACCTTTCTATGGAGCATATGTCAAAGTGCCATTCCCACAAGGGAGAACCTCTACAAGAAGAAGATCAGCCCAGACCCTTTTTGTCAGATATGTCATACGTATATTGAAACCACCGAACATCTCTTCTTATTATGCAGGTGGACTAAAGAGATCTGGAAAAACATTCGGCTACAGGGGACGCATCTATTGAAACAAATCAAAAGGCTAGATCAGGGGCTTTCGGCATCCTTCGCATCAAAAAAGGGTTTACCTGAAAGAGAGCTCACTGCATGGATCCTTTGGCAGATCTGGAAGGCTCGAAACGCACGGATCTTTAGAGGGAAAATCCCAAACCCGACGGACGTCCTTGATCTTGCACAAACCCAGAATTTAGCCTTCAGCAGAGGAAGAAAGAAAAACCTCAATCAGACACGCTTACTTGAGATCTGGATTCCACCAGGAAAACATCAACTGAAAGTGAACGTCGACGCCTCATGGGTACCGGGAGAATTCCTCTGTTCTGTGGCCGGAATCGCAAGAGATGAAGAGGGATCTGTAGTCGATGGCTTTGCGGCAGAGGCTAGGGCTTCTTCGGCGAAACAAGCAGAAGCGGAAGCCCTTTTACACGGATTAAGTTTTATCTCAAACTGGAAGGCATCGCACGTGAAGGCACGAAGTGAAGTAGTTCACGTTACCTGCGAAAGCGACAGTTTAGCAGTGGTAAATTTCGTCATGGGCCGGGCCGAGATACCATGGAATCTAAGAGAGATAGTCCATTGCTGCCGACAAGAACTCCTTATGGGCCAAAACGTAATAGTAATCTACTGTCCTCGGGAGGCAAATCAAGCTGCTGATTGGCTGGTTCGAACTCATCGTGCAAAGAAACTTCCTCCAAATTGGGTTCATATACCCCCTCTATCTCTTTGGAATATTTTAGTTTCCGAATGTAACCCATCGTTGTGTTCTAAGACTACTTAATCTAATGCATCATCATCTCTTTTGGACAAAAAAAAAAAAAAAAACCATGACTGAGTGGCTGAGCGTCTTGGAGACTCAATCGACATCGTGAGCACAAATTGGTTACTTATATGAAGACTCAATTGGCCACGCCCCAAAGATGTTCCATAAGCCTTTAGAAAAGGATGCTAGTTTGCAATAAATATTGCACCAAGTGAAGACTCAATCGACTACTTGCCCCACAATGTTCCATCAGACTTTAGAAAATGATGCTACTTTCCAATAAATCTCGCTACCATGTGAAGACTCAATCGACACCATGATCCCAAATCGGTCACTCACTTAAAGATTTAATTGACAACTTGTCCCACCATGTTCCATCAGCCTTTAGAAAAGGATGCTATTTCGCAACAAATCTTATTTATTAACCATGACTGAGTACAAGAGACTTGAATCAAAATAGAGTAAAGCCCACAAGGCTTGAAGGGGGTTGGACAACCAATTGAAAGGTAATGACCATTCGTATGAGTTTTTGCCAACCGATCCGCACTAAATTTGATTCTCTACTGCAATGGGCCAAACTTAAATTAGAGAAGCCCAAAATAAAACTCCTAGCCTCGGTGAGAAGTGGTTCTAGAACCCACGTGACTTGTACTTCTCCTTTAAGTGTCTTTAATAGTATTCACTGTTTGACTGTAGCAGAAAGCTTTGTTCCGTTCGGGTGTAGAGAAGTTTTAGGCCGTGGCCAAGGTTTCAGCTTGCTCGGCTGAGTCCACGCTTACCAATCTTGCAAATCCATGCACCAATTCTCCATATTTATTTCTGCAAACACAGCTTATGGCTCCAATCGTCGATCCCAACGAGAAGGACCCATCAATGTTGATTCTCAGGGTGTCAAAGCTAAACTCTCTGAGTTCATATTAAAAAATTCTTTCTGACCCCAAAAAATAAAAAATAAAAAATAAAATGACTGAGTAGTCAAGCGCCTTGGTAGCGCCACATGATGATTCAATCAACACCATGATCAAACCTTAAGAAGAATTATGCTATTTTGCAACAAGTCCTGTTGATAAGTAGTCGACCAAGAGGTCAAGCGCCTTAGCCAGCGCCCCCATGTTCATCTCCGACGCTCAGGTACCATCATCCACCGATATTTGGACTAGTAATAAACAATTTGTGCTGAGGTCGTGACCGAATATTAGTTTGGAGATCAAATATGTCACAAGATTACGTGTTGATGACCAAATCTCAATTGGGCCAACAACTTCCATAATTTCTCATGATTGTTTTTCACGTGTTCGCAACTTTACCTATCCAAACCTAGGTAAGTTCATTTTTGGTCCCACAACTCCAATAATACACATAACTTAATAAAATACAATAGCCTAGAGAGCCATCTCTCTCTCTCTCGGTGAGAAGTTGCGAGCTCAAACGGAAGGCCATCCGTCTTGAGCGACTGACAAGGAAATTCCTAGGCTTGGGTGCAATGGCCAATCGTAAGAGTTCACATTTTGATGTAATTTGAATATTTTAGGGAAACGGGTGAATCTCGATACATAATTTTTCACTTGTTGAGATGTCTAACTATTTCAAATAGATAAGTTTCATTATTGAATTGGCTCCCTAAACTTAAACCATCTCAATCCCATAGATGAAATTGCCATGTCATGTCATATTTGCCTAATACCAAGACTTGCGGCTCTCCATAGTTCAAGCATAAAAAAACAAGGGCTGCACTATTTCTGTCCCCTTATGATTAAGAAACTCGTTTTAATTAGTTAATTGACCAAAATAAGCTCGTCATGTCATATTTGCCTAATAACAAGACTTGCGGCTCTCCATAGTTCAAGCATAAAAAATCAAGGGCTGCACTATTTCTGTCCCCTTATGATTAAGAAACTCATTTTAATTAGTTAATTGACCAAAATAAGCTCCTCTCTCTCTCTCTCTCTCTCTCTCTCTCTCTCTCTCTCTAATGTATTGTTTCTTTTTTTTTTCTATGAGAATAATGAACAAAACACACTTAATATATATCATCTCTTTCATCAGTTTCGTAATACAAATGCCCTATTACTCCAAACAATATATAATCTCATCCTAAGTCCACTTATCATTTTTCCTAGAGATGGTTCTTAGCTATAATTTATGATCTCATGTTTATATCACAAAAACTATATAGAAGATTGAAATTTTGTATCTATGATAGCTTATGATTATACAATTAATTGCCTATTTTTTATTCAAATAATTTAAGCAAATATATATTTCAAAGTTGAAAATGAAATTCCAATACAATTATCATGTCGATCTTGACTTTGTGGGTGTTTTTTCAGAATAATTTTGTAGGTTTCTAAAGTTAAACATCGATTATTTTTTTGAATTTTTTTTTTTAGCTTTTCATATTTTAAATCGAGGGTGGCAAATCTAGTTATAACTTCACTTTCAAACTCATATCAAACTATACAAAGGAAAGTTTTGAGCATATTTTGAAGTTTTGATCAACTTGCTCTGAGATAAAGTATATTATTGATATTGATTTATTTTTTATATGGTAGAAGTAGAACGAAAAGAAGTTCCCCTTTTCTCCGTTTGTGATTATCTTTTGTTTCAAAATGACTTACATATAGACATATTTAACATTTGAATATACTTCTAACAAATTAAAATTTTCAATGTTTCTAACAATTTGAAGAGAGAGGGAGAGGGGGGGGGGGGGAGGTATTTCGGTCAATTAACTGAAAAAAGATAAGCTTCTAGACCAAAACGAGGGTGAAAATAAGGCCAAAAAAACTAAAGTGTCTTAAGCGGGGGGTCCTAGTATTGAGGTCCTGGGCTAGTTTCTCCCGAGATTTATGTCTAAGCGGTGAGGCCCGACAATGCCACTGGATACTAGAGGGTCGTGTGATCCCCGAAAGGTGATCTCCGATGGTTCTTCATTCACAAAAAATAAAAATTTAAAAATTTAAAAAAAAAAAAGGATGGTGGTCCTTAAAAAAATGAAAGCAAGATAGGAGCATCTTGTTTCTTTAACGATTGTAGTTTGAAGAGGTCAAGAGAGGCAACTCTTCATGCATTCTTTAACGTCTTTTTCTTTCTCCTCCCCCGTTCTTGATGGGCTCTAGACACGCAATTGCCGTCAATTTGATCCGGCAGATAAAGATAAAGAAGCATAACGTTATGAACAACTTCCAAACATGATTGTCAATTTATGGTTGGAATGATATCGTCCAGGTCTAGCACATACACTGAGAAAAAAATTGTAAAACAAAGGTCATTAATCTATTGTACTTTTACTTATTGAATCTTAAATTTTTTTTACTTTTTGTCAATTGAATCTATCTAACCAATTTTGGTCAAATATCACTAAGGTGGACATTAGTGATGCCACATAGGATGGTCAACGCCGACATAAAACTTTTTAATAATATTTTAATATTTTTTGAATTTTGAATTTTGAATTTTTATTTTATCTTTCTTTTTTTTTCTTTTTTCTTTTTAAATTCTTCTTTCTTTTGCTGATGGCCAGCTAATCTCACCTGCAACAAGTGAGGAATAGTTAGGTGAGGGTAAGCTCCGACAAGGGCTTCCCTTGCTAAATCTGGCAATCACAGCCCTCACCTAGGCTAGGGCATCGTTTGGGCAAAAGTGGCACCAGCAAGGCTACCTTGGCCTGGGCGAGGCCAACCCTCATTGAGCCATGCCTGTGACAGTCGAGGCCAGCCTGCCCAGCTGCTGTCCAAAGTAAGAAGAAAGGGGAAGGAAAATAAAAACACCTTCTTGACATCTTCAAACTACAAGCGTCAAAAGCAAGAGATGCTCCTAACTTGCTTTAATTTTCTTTAACATCTTTTCTTTCTCTTTGCCCGTTCTTGATGGGCTCTCGATATGGAATTACCGTCAATTTGTTCCGGCAGATAAAGCCAAAAAAGGATGACATTTGCAGCAACTTTCAAACATGTCTGTCGGTTCATGGTTCGAATGATATCACCAAGGTTTGGCACATACAGCAGGAATTCAACCTTGATGGATGCTTTATTATAACATACATATATACATTTATATTAAATGAAGGGCACAATCAGGTCAGTTGATTGACTAAGAAAGAATATTATTTCAAACGAAGCATTGAAGAAACCACATCGAAGGCAACCACAAAAAAGAAAAAGGCCGATGGTTGTTGAGTAGGCACACAAAATTAGAATATAGTGGGGGCCCAGTTCTAAATTGATCTGCCTTTCTTCCTACCATTCCAACTCTACGGACAAGGCAATAATGCATATATTGCATAAAAATCAAATGGCATGCTAAAGTGATTGTAAAGACCAGGAGTACGTTGACAAACCACGCAAGTTGTTTGGGAGCGTCTATTTGCTTGTATGTAACTTAACAGTTACTCTCCCATCCAACGTCAAATTTGGAATGTTACAATGATGACGTTAGACAGTTCAACTATATGTTATTTTTATATGGATGAACTATATTATTTAACGAATGACTTGATATAAGTATAGTCTAAAATAGTGGGTACTTTTCTATTCTTGAAGATTTCGCTGGTGGCGTCCATCCATGACATTTTCGTTCAACGTTCTTCTATAATCATAAGAAAAAACGAAAGTCGTGCTTGTAATTCGTTCTTGTGATTGTTAGGTCTTGTTCATAATTTTCTATTGAAGAAATAAAATGACTCGTGAGCCACGAACAACACGAAATGGGCCCAGACACTTTGCTTATTCCCCATTGACTCCGTCAGCACAACGACCGACCCAAGAGCGATGGACATTGATGTTGTTATCCGAATTTTTTGAATCTGAATGAACATCAATGAAGTGAGTTACAAAAAGATAATGCAGATATATAGAATTTGGATATTCTATATAAAACGGGTTGTCTGGGACTCGAACCCAGAACTACTTAGATGGAATAGATAATTTCTTTGTTAAAATACGTAACAAAAATCCCTCCCAAAACCGTGCTTGCATTTTTCATTGCACATGGCTTTCCCTATGTATACATTGAAAACTCAATGTCTTCCCTAGAAAGGACTCTAAGAAAAATGGAATACTCAGTCGATCAACCCTAACTTAACTCTTACTACATAAATATTTCATAAAAAATGAATGAATTTTTTTTGTTATCTCTTCATTATTTAGGGATAATTTACATTTCCATGATATCATAGACAATCATTCATAATTGACTAGATCATTGATAGAAGTAATATCCATATACCAAATCCACCCTCTATATAAGAATAAGTTCTTGGGAAGATCAAAGAAAGAACAACTTCTTCCTCCGTAAGGAATTCTTCCAAAAATTCCGAACCTAATCTTTTTAAAAAAGTGAGTACAGTCTTTTTGTGTTTACGAGCCAAAGTTTTAACACAAGAAAGTCGAAGTATATATTTTACTCAATATAAACTCTTTTTCTTTTTAGAATCCGCTGTGATAATTAGAAAGATTTCTGGATATACGCAAAAAAGGGTCAATAATATCATAATCTGATGAATCAGCCCGGGTCGGTTTACTAATGGGATGCCCTAATGTGTCACAAAAATTCGCTTTAGACAATGATCCAATCAGAGGAATAATTGGAACTATTGTCTCGAACTTCTTCATAGCATTATTTATTAGAAATGAATTTTCTAGCATTTGACTTTGTACCACTAAAGAATTTAGTCGCATGCTTGAACGATAGCCCAAAAAGTCTAGAGAATATTTGCATAATTGGTTTATATCAATCCTTCCTGGCTGAAACCATGTGTAAAAATGATATTGCCATAAATTAAAGAGGAAATATTTTCATTTCTTCATCAGAAGAGGCGTATCTTTTGAAGCCATAATTGATTTTCGTTGATATCGAACATAATGCATGAAAGGATCTTTGAAGAACCATAGGATGCACTGAAAATCATTATCAAAGAAGACTTTGACAAAATGTTCTATTTTTACATAGAAATATATTTGCTCAAAAAAGATTCCAGAAGATGTTCACCGTAAATGAGAAGATTGATTACGGAGAAAAAGAAAGAAGTATTCATATTCACATATATGAGAATTATATAGGAACAAGAATAATCTTGGATTACCTTTTGAAAAAACGGTAATATGTTTCTTTTGAGTAATGAGACTATTCCAATATCTGTGGAGAAAGACACGTAATAAATGCAAAGAAGATGCATCGTTCACCAGTAGCGAAGGGTTTGAACCAAGAATCCTAGATGGATGTGATAGGGTATTAGTACGTTTGACACATAATCTGAATGTGAAAATTTATCCTCCAAAAAAGGAAATATGGAATAAATTGCTCGTAATTTATGAGATTTTGCTATTTCTTTTCATTTCTAAGGAAGATACTAATATTAAGGAAAATGGAATTTCTACAATAACTGCAAATCCCTTGGAGATAATTTGAGAATAAAAATTCTTGTTTTGCCCAAGAAATTGATTTTGGATAGAATCATTAGCTGAAAAAATCAAAGGATTCTGTTGATACATTCGAGTAATTAAACGTTTCACAATTATTGAACTAGATTTATTTAAACCATGATCATGAGCAAGTGCATAAATATACTCTAAAAAAGAAGTGGGTATAGGAAGTCATGTTGTCTAGATCTATCTAATTCTAAATATCCTTGAAATTCCTTCATTGGAAACTCGATTTGACTCCAAAAAGAAACAAAAAAGGTAGGGGATTTTTTGGTTATCAAATGATACATAGTGCGATACCTAAACTAGAGAAAGCTCGTGCTGGTTTCATAAATACAAAACCATAGTTGTTACGAAAGTTACATGCAGAGCGACAGTCTAAGTAATTACAGTCCTTGTGACTTAGTCAGCAACCTACTTTGCCGATGTCGCCATTGTCGGATTGCGTAAGCAAGAATCACGGAAGAAATGCGATGCCCAAGGAATCTTTCCGTGTCAAGTGAGAACGTAATTCTAAGTGAGAGAGCCGCCACAGTCACAAGCAAACAAAAATGACACACTTAGAATTTATCTAATATATATATTGAACCTTCTGCATAGAGAGACAAAGTAGGAGACAAACATGAGAGGGCCATCCGCTATACCTCTCTGTCCTTGTACTTTCGACATTTGGCTCCGCTAGGCGGGCAACTTTAAATCAATCCATCGGTTGTTCACGTAAGATGGCAACTCCCAATTTCCATCAAGCTGTACCGATTCAAGTTTAAAATAGTAGACCGCAATTTGCGAAGTAATGAACGGAAGTAAAAGCATGTAGAAAGCGCATTTTTCTCTTTCTTTTTCTTCTTTTTAGGCGGGCGAGGGCAAGAGTAGTTTTCTCACTTGAATCTTTTCATAATTTCGTAAGAAGAAGAAAAAAAGGCCGCGAGACTTATGTGTGCCGAGAGGAGTTAGGTGACCTTCCTAATTTGACCTAGGAAAACAACCTTGGAAAAGCCCAACCAAGGCCCAAGGTTTTACATGATTCAAACCTTGGAAACACATTTCTTTTTTTAAAAATCCGTAGACGTTGTGCTGCTTTTATAAAGGCTTTTTTGGCTTATTAAATTCAAGGGAACGGACAAAAAAGACGGGAGCTGGGGTCAAACGCATCTGTCATTTCCCTTCTCTCCCTATCAAACCACACCAGATGTCTTGAACATGAAGGCAAGAACAGAACACCGCAGATGCTCCACAGAGAGAGAGAGAGAGAGAGAGAGAGGTCATCAAATTCGCCAAAGCACCCGTTAGTGGAGAATGAGTGGAGCCGCGGCTCTCCATTCCTGCTTCACTTTTCTAGCCATCATCACCTTCTTCGCCGCCAGCGCCACCTCCTTGGACACCATCGCCGCGAACGAATCGATCGCCAGCGACCAGACCCTCGCCTCCGCCAATGACGTCTTCCAGCTCGGGTTCTTCACGCAGGACAACGCCAACTACTACGTGGGCATCTGGTACAAGAACATCCCGGACAGGACGTACGTCTGGGTGGCCAACAGGGACGCCCCCGTCGCCAACTCGTCCTCTGTCGTGTTCAAGATTGGGGACAAGGGCAACAACGTGGTCATTCTTGATCAGGCGAACAAGAACATCCTCTGGTCGTCGAACCAAACCAGGGCCAATTCGAGCCCGGTGAACCCTGTCGCGCAGCTCCTGGACAATGGCAATCTCGTCGTCAGAGAAGCGGGTGACGAGAGCAGCAGCGACTACCTATGGCAGAGTTTCGATTTTCCGACGGACACCCTCCTGCCCGAGATGAAGCTAGGGTGGGACTTGACCCAGGGCCTCGACAGGTTCTTGAATTCTTGGAAGACCCCGCAAGACCCGTCCTCAGGGGATTTGTCTTTCAAAATCGATTACCACGGATACCCAGAAGTTTTTCTCTGGGACAAGAGCACGAAGCTATACCGGAGCGGCCCGTGGAACGGGATTCGGTTCAGCGGGGTCCCGGAGATGCAGTCCTCCAGCACCATGGACTTCACCTTTGTCTCCGATCAACAGCAAGTGTACTACTCCTTCGAGGTGAACACCCCGAACATAATCTCGAGGCTGACCGTGAACTCGACAGGGACGCTCCAGAGGTTCACTTGGGTCGAGGACAGCAAGTCCTGGAGCATGTTCTGGGAAGCCCCGAAAGACCAGTGCGACCACTTCAGCGTGTGCGGCCCTTACGGGTTCTGCGACACCAACGCCTCCCCGATCTGCAACTGCACCCCGGGGTTCAGCCCCAAGAACCTGCAGGCATGGAACTTGAGAGACGGGTCGGCCGGGTGCGTGAGGAGGACCGAACTGGACTGCTCGAGCGACGGGTTCTTGCTATTGAAGGGGATGAAGCTGCCGGAGAGCAGCAACACGGTCGTGGACATGGCGATGAGCCTCGACGATTGTCGGAAGGGCTGCGCCAAGAACTGCTCCTGCACGGCCTACTCGAGCGCGAACATCAGCAACGGCGAGGCAGGCTGCGTGATGTGGTTCGGCGAGCTGTTGGACATGAGGCATTATGTCGGGGGCGGGCAGGATTTCTACGTCAAGCTATCTGCTTCTGACATCGGTAAGTCCTTGTGTTCCTTCAATCTTCTATTACATTCCCTGTTGTCTTGATTTCCTCCATGTTGTTCGTTGAATCATCCCGATTGCTTGATCCTGCGTGGTACGTGAATTAATTGATGTAGCAATAGATGCCAACCCCTAGGGTGTCATGCTTGTTAGGGAATTAAATTGGGAAAGCCCATAAGGGAAATTTAATTACATGATCAGTGTCTTAAACCATAGTCTTAGCCTCCATTAATTCAAAAAAAAAAAAAAAAACTGTGCTTCATCATTATCTTCATAGTTCTCTTGATCAACTGACAGCCCACGTTTTGATATATTTAAAAAATTTATTTTTTCGGAAATTTGAAATGATGGAGAGTCTGGGGGTCCTATAAGACCAAACTGGGCCCAAGTTTCCCAACTTCTTGTGGAAAATGTGAACGCCCTCTTAATTATATGTGTCGCGACCAGTCGGTGCCAAAAAAGCATCAATTAGACAGAAACAGCCTGGGGAGGGGTGGGGGGTTGGCTTCATTCGACGTGGGTCCCACCGAAAAAGGTTGGTGAGCCTTTCACACAGAGGAGTTCCTGTTGGGAGGGCACGTGCTTCGTAGTGCATTACACCACGGTGGCCCCACTTTTCCTAACGAAAACGACAACATAATTTTTAAACCCAGCATGTAATAAAACTCTATTTATAATATATGTTAATAAGCTGCCCGATTGATTTAGATTTTTTTCACGTCCTTATGCACGGATTCCACGTATTCAGGGGTGATGATTGGTCGTATGTGTTGATTTAAGTCTTAGCACGTCCCATGCTTGTGTTTGTAGGGATCAAGGATGCAAATTAGATTTTTTAATCTACCTAATGTGAACCTTTTCTACCTACTTGACATTGATTTGTGTCTTATCTTATTTGTTTTTAGCGCATTCATTAATCAAAGATGAAGAAATTATTGTTTTGTTTAGCAAATGATGTGAGATCAAATAACTATGACTGAGATTGTCTATGGTATATTGTCGCACTTCATAATCAATAGGGTTGAATTTTGTACATCTTGGCATAGAGCAATTGACCTTAAGAACAAAGAGTGTCGTAGGTCTAGGTAAAGCATCATACATTATGTAGAAAAAAAGAGATGTGATAATTGGTCTCAATTACAACAAAATGTTGTACATTTTTTTTATAAAACATCTTATACCATTAGATAATAACATATAAGGAAGTTTGCTTCAAGTACAATCAAAGGTTATACGCCTTGGTAAATTGCTGTATAGCATGAAAAATAACATAAGGCAACCAGACTTAAGTACGATAGAATGTGAATGATCCGATCGAAGCTAGGGTCATAGGAATGTTGCCATCGCCCTTCCTTTGCTAGCAAGAGCCTGCCTGTCCTCATTAGATCTCCATGAAGATAAACGCCCTTGCCCATCCAAGGGTAGCACTGATGTCAACTTCACCAAGCAAGAGTGAGGCCGACTCTACTCATCACTCCCATTCTTTCTCGGTGGTGGGGACCCCGGCATGACCGCCACACAATTGAGGGTCGGCTGCCCTATCACACGCTTGACACGTGGATCCATGCTATTTGCAGGAGGTGGGGGTCAGTCGACGCGTGTACGATGATCTGACGTAAGCGCGGCGTCTGTGATGGTTAATTTCGTTGGGCCACCGTCACCGTAGCCTAGGCACTCCTCGAATATTTGCGCGACTACAATGGCATGATTAAAAAGTTGATTAAATGACGGTGGGGGGCCCCCACGAGGTTGGTTTAATAAAGGTAAGGTTGGCGCACGTGGGCCCCTACCCAGCAGATGCCCTCGATCTAATCCTAAAAAGCGCCTTTGGGCCGACACATTTGACTTCCAAGGTTCAGAATTATTTCTTTCTTTTCTTTTGCGGCCAGTCCCTTTCCCTCTCAGCTTCCTCCCGAGCGGTTCTGCTAAATAGTTAATCATGGAGTTTCAAGTTTCAAGTTAAGGGGGGTGTTTGGTTTTGGACCTTTTTTTGCAAAGAGACCAAGTCAAATCTGGTAGCCTTGAGGAGAGCCTAAATCTTGAAAGTGCTGAGATAAAGCGCCTTGAAAAAGGGTTTCACTTTTGAATGTGATTCATCTCCCGTTTGGTTTTAGGGGTGGCAGCTTTTCATCGAATCAGATCCCTGTTGATCATGCCGGGTCGTCTTGTTGATGATTAAAATAGGATCAAACTTGTTTGTTTTGATTATGTCGCTCAGGATAAGACTGGGAGACTTGAGATGCAGACCGATGAATTTTGCGACATATTTCTTGCATAAGATGGAACGGGATTAGTATGATTTTGAGATCATATTTTTCTGTCTGTTCTTCTGACTTTGTTTAGAGGAGTTTCCCGGTTCTCCATTTGCAAATGTAATTTAGGTCGTGTCGTGCTAGGATTGCAAAACGCTGGTTATGGAGAATGCATTTGTGAACAAAGTAAAATCAAGGAAATTACAGTAACCCTCTTTGAAGTAAGCTAATTGGGCATTGAATTCCTAACAGTCATGTGGCTATTTTCAATAAAGGAGTTTGAATTCCTAACAATCGAGGACCAAATTTGTTTGATTGATTATGTTGCTCTCGATAAGACGAATGAGTTTATTTCCTCAGTGACCTGAGCTGTAGAAACATGAAGTCCACCACATATTTCTTGCATAAGACAGAACAGGATTAGTACGATTTTGAGATTGTATTTTTTCTGTATGTTCTTCTGCCTATGGTTTTAGATGTAACTAGGTCATGTTGCGCTGGATTGAAAAAAGTGTCAGGTTATCAAGAATTCACTTGTGAACAAAGTAAAATCAAGGAAATTATAGTAACCCTTCTAAAGCTTTTAGAATAGTCGATGGTGGTCCTACAAAATCTTACATGGTATTAGAGTTGGAGATCTCAAGTTTGAATCTTTTTGGGCCTTATTTGTCTCCCCAATTAAATTTCACACTTAGTATTTAGCAAAAAGACGAGGTTAAGCTTGAGGGTAAATGTTAGAATATTTAAATAATAAACTAAGCCTTTATCTAATAGCTTAAGCTTTTAGAACAGTCGGTAATAGTCACACAAAATCATCTAACAGCTTAAGTTTTAGAACAATCGACAGTGGTTGCACAAAACTTCACATAGACATTAAATTCCTAACATTCATATGGCTATTTTTTGACCAAGTACTATTTGTCTAGTTCAGTCCTGTTGTGAGGAAAAGGAGTAAATTTTACCATATCATGGTGAGTATGCTTATGTGATTTCCAGTTTATCCGATTGTAGGAGATCTCTATACTAATCTATATCGAATATAAGGTCTAATTTGTATTGTTCCGAATTTATTTTGATGTATTAGTGGCTTTAAACGGACTTGTCACTCAAAATAGTTCGAGCAACGGCCTCGGAACATTAGCAATAGTCGGCATTGCTGCTGGTGGCAGCGTTCTGTTGTTAGCACTCACCGCCTTCCTCATGTGGAAGAGGAAGACTTCGCTGAATCCAGACATAAGAAACACCGAACCGCAAGGTAATTCTAGTGTCTTACTTACCAATAACTTGTATTAAATGAATCGGAGTGCAGTAGAAATTATTATTTTGATGATGATGACTGCTTCTTCGCGTGACCAGGAGCTCGTGAGAGAAGCCAAGATTTTCTGTTAAATGAAGTAGTCATCTCGAGTAAGAGAGAATATTCGAGGGAAAACAAGCCGGAGGAGCTAGAGTTACCACTGTTCGCTTTCAACGCGATTGCTTTGGCGACCAAGAACTTCAGCGACGAAAACAAGCTTGGGCAAGGCGGTTTTGGCTGTGTTTACGAGGTGAGTGCTCCTTTTCCAAAAGACGAATGTGCCTGGATAAATGTCAATGTAGGAAGCATCTCGAGAGCTTCATTTGTTTCTTTGTGTTTCAGTGTAGGATTGAAGAAGGCCCAGTAGTGGCGGTCAAAAGGCTCTCGAAGAATTCCGGGCAGGGAATGGAAGAATTCAAGAACGAGGTTCAATTGATTGCTCGGCTTCAACACCGAAATCTCGTGCGACTTATCGGCTGCTGTGTCGAGATGGACGAGAAGATCCTAATCTACGAGTACATGGAGCATAAGAGTCTGGATTCAGTTCTATTTAGTACGTTCCTGGAATTACTCTTCTTCATTTTTCATGTTGTCAAAATGGACCGGAAATGTTCAAGTTTCGGTTTCAGGATCGTCACTGACTAGTCTTTGCAGGTAAAACCAAGAGCTCCATGTTAAATTGGGAGCGGCGGTTTAACATCATTTGCGGGATCGCTCGAGGTCTTCTTTATCTTCATCAGGACTCCAGATTCAGAATCATACATAGGGATCTCAAAGCAAGCAACATCTTGCTCGACGGGGAGTTGAACCCCAAAATCTCAGACTTTGGCATGGCTAGGATTTTTGGCAGAGATCAGGTCGAGGCGAATACAAAGAGAGTTGTTGGCACATAGTAAGTACCATGGAACATTGATTTAACACATTCCAGGATCACATTTCTGAAATTGCACTAATTCCATTTTGCTTAAAACCGCAGTGGGTACATGGCCCCGGAATATGCCATGGATGGACAATTTTCAGAGAAGTCTGATGTGTTCAGCTTTGGCGTGTTGGTCTTGGAGATTATAAGTGGTAAAAAGAACAGGGGATTCTATTATGCGAACAACGAACTGAATCTTCTTGGACATGTAAGTATGGACAGATGCTCATCCATCGAAAGATGAATAGTTATCCGAAGCAGAACTTCATATATATGCCATCTGATTGACGTTGCTAGTGAAGTGTTTCTTTATTGTCCCGTAACTACATATAACCGAACGTTGTCTTGTTAATTGCAGTCATGGAAGTTGTGGAAAGAAGGGAAGGGCTTGGAGCTACTGGATACAGCAGTGGGAGATGCATACTCGATGAATGAAGTACTGAGATGCATCCAGGTCGGCCTTTTGTGCGTCCAAGAGCATGCAGATGATAGGCCGGTCATGTCGTCTGTGGTCTTGATGCTGAGCAGCGAAAACCCAACGATGCCACACCCTAAAAATCCCGGCTTTTGCTTAGGAAGGGCTATAGAGACGGATTCATCATCAAGCAAGCATGACGGGACATGCACTGTGAACCAAGTTACAGTCACAATGCTTGATGCCAGATAGAGATCATTGTCATACCCCGATCCAATACATTTGTACATCTGAAACTCCAGAGATTTCTGTTCATATAAATGTTTTCTCATTCCGTCCTTCTGCTCAATTTTTTTATTTATTTAGTATACTTTGATTTTCAAAAATTTCTTTTGTATTTGTTGTTGGGGAGAGAGGAGGGGGTTTTGCCAATTTTGGTCCAGACATGAAGTTCATTGGTCTATATGTGTCAGAAGAACAAGTCTTTGATATTGACACAATACAACTCAAAACAGTGACTAGCAATGTGATGAAGTTCACAGAAACCAGAGACATTGTTGCAATTGCGACTGTAATTCAATGCTGAAGTAATCGATTATGCTCTGTCCATCATGATTTCTCGACCGGCTCAGACCAATTTCTTGTCTTCTGTTTTTTCTTTTTTTCTTTTTATTAGGTGAAACTAAGAACTGGACGTTGCAGAGAACCAGACATAAGATATATAGAGCAAGGATCATCAGCTTCATTTGTAGCAATAGACCCCTAAGAATGGGTTGTTGACAATACAACTAACTTCACCCTCTTGATGTATCAGTCAGTGTGAGAAATGAGAACTATTCTCCATGGTAAATCAGGCACAGAACAGCAGCAAAGTCTCAGCATATATTTCGACTGAACAACGTACCTTGCGAAACTGAAACAGCGAGCTTCTTTAGAATAAACATGGCGACAGCGAATTGTTAACATCCAAGAGATGAGAAGTAGAATGCATTGCCAGAACTCCAGTTACTACTATTGAAGCAGTTCGGAATAAATAGAAGGCAAAATGACAAAATAAATCTCAACCTTTCAAAGATTTTTTAATTTGATCCACCCTTTCAATCCCGTGTAACAGAAGAATTCGATATTTCGAATTTATTTCAAATCTATCAGAGGTTCAGAGGTTCTTTAGCAGCATTTATAAAAATGATTATTCTTTTTATCGAGTTTCAATTAGGTCCCTACTTTTTTTTTTCCAGTTTGTTTGTGGGCTTTTCTTCCATCCCTTTATGGTCTTTTATCTTTTAAGCCGGACAAATATTTATCAGGCTTTATAAAAGTTCTTTTATTTATTAAAGATCTATAAGTTTTTTTGGTTGAATAGAAAATAAAAAGCCTTTTTTCTCAACAAAAATACCGCCTTGATGCGAATTTCATAAATCCGCAAAGCTAAAACGGGCAAAAGGGTAATTAAAAAATATATTTTGGAGGGAGTTTAACCTTGCGATAAATTTGTTATGAGTTTTTTTTTGGGCAGTAATTTGTTATGAGTTCAAGAGGTAAGGATTTATTCTAGTAACCTAATATGGCGAGGATAAAATTGAAAAGAGGAGAAACGAAGAGTGATTTTTACCGCTTCCATAAAGAATAATTGAAGGAGAAAAATTGGAAAGGAGTAAAAAATAAAAAAGTTTCCTTGGTTATATCAACTTATGACTTCAAAACTAATCACGGCGGGTAGCGTAGTTGGTATGCGTTTTCTCTCTCATCGCCGAGATCAAGAGTTCGAACCCTCTTTTGTTGCTAAAGTGTTTTTAGTGGGGGCCCTGGTACTGGGGTCCTGAGCTAGCCCCCTCTAGGTACTGACGTTTAAATAGCGGCTTGCGGCGAGGCTCACTGGTGCCGCCAGGCACTCGCGGGTCGTGTGAACCCGAATAACGTAAGCGAAAGGGGCTCCGGCAGATCCTGGATAAAAAAAATACTTATGGCTTCAATATAATAATTGAGCAGAAAAAAAACCATAATATAAAAGGCAAAAAAGGTAGAAGATAAGATCAAGAGCCGCGAGAAATGATTTTTCTATTCAAACTGCAGGCCGATACAAGTCAATCGTACCGACAAATTTCATGTCTTCTAGAAAGAATACTATAATCGCTTGCCATTACCTGCCACAAACCATATTATAGCAAAAAACAGTTGATTTTTTGACTTTTTGACCAGAAATATTTTACATGTGCGGCGAAGGATGTTTTTTCCATTCTTTATGGACAGTTTTTCCTACAATTTAGTGAATGTCGTAATGGAGTTGTCTTATTGAATTTCAACATCGGAAGTCCTTGCCAATCACGTAACGACCTGGATGTGTCATGAAGACAAGATTTCCCATTGTTGAGGCCTTTAAAATAATATTTCTGCCTGTTGAATAAGTAAGAGATGACGACACAAAATGTGCTTAAACATCCTCTCAATATTCAATGTTAACTTTGATTTTTTTCTTTTTGTTTGATGTGATCTTTGAATATTTGAAAATTTACTCAATGTAATCCTTCCGTTAAAATTTCTTATGGTGTCAACTAATGCAAACAATGATGCCATTCATTTGAGCATGCTGGCATCCACATATAGCCCGGCATATCGTCTATGTCACGCTTCTCTCTATACAAAAGGATAAAGAGCACTAGCAAACGTCTCATGCCCACTGGTTAGGGGCCTGATGGGCTGGCCTAGGCTTGGCTATTGAAGGATGCATTGTCATAGCGATTGGATCGATGAAAAATGAGAATTATGTTATCGAATTCTAACGTTTAAGAAGTTGCTATTCTCACATGATTTCTAAAAACGTGACCACCAAAATAATGAGAGTAGTGAATTAGTTTGACATTTTATATATATTAAATCTTCATATCACCTTATATAATGCCAACATGAACACCTCCCTAATCCAACAGCTAATTCCTAAATACAATGGGATTTTCTTCTATGTGAGTGGACCACCACATTCACTTATGTGTGAGAGATGATCTCCGCCAGTTTTATGATTCCATGGCTATCGTACGTGGTCGGTTGAATATAGTGAATCATTCTTCTCAGGCATAAGAGTTGGAGATCATGTACATGACGCAGGGAAGGAAAGATGAGAAGTTCTCTTTGGACATAAGAATAATGTGGAATTCAGCCTAGAAGATGTTGAAGAAGAAATGCGAGGTGATGACCACTTAAGGGACGGTTGTCCTTCATAATATCCTCTCCCTCTGAATTTGAGACTTAGAGCATCACATTATGAGTCCATGTGCACCGTTTGATGAGGCAGGTCCACTAGGTTTTACATAAATTCCGTTAGATTTATACAGCTTAGATGTGCGTTTTACTCATCCACCTAATTATTTTTGCTGAAAATTGAAAAGAAATCCTAGACATATCCTTGATGTTCTTAAAAATTCTAGTAAAAACATTACTTTCCCAAGCCACCTAGACATTTACGTACAAATTGATGCATGAGCTTATAACGATAGTCTCTCCATTCTTCCGCCATCAAGATTATTTTATATCATCCACTTGTCCATTCCTCGAGCAAATTGTCTAATCAGTGCTAAACTTATTATATGAATATCAATTCAATTTAAAACTTTTTAATTTTATCAATTTAATTCTAAATCTTAATAAGAAAGTTCAATATAGTCATTTCCAATTAGTTTTATTGGAAATTACTGACGTAATAATACAGCCATATGAAATAAATATATATTATTATGTTAGTATTACTCTACAAAAATATTAAACGAGGGGCTTGGAATGTTATTTTGTCCTCGTGATATTTAACGTTGGCAGGTGACCTTTTGAGAGAGAGTGAGAGGGAGAGAGAGGCTTGCCGAGGGCATTGATGGGACGAAGATGCATTGTTCACACGTCGGCTCCCAGTCAGACATTTCAACAGGCTTTGGTGAGAGGTAGAGTAGGCGGTCTTCGTTTTTGACCTCCGGAACTTAAGCAAGAGGTGAGCTCCCTCGGACTATTTCTCTACCGATTTTAGTCCAAATTATTTACGTAGCAGTCTAGTCATAAAGACATAGCCCTATTTGCTTCGGTTTTAGTAAAATATTCTTGGAAAAATGTAAGTATTTTTTAGTTATGGAGATTTTTCGAAATGCAATTTAAAGTGCATTAGGAATAAATGCGGTTTGATAAAAATTACATTTTGTTTGATAAAATCGGCTGTCACCAAATAGTCTTGCTTAAGGTTGTGCGACCTCAAGAGTTACTTGAGTCACATGATCTAGGCGTCGCTTGAGTCTTGAGACCTAGGTGACCATTGTTTGAGTCACATGACCTAGGTGACATGTGACCTTAGGCAACCCCCTGGCCAAGTGATGGTCGCTAGGTGGTCGCGAACTCCACGTAAGTTGCTAGGGTAACGCAACCCCTCAAGTGGTGATTGTCCCCGCATGTTACCCCTTGGCTGACGGTCGCCGGCCTCTATTCGGCTTCTCTATGCAAAGCCATGGAGTAGATGAATAATGATGAGTAGTGACGACGCTAAGACTTGTATTCCGATAATATAACTTCCAAAAAGATTCCCAACCTACTTTGGGTTAAAGGCCTTTAAAACCCTATAGGAAATGCAGTTGTATTTCCCCAAAACTAAGCAAAAAATGAACAAAAACTATTTGCAAAGGAGCAGTGTGACTACTACGGCAAGTGTGGGCCTAATGGCAACTGTGGTGCAAACAATGCAGATCAGTTTGACTGCACATGCCTGCCCGGCTTTGAGCCCAAGTCTCCGGGCGATTGGTACCTAAAGGACGGATCAGGTGGGTGCAAGAGGAGGCAAAACACGTCACTGTGTAGAAGTGGGGAAGGTTTCGTGAAGGTGGAACGGGTGAAGTTGCCTGACACTTCGACAGCCCATGTCGACATGAACCTAAGCTTGAACGAGTGTGAGCAGGAATGCTTGAGTGATTGCAATTGCACAGCTTATTCGAGTGCAAATGAAACTCTGGGGGAATTTGGATGCCTTAAATGGTATGGAGATTTAATGGATACAAGAGAATTTTCAGATTTGGGTCAAGATTTATACGTGCGGGTGGATGCAATTGACTTAGGTACTCATTGCGGATATCTACTTCAAATATTTTTGCCACTGTTCTTGGGTTGTAATTGTTGTCCCAATTTCTACTTCTCGTCTTAATGAAACTGCTTGCTTCTGATAGTTCATGTTATAAACTGCACTTGTTGCATTAATTTCGATAATATGTCGTTGGCACACTTCTCATTCCTTATTTCTACAGCTCGCTATAGGAAAAGGGGTACATTTGTGAAGAAGGCAATGGTGGCACTATCGGTATCTGCACTAGTGTTGCTGCTCTTAGGCTCCCTTATGTACTGCCGTATGTTGAAGAGGAAAAGAGGTGGGTGATCAGCCTTAATATGAGCTTTTTCTGCTATATTTATAACTGTCTATTTTACAAGTAGGTATTGACTATGTAGCATTGACATGGACACGCGATACGCGACACGACACGACATGACATGCCGACACGTCATTTTTCAAAATATAGAGAATTCCGACACGTTCCGACACATTATATATTAAATATATATTTTTTATATATAAATGCAAAAATAAATAAATAATAATAAAAAGAGTATATAATTAATTTATATTAAAATATTAATTCAACATTTGTTAATATTATTAATTTTTTTAATTTGACAGAAATTGAACTAGAAATTCAAAAATTGCAAACATGAAAGAGTAAACTTAAATGAGCATGTCCTATTTTCTTATACTCATTGGAGATTAATGAGATTTCTTATAGTCCTAAATAGAGTTCGAAGCTCATGATATAGACTAGCTTAGAGCTCCTCTACAAAACAAGGTTCGAGAAAAATGAAAATTCAAGACAAAAACTCTTGAAGTATGACCAAAAGAAAAGGAAATCACTAAATTCGCCACGGAAAATGTGAGAGATAACTCACAAGCTAATAACATAGACCAAAAGAGATAACCCAAGACCCCAACGGTTGAATGGCGAGGAAACGGGGATTGGGTGTACGTAGCCCAGGCCTCCTCCGTCTTCCTCAACTAGAATGATTTACTGGGTTACGTGCCGAAGTTAGAGAGCACAGCCCTTACTGGCAAACATACCTAAAAATGTAGATGGATGAGACTATACCTGAAACACCCCCTGGTTTGCAGTTGACTCTCCCTCTACTGCCTCCTCCGGAAACTCATATAAAGTCGCCAGCCGCTGTCCCTCATCAACAACCCCCTCTGACAAAGTTAGTACAGGGGGCTCAGTCCACTACTGATTTGGTTCCTACATCAGCAAAGTTAAAAGCAATTCAGACACAACCCATGAACATGGCACAACAGAAACAGAGAAAGACTACACGAACTATCGCTATAGTGGGAACATCTAAAAAACATAAAAGGTTTTCCCCCAATGAGATGCACCATTCAGCCTCTTCGGAATTCGATGATACTCAACTCATGGATACTCCTATATATGCTGCAGAAGAGACAACACAATGGGTGTTGGTGGTTGGCCCAAAACAGCCACTTACCTACAAATGAAGTTAATCTCTTGGAACTGTTAGGGTTTGGGCAATCCCCTGACAGTTCAAACCCTTAAGGCCTTAAAGGCCAAGGCAAAGCCCGACTTGGTTTTCCTAATGGAAACCAAGAATAACGAACTCGTACTCCAACGTTTATAGCGGCGTTTACACTTCCAGCATGCTTTTGTTCGAAGCCCAGTTGGTTAGAAAGGGGGTATAGCAGTTCTATGGAATGATAGCTTAACTTTAACTATAGTTCACTCTTCAAAGGACTATGTTGATATGATATGTTGAGAATTGATTGATGACAGACTGACACGCATTACCTGTGTCCATGCCCCCCTATTCATACCATAGGCGGCAGCTGTTATGGCAAGAGCTAAGAATGATTAGCAGTTCCAACACTTTGCCTTGGATATGTGCCGGGGATTTCAATGATATTCTCTACCCATGAGAAAAGGTAGGAAAGAGACCATCTGTTTCCTTTCGTCTCTATTCCTTTCGAGCCTTCATTGATGACTGTTCCTTAATGGAAGTGGAAAGCAAAGGTTGTGTATTCACCTAGATGAATAATAGAACGGGGGATGAACTAATTAAGGAACGTCTAGATTGGGTCCTATATACACTAGAATGGCGAGTGTTATATCTTGAGGCTGAAGTAATTGCTTTGCCGATTGTGGGTTCTGATCATATTTCCCTATTACTAACTACAACAGCACCTACTCGAAAATGTAGTAGACCTTTTGTTTTTGAAGCTTATTGGAACTAGGATCTCGAGTGCTAGGAAATTATCTATAAGACATGGAACTCAGTTCAGGTACGACATCCTACGCTACTGAACAAATTACAAGCCGTTTCTATGGCTTTAAGAGGCTGGAGTCGCTCAAAATTTCAAAATGGCCATTTGCGGATTAGTGCTTTACACCAACAGCTTGAGTTGATTACCAATCGCCCGTCTATTCACGACCAAGATAAAGAAGCAGCTATTCTTCTCTGAGATGAAATTCGCAAAATATGGCAACAAGAAGAACAGTTTTGGGCCATGCGATCCAGAATCAATTGGTTGCATTGGGGAGATAAGAATACTAAATTTTTTCACGCAACTACTATCCAAAGACGCCAAAGAAACATGCTAACTATGCTACAGGATGTTAATTAGGAATGGGTGCGAGATCCTCAAACATTAAAGGAGATGACGACTGCTTTCTTTGCAAATTTATATACATCATATGGGTATCGAGACTACGGCCCTATTTTGAATCAATGCCCTACAGTTGTCACTCCAGATATGAACAACCAATTAACTGCATTGGTCACTCTTGAAGAGGTGCGCATGGCAACTTTCCAGTTGGGGGTCTCTAAAGCTCCAGGCCCGGATGGCTTGAGCAGTCTTTTTTACCAGATGCATTGAGATATTGTCAAGGATGATCTTCTGAGGTCAATGCAAGATTTCTTTACTTCAAGAGTGCTGCCCTACAATCTAAATAGAACCATTATTGCTCTGATTTCGAAAACCAATCACCCTGAAAGACTGGATCAGTATAGGCCCATTAGCCTATGCAACTATGCATATAAAATCATTTCTAAAGTTATCGCTAATCGCCTAAAACCATGGCTTCCTAATTTAATATCTAAGGAACAGGCTACTTTTGTAAGTGGTCAACAGATCCAAGACAATATTTTGATCGTTCAGGAAGTTCTGCATCAATTCAAAACAAGGAAGTGGAAGCGAAAGTACAAACTACTAATTAAGACAGACATGCAAAAGGCGTATGATAGAGTCGAGTGAGATTTCCTCAGAGTCTATTTGATACAACTGGGTTTTCATCAACGATGGGTTACATGGGTGATGCAATGCATAACTACCCCATCTTTCAGTGTCCGTTTTAACGGGGAACAATTACCCTATTTTTAGCCTTCGAGGGGACTACGTTAAGGTGATCCACTATCCCCTTACATTTTCATATTGGTGGCAAATGTTCTTTCCACTTTAATTTCCCAAGCAGTCGAAGGAGGCCATTTTAAAGGGATCAGGCTAGCCAGGTCATGTCCGACTCTCTCACACTTAGTTTTCGCCGATGACTTAGTCTTTTTTCTAGACGGGATGCTCATTGAATGTCAAAACCTTGCTAATATTTTGAATCAGTATTGCCTCGCCACGGGACAAGTCATCAACAAAAATAAATCTGGCATGTTTTGCAGTAAACATTGTCCTATGAGTTTGGAGGAAAATTTAGCAAGGGAATTCCAAGTGCCGGTGTTGCGAAGATATGGAAAATACTTGGGAATACCTTCAGATTGGGGAAGATCAAAACGAGAGATGTTCTCTTGGATCTTAGCTGGAGTAAATGCAAAGCTCAAAGGGTGGAAAGAACGACTGTTATCTAAAGGGGGTAAAGAAATCCTACTTAAACCTATTGTGCAAGTCATTCCACAATATGCAATGCCTATCTTCAAGCTTCCTCTATGTAAAGGGCTTGAACGACGAATTTCCAGCTTTTGGTGGAAGAATGACAATAGAAAGCAAGGGGTGCATTGGCAGAAATGGGAGGAACTAAAAATTAGCAAGCATAATGGGGTCTTGGCTTTTGGGACCTTATAGCTTTTAATAAGGCAATGCTGGGTAAGCAAGCCTAGAGATTAATTCATCAACCTCTCTCTTTATGGAGTCAAATCTTTAAGGGCCTTTATTTTCCTAATCAAGACTTCCTACACGCGGATAAAGGTATTGCCCATCCCAGGGCTGGCAAAGCATTCTTATTGGTCGAGACGCAATTATCCCTAATATGAGATAGTCTGTTGGTGATGGCAAAACAATTAGAATACGAGAGGATCGGTGGTTATCCATTGGAAAACTAGTAGGACCGGCTGCAAGAGAGAAACCAGAGTTAGTGTTTGATCTTATTGACCCTCACCACCAATCCTGGAACCTTACTCTTCCCAAGCAGTTTTATGATGATCTGATTATTAATGAAATCCTTCGACTCCCTCTAAGACCACATTATGCTTTTGACCAGTTAGTTTGGACAGCAACAAAGAATGGTCTTCATACGGTGAAAAGTTCTTACAATTCTATCATCAACATAGTAAGCAACAGTAGGGAAAATGAAGCTTTACATCATTCCGGCCTCCCAACATACTTTGGCGGTGACTATGGACTATGCAAACAGCACCAAAAATCCATATATTTCTATGGTCAGCGTGCCATAACTCACTTGCAACGAAAGCAAATTTGTTTCATAGACACATCACACCTGATCCTCTTTGTCATCTATGCACTCAACATGTTCCGGAAACTATAGAACATCTTTTTTTCTATTGTCCATGGACTAGGGCAATTTGGAATCATCCTGATTTCAATGTTCTGATTACTCATTCAGTTCATCACCTTGATACATGGATCACAGCAAGGGTTACAGCTCAGAAAACATTACCTAGACTAGAGACTATTGTGCATGTTTTATGGCAGATCTGGCGCAGCCGCAATAAATTTGTCTTCATACATCATTAACCAAATCCCCACATCGCTGTTGAAGACGCCTTGACACAGACCCGTATCTACAAAGGTTCTGCCCCCAACCGTAAGAAACCGGTGCTTTCTGCCCTCAACACCAAACACCTATGGAGACCCCCTAATCGTGGCACCCTGAAATGTAACATAGATGGGGCTTACAAGCCAGGCAGTCGCATAGGATCTATGGTGTGCATTAGTTGAGATTATAAGGGCACACTTACGGATGTTTTTACTGGATAATTTCGAATGGCCTCTATGCTTCAATTGGAGGTACAAGCGCTCAGCTTTACTCTCCGCCATCTGTTGCAACAGGGCCTCAACAATGAACATCTGGTTATTGAATCGGACTGCTTGACCTTGATCGAAACGATGAATGAGAGCAGAACGCCGCCCTAGGAGGAACGAGTGTTGTTCGCTAAGGTCGCCGATCTGCTTCCCTCTTACCCTAATTTGCAGATTCTATACTGTAAAAGGGAGGCCAACGTAGTAGCAGACTAGGCTGCTAAGGCCCATGGTAGATTGGATATGGCTCGTAACTGGAATATTTTCCCCCCTTTCTTTCTACTGGACCTAGTGTATGCGGATGCAGTTTCTTCTGGTTGTAATCTTCCGATGTTCTAATATATCGTATCTTTCGACACAAAAAAAAAAAAAAATGATCGAGTTCAATGCATTTTCTATAGACGGCGTCCTTGTATTTTTGACCATTTATCGGCACCGACAAGTGATACAATGGAGAGTTCTCAGTCATTACGTTACAACCCATCAAATTTCATGAAAGGAAGTTGTCAAATCAAAATGCAAGTCATAGATTAAATGTCCAAATCTCTTTCAAAATCAAATTAATTTAGCATCATAATGAAACTAAATTAATAAATAATTTTATCAGATAATTCAACATTCCCTTCATGTTTTCCATATGGGTATCCAATAAACAAATCAATCAACATAGTATATTGAGGTTATGAAATTCATGTTCACAAAATTTATCAAGTACTTGACTTCATGTTGAAGACATGACATCATAATGTTTCTCGCCCTTTCTTTATCTGATTAGGTTTCTTTTTGCGATTGCTTAAATATTGCAATTAAGTACTTGCATGATTGGTGGCGAAGCTTTTGATTGATGGACGGGTGGATTATTAGCTAATTGAAACTCGAATTGTACCGGTTAAAGCTGCTTCGTTCTTTGGAAGATTAGGCAAAGGAAGCTCATTTGAATGGACCCTCCACTGTCCAATTTGCTTTACAATCAAATTGAGTGCAGATAAGGATTGGATGTGCATGGGTGAACTAATTAAGGTCACCATTAAGGGGATTTTCAATTTATCATAGGGTCACATGCCCCAATTATTTAGGGATGATTGGAAATGGATTTATGTGGGGGAGTTGGTGGGGGGTTGCGATTGTTGTGCCATACCGATATGATTATGATTACGACGTTGATTGGATTGCGACTTTTGCTTTGGGGGCATCGGGTGAATGGTCCCCATTAATGTTTGTCAAAGCCCCCAAAGGGAATCGTTAGTACTAAATGGGGGCATTCTTTTTTTGCAATAAAGGACGCAAAATTGTGCACGCACGCCATTATTGAAGGGGTAGTTGGCGTTTGTTCTCCTCACTTTTGGGTTTGCACCCTAACTTCCGCGTGTTTCGTTGAAAAGTCTAGGAGATGCCTTCGAAACGTGGATTTGGCTGATGCAAATGGGCAAAGGTTGTGAACGGTTGTTTTTTTTTGTTTTTTTTGTTTTTGGTGCTGGAGGAACTGGCTTGCAGCCGACAGCCGCGCCGTAAACCCCCATGTGACACTTAAGCAGGAGGACCCACCACCCTTGAGTCACACTTAATACACCTAGTGCCTCCTCTAGGTTTTGAACTTTTCACCTCTGAGTTGAGGATCAGCAGGCCTTATCCAGCGGAGCCACCGTAGCCGATGGTTGTGAACAGTTGTTCTTCGTTGATTTAAAAATGTTTTAAATTTATTGAATTGATACTAATTTAGTTATAAATCTTTTAATTGGACTAATTTAATTTTAATTTTTTTTTCATATTAATACCAATTTAATTTATCTGATTAATTTATGCCATCATCACTGATGTGGACATCGGTCATTTGATGTGATGCGATTGCCGTTGATGTGGGCATTTTCAATATTTTCCTTTTTTCTCTTTTCTTTTCGAGGTGGCCAATCACCAATTTCGCCTACCTCGCTAGCCACAAGCGAGGGTTGGCCTAGCCAAGTGTGCATAGGTGAGACCCCCCATTGTCAGATCTAATGAGGTTGATCCTCAATCAAGTGGCCATGACCTGTAGTTAGTTGTTGGCGATTGACAAAAAGAAAGAAATTTAAAAAAACGAAAAAAAAATGAAAAAAATTACTAAAAAATATCAATGTTATTCTCCATTACTGAGAAAATATTTTGTAATAGCTGATGTTTCATTTTTTGAATCCACTCCTTATCATAATGTTCTAATTGACGTGTCTGAATTGGATGAAGAATTGTATGTGACCACCATTCGGTCTATTATTCCAAATGTATCACTAGTATCTACAGAGAAACCACATTCTCTCCAGGTTTATACTCGACATCCTCGTGTTGCTACTATTGCTCCCCCTGCTCCTCTTGTCACTACTACGTTGTCTTTTGCTCCAAATCTACCATTAGCTGACCCTCCTCTTGTATCTGATTTTGATCTTCCTATTGCTCATCGCAAAGGTACACGTACTTGTACTCAACATTCTATTGCAAATTTTATTTCTCACTCTTCTATGTCTCCTACTTTTCGAGCCTTTTTAACTACTGTTGAACGATATCCTATCCCCAAGTCTGTCGCCGAGGCATTACAAAGTTCTAGCTGGAGGACAGCAATGGAAGAAGAATTAAAGGCTCTCGAGATTAATCAAACTTGGGATTTAGTACCACTTCCTCTAGGCAAAACTGCTATTGGTTGTCGATGGGTGTATGTTGTAAAAGTTAACCCCGATGTTTCTCTTGCTCGTTTAAAAGCAAGACTTGTTGCCAAAGGGTATGCTCAGGTGTATGGGGTTGACTATCTAGACACATTTTCTCCTGTTGCCAAACTTACCTCTATTCGTATTTTGATCTCTCTTATTGCAATGCATAACTGGCCTTTATTTTAGTTGATGTTAAGAATGTTTTCTTGCATGGTACTCTTCATAAGGAAATTTATATGGAGCAACCTCTGGGGTTTGTTGCTCAGGGGGAGTCTGGATTAGTTTGCAAATTAAAAAAGTCTTTATATGGTTTGAAACTATCTCCACGGGCATGGTTTGGAAGATTTTCTGAGGTTGTACTGTCATTTCGGCTATCAAGATGTGAAAATGATCATTCTTTCTTTTATAAACAATCAGGGGGAGGTAAACTATTCTTGATTGTGTATGTTGATGATATTATCATCACGGGAGATGACTTGGTTGGTATAGCTGAGCTAAAAACCTATCTTCAGCAATAGTTTCAAACTAAGGACTTAGGAAAATTGAAATATTTCCTAGGAATCGAAGTGGCGCAATCACAAAAAGGTATTGTTCTGTCACAGCGAAAATATGTCTTGGATTTGCTCACTGAGATAGGTATGTTGGGATCAAAGCCTCTTGATTCACCCATGGAACAAAGGGTTAAATTAGTTGCTGATGGAGGAGAAATTCTTAATAATCCCGAGAGATATAGAAGACTAGTAGGTAAACTGAATTATCTTACAGTTACTCGACCAAACATTGCTTTTCCTGTCAGTGTAGTAAGTCGGTTTTTGTATTCCCCTCATACATCTCACTGGGACGCAGTTATTCGGATATTGAGGTATTTGAAGAAAGCTCTGGGAAAATGAATTATCTACCAAAACCATGGTCATATCAGGGTTGAAGGTTTTTCTGATGTTGATTGGGCTAGGTCTCCAGATGATAGAAGATCAACTACTGGGTATTGTACCTTAGTCGGAGGAAATCTAGTATCATGGAAAAGTAAGAAACAAAGTGCTGTTGCCCGCTCCAATGCTGAGTTAGAATATAGAGCCATGACACAAGTGACATGTGAATTAGTGTGGATTCGACAGTTATTGACTGAGTTAGGCTTTAAAGATTTAGTACCCATGACTCTATGGTGCGATAATAAAGCTGCAGTGCATATAGCTTCCAATCCCGTGTTTCATGAGAGGACAAAACAAATTGATGTTGATTGTCATTTTATCCGAGAGAAGTTGCAAAGTGGAGTAATTCCTTCCAGTCATATTCGAACCAGTGAACAACTTGCAGACATATTTGTAACAAGCTGGGCATGATTAATATTTATGCTCCGGCTTGAGGGGGAGTGTTAGGAGTAAGGAGGGGTAAATGAGTCTTTACCACTTTTAGGGTTTCTTTTTTATGTATATATATTAATTTTTTTTGAATAATACTCACTACGTTTTCCTCACAGCTTTTCAGACATCGTTTCTGATAATATTATGTTAGTTCTCTGTGTTACAACTTATCTTATGTCGCTCTTGAAGTAAACTAACCTCAGTAAAGCTGTTCTCCCTATCAGTTGTCAAATTGTGTGGTCCTTATTTTAACCTTTCAATCTTGGTGAAGTTCTTTTTTTTTTATAGAAAAATTGTATTGTTGTAAGGTTTTCTGCATAGACAGAGCAATATTTCCTTGGTGCTTTCCGATCTTAGTGTTGTTTGGCCTATTTCTCTGAATTGCAGTGGAGCTCATGCTCTCAGTATTATTTTAGTGCTTCAGAATGCAGAGAAGCCATGTTATATATGGTTTGGTTTGCTTGTTCATTTTCTGAAGAGAGTTAAATAAGTGCATGTTGAGCTCAAACCATAACTGCAATTAATAGTTTAAGATGCATGGAGAGCTTTACAAAGTTTTAAGGATTCATTAAATTTTCTTCAAAACTTATACTTGTCCTAACATTTAAATTTTCTATTGTCTCCTTTGCTGAACAGGATATGGGAGCTCTCATTAACAAGATAAATAAATCTATCGTGGCTCCATTGCCAACAATGTACACTGGTGCCCTGTGAGTTCTCTCTATGTACCTGTAGATATCTTGCCCTTACAGTCCATATTATGGAACGCCATTATGCATCAATGGCTACTTATCTCTTTGAATTGTTTGTAACTTGAAGTTATTGGCATGTTTTGAATTATTAAATTGGTCATGCTGTATTAATCTGGTCTTTCATCCTGTTTATTGTTCTTCAGGCGAGGGCTCATCAAGAGTATTCTGCGGAAAAATCCTGAGCTAAGGCCCAGTGTACGTCCCTCTTCCTGCTTCTCTCACACTTACATTTGTTGTTGTCTTATGCGTTCCTGTTGAGGTCGACTTTGTCTTGAAGATGATGTTTTTATTGTACACTATTTTTATTCTCTATTTCCATTTGATTGCTTAGTTTTAGGTTGTTTCAGCATGACATGGGGCATTGTTCACCTCTATCTTGTTCTATTAACTCACAAAGTTGAAGCATGCTGTCTTTCACAGGCTGCAGAGTTGCTCAATCATCCCCATCTTCAACCTTATGTTCTTGAGGTTCATCTCAAATTGAATAGTCCAAGAAGGAGTACTTACCCTATGGAATGGTGTCAGTCTAATTATATGAAGAAAATTAGATTTGTGGAGCCAGAACCTGTTTCCATTTCATTAGATAGAGTAAAGAGGTGGTCGTTCAGTAATGACCGGACCTTGAATCCTAGCATTTCTGGAACTGAACACGATTCTTTCTACTCTATGCGAAGAGCACGGAATTTCTCCATTATTACTGATAAGTTTGCAGAGTTATCAATCGACCATTCCTCAGAAGAAGATGTGATCTTCGACTCCAAATTCGCAAAGCTTCCAAGCATAGCCAAAAGCCCAAGATTGAACCCAGCTAAAACTACTGCTGCTCCCAGGAAGCAGTCAACTCTGTCAAAGACATCCCACGTGGCTCCAAAACGCGAGGTGGTAAGTTATGAACGAAGGATGAAGACCTAATGAACTCGTTCTATTTTCTTCAGCATATGCAGTGTCCTCTGAGGGCTATCCATCTCCAGTCATCAAATTCATAAATTAGTAGCTATTTCAGGAAATTTCCTTGACGGGGCACTCTTTTTTTGGTTTTTCTTTTTCCCCGGCTTCTGTTGTATTACATGCGTGCCTTGTCAAACTTGACAACTGTCAGCCTTTGTCTATATCTATCACATTGTTGCTATAGTTATTCATATGACATTATGCAAGACCTAAGCTTTTAGTGAAGGGGAAGTGCATCTTACAAGTTTTCTAACTTCATAGAGAGAATTGCTTTGACATTTTAAAAGCATAGCTGATTTTCCTTTCTTTGTTTGTTGTATTCATAGCTTGTGCAAAAAATAACTCTCCTTTTTGGATCTCGTGTTCCAATAATTTTTTGCATCTGCAGTCACGCACTCCAAGAAATACTTCTCAACCATCACGCAGAGTCTCTCTTCCATTATCAGTAACATCCGTGGCTTCTGCAACTCCATACAGGACGAGTGCAGGTTTCCTTCACAGAATCCAGTCTCCAGATGTCTCTGTCAATGCCCCACGAATTGACAAGAAAGCAGAATTTCCCTTAACATCTCTTGAAGACTCCCTTTTACCCATTCCAAGAAATTCTTCAACGTCTCCTCAGTGCTCATCCGTCTCACCTGAGACCGTCCGTTCAATCACTAAGGACAAGTGCACAGTCCAGATTCTCGATAAGGCCCACCATGCTAAGCATAACCATGAAGTTGATGTTGCAAGCCATTCATCTTTCGAGTTGTGGCAGCACCGGTTTGACACCTCGTCATACCGGCAGCGAGCTGAGGCATTGGAAGGGTTGCTGGAATTCAGTGTGCGGCTGTTGCAGCAGCTGAGGTTTGATGAGCTTGGCTTGTTGCTAAAGCCATTCAGACCCGAGAAGGTCTCGCCCAGAGAAACTGCTATCTGGTTGGCCAAGAGCTTTAAGGATACCACAGTGAAGTGAGCTGCTGGTTTTGGGGGAATGGTAATATACTTGTACATGACCTCTTTGGCGTCTTTAGGTTTACGTGTCTTAGATTATGAGGTAGTATGCGGTATGTATGGAGTGTGGAGAAATAGAAATTCGCCGGTATGTGCTGGGAACTTACTTCGGGTGGTCTTGTTGATGTGGGTTCTTGAATCTTGATGTATTCGGATATCTGTATCCATTGAATGTGATGTTCTTGGATAGCCTTTGGCATTCCTAGATGGAAGGTTCAGTCATGCCAGACTGCTGGCCATGCATCAAGGGGGTGATCTAAACTTCATCCGTCTAAGGGTTGATATCTTTCCGGAAGCGATTCTATTCAGTAAATCGTGATTTGGAGCTTGAATAATTGTCGAGCATCGGTGTCTATGCAGAGATCTACTGTTTCTTGCCGCGCAACATGCAAGACTCGAGCTTCATACTTGTGTTCATGCTTTGTGAGTCGATCATGGTCGCGACTCATCATGATTCCTGAATTTTTTAAAAGAACCAGATGGTACATGAAGATTCACGTAAAGGTCCATGGAGAAAATCTTTGTTTCGGTTTCAAATCTTTGCTACATCTCTAATTTTGTGTTCCCAGCAAGAACAATGGCATATTTCCTTTTTAATTCTGTGTCGATCCTTCAATGAATGATTCAATTCCAGTGTGTTTCATTTTGGATTTTCTTTTTTCTGATTGGGCATAAAATTGTAAAAAATGTCATAAAAATGATAAAAAAAAAGATAAGGTTAAGGCTCCGTGCGCAGAAAATAATTTATGGGAAAATGTTTTTTGGATTTTCCAGCGTTCGTTTTATGGAAAATGAATTTCTTGAAGAAAATGTTTTCCCTGAAAGGAAAAAAAGTCTTCAAGAGTAGGGGAAAACATTTTTTTTTACTTGATCTCTTTTATCTCACACTTTTACAAATCCTCAATTTCTCATCCCCTTTCTTATTCTTATTTTCTTTTTTTATTCAAATTATTTTTTAATTATTTTTAATTCAAATTATTTTTAATTTCCTTTTTCTTTTCTTTTTTTCTTTTTCTTTTCTTTGTTTC
Organism: Eucalyptus pumila; assembly: GCA_016097595.1. Lineage (NCBI taxonomy): Eukaryota > Viridiplantae > Streptophyta > Magnoliopsida > Myrtales > Myrtaceae > Eucalyptus > Eucalyptus pumila. The sequence goes on from CM027849.1 coordinate 8,810,176, forward strand.
CCATCTTCATCTTTCTTGGCTAATTGTTGGACCAAGTGAACCTCAAGCTCGTCGATCTCAAACTCGCGCTTGTCTAGTCGTCCGACCAGGTGAACCTCAAGCTCGTCGATATCAAATTCACGCTCGTCGATCTGGCAAGCCTCGAGTTTGATGCTCACGCTCGCCAATCTGGTGAGCGGAAAATATTTTCCTTACCAAACACCAGAAAATATTATCCGAAACATTTTCAGATTTTAACCAAGCACTAGAAAATATTGGTATTTTCCTAGAAAATAACTTATGGAAAAATATTTTCTGGAAATGGCTCATTTTCTGCGAAACGAACGGACCCTAATATTATGAAAAACCCGATACATATATTACAATTTTACTCAAATTTAATTTTTCAATCAATAATTCTCAATTGGTATATTCCCTATTTTGATAAATTTATGATAAATTTACTTTTTATTAATTTTGATTAAATTGGATTCATATCACAAAAGTCATAAACTGGTATGTCTATTAACTATTACATGTTACACCAAACTTTAAATAATGCGAGAAAGTAATTTAAGCACATTTTTACTTCGAGTTTAGAGACTTTTAATATTTTTCTTTAAATTTAAAGGGTTTTGAATACTCATTAATTTATAGAATAAGAAAATTGAAAATAAACATTAGCAGAGGCGTCCAGAGACCCAAAGTTCGCAATGTGCCCTCCGTCGGAATCGCTTCCTGGTCGTTACTTCAGTATCTCCGGCGGAGGACGGTGAGATACGTACGAACGCGATGGAGTGAGCGGAAGCAGCGCCGGCAATAGCGATGCAGCCCTACGAGCTCTCCTACTCTAACCTCGTCCTCCTTTCGTCGCCTCGCCGCCGTCCGCCGCCTCGCCGCCGTCCGCCGCCGCTGCCGCCGCCACCGTCGTCTCCTTCTTCCTCGCCGGAGGCAGAGCTCTGGCAGCTCGACTCGATCTGGGGGAGCGTGATGGAGGCTCTTAGCCCTGGAGGCCCCGGCCTACTGTGCGTGAGGGACATCCCCGAGGCTCCCGCTCTCCGCCGGGAGCTCCTTCCCATTGTTGTAATTATGGTTAATGGATCAACGAAAGCCAATAAATTAATATATGTCTTTTCTGTTCACGTATCTCTTTTGGATTCATGAATTCCTAATTTTTTCTATACACATATCTATTGAATTAATGAATTTCTTAGATTCGTGTATCTTTTAGTTCATGTATTTATTGAGTTCATGAATCTCTTGAATTCACGTATCTTTGGATCCATGAATTTCTTGGATTCACGTATCTCTTTATTCATGAATCTCGTGGATACACGCGTCTATTTAATTCATATATCTCTGTAGTACATGAACTAAAAAGCTCTATAAATAGATATGAGCATAGAGCTTCATGAGAGTCTTTCGGTTTTGGTTTTTCTGACTTCATTCCAAAAAGACTTTGATATACTTTCTGCTCCTCTGATTTTTCTGAGTGTGCCGGTTCAATTGAATGGTTCGACTGAGTCCTGTTTGCATAGTGCTAATCCAAACAAGTTCGAGGTGTTGTATCTTGGGAGGCATAGTTTGTGAATCTGCGGAGCACCATTGGTAGGAACTAATCACCTTAAGGAGATTCGGTTATCCATACCTCACCTCCAATTTTATGTTATTTTTTAATGATATCTTATTTTATTCTTCTTCAAGAGTTGTAAGTTTACATAAAAAGAAGAATATTATATAGATGTTATCGTCTTATTTACATTGATGTTCTGATAACAACAAACAGTGTGTCTTCTATGGATTATAATTTCCAACAATCTTAAGGCGATTATCTCACTCACTATTTGTTGTTCTTGTCAGATTATTGAGATGGCTGAAAACAATCAAGTGCCATTCAATGTCCTGAATGATTCAGGAGACGTTCCTATGGTCAATTCGACCGTTACTATGGAAGATGTTTAACCCTCGAGGTCTGAATTTGTAGTAGCCAATGCTACGGGCCCTTGGGCTAACACCAATTTTGGTGGTGCAGGTACAAGTCATACGACTGGTATGCCCGGGATTGTTTTTCAAAACAGTATAGGCCAAATGGCTTTTGGCTCTATTTCTGGAGAGATGGTTCAACGAACCTTGCCTACTGTGATGGCAACACCTCCAGTTACAGCTAATGAGAAACCAAAGAAATTCACCGGAGTGGGCTTTAAACAGTGGCAACGGAAGATGTTCTTCTATCTAACCATGCTCAATCTAACGAAATATTTATTGGAGGTGTGCCCGATAATTAGTCCAAATGAGTAAGATGTCACGATGCTCAATGCGTTGAAGGCTTGGAAGCATGGAGACTTCTTATGCCGAAATTATATTCTTAACTATTTAGTGAATTCTCTATATAACGTTTATTGTAATATTAAATTTGCTAAACAGTTATGGGAGTCCTTAGAGAAGAAATACAAGACTGAGGATGCTGGCACCAAAAAATTTGTGGTTGCCAAATTCTTGGACTACAACATGGTGGATTCTAAATCTATCATGAGTCAGGTCCAAGAATTACAATTAATTCTGAGTGACATCTCTGCTGAGGGAATGATACTTAGGGACTGTTTGGCAACTTGCCAAACAGTGCCTGATTTTGATTTTTTGTTCCTAGAATCAGTTTGGGACGAGAATCGCATTTGGTAAAATTTTTGTTCCCGGGAACAGTTTTGGACAAGATTTGAGAATAAAAAAATAATAATTTGATTATCCGTCCGAGAATTAGAAAAAGAATCAAAAGAGTAAAAATCTCATTTTTTCCTTTCGTCATCCCGCACTTGCCACTCGCCACCGCCCACCACTGTCTGCCGCCGCCCGCCGCTGCCACCACCGGTCGCCGGTCCGGCGAGCTCACCGGAGGCAAGCCCGGCCAAGCAAGGCTCCCCGGCCCCGCCGGTGTCCAAACGGCCTCGCCGAGGCTGGGCGAGGCCGGCCTAGCCACCGGTGAGGCTCGGCCTCTCCAGATCTGGCGAGGCCGAGCCTCGGCGGGGCTAGGCGAGCCTCGCCCAGCTTAGCGCGCCGGCGAGACTCGGCCGATGAGGGCCGACCTCGCCAAGGGCTGGGCGACGCTCCGGTGAGCGTCGCCGGCCCTCGTCTGGCTGGTCGCCGGTCCAGGGATCGGCCAAATGAAGAAGAAGAATAGGAAAAAAGGGAAAATAAGAAAATAAAAAATAAAAAATAAAAAATAAAAGAAAAAAGTAAAAAAGTAAAAAAATTATTTAAAATTTATTTAAAAATTAAAAGAAATTAATTTGGAACATAATCAATTAGCACGGTATCAAACGCAATTTTATTTCATAATAAAAAATTTTGGACAGTTACCAAAACGCGTTTTTTTACTAAGAATCAATTCCCGGGAACAGAATAAAAAATAATCATTTCTAGTCAGAATCAGCTCCGGGGAACAGAATCGTTATCAAACACGCCATTAGTGAATCATTCCAAGTGGCGGCTATGATTGAAAAACTGCCTCCAAGCTGGTCAGACTTCAAAATTAGTTGAAGCACAAACGGAAGGAGATGAGCCTTGAAGATCTCATTCTACACCTCAGAATAGAGGAGGAGAATACAGTTCAATCGATTTCAAGGAGTTTTGTGCTAGTTTTGGAATAATTCTCCAAACGATTGCACCTTATACTCCACAACAAAATGGAGTTGCCGAACGATTGAACATGACATTAGAGGAGATGGCTAACACCATGCTTTTGAGTTCAGGTTTACCTTAGAACTTGTGGGGGGAGGCAGTTTTAATTGCAAATTTTATTCTTAATAAAATATCCCACAAAAGGCTAGGTAAAACTCCATATGAGTTATGGAATGAAAAGTTACCATCCTACAATTTTCTAAAAGTGTGGGGGTGCATAATATGATCTATAACGGTAAGTCTAGACACATTTGTCGTAGACACAATACCGTTAGGCAGTTGCTCTGAAATGAAATCATTTCTTTTTACTTTATAAAGTCAAAGGAAAATATTGCGGATCCACTGACAAAAGGTTTGTCAAGAGAGTAGATAAACTGCGCATCGAGGGGAATGGGTTTAAGAGCCTTAACCCAATAAAGAGATTTCAGGGTGGAAACCTAACCTATGCGATTGGAGATCCCATGGACTAGGTTCAATAGGACAACGCAAATTTTGGAAACTGTATTGTAAGCATTGTCTCCCATTCCTATGATGCAACAATGCTTTCCTACAGCGTTATTAAGGGTACGCTATGCGTTTAATGATTCCTATAACTTGGAATGTAATATCCAAGTAAGATATGGTATGATATCTTTAATAGGAATACACCTATATGCGTGGAGCTGGCCAACTCTATGAAAATCTTTAAAGGCTAGATTTTATAAAGCACGCATGAATCCCGAGAGGTTTAGGGCCGAAAGAATGAACACAACTAAGAACCAATCTTGAATTGGAAATACTCCGTGTGAGGTTATTGTCTAGGCTTACACAAAAAACTGGCAATTCATGGCTTAATCCATTGACTAGTTAAGTAAGTTCAATAGGCCTTCACTAAAGAAGGTTCAAAGCAAAAGCTACTTATCTTGATGCGGTTTATTTCAATAGGCATGCTTAGATTCTTTCGAGTCAAAAATGTTTTGTTGATCCATTAATGTGGGGGATTGTTGTAATTATGGTTATAGTATGGTTAATGGATCAACGAAAGCCAATAAATTAAGATACGTCTTTTCTGTTCACGTATCTCTTTTGGATTCATGATTTCCTAATTTTTTCTATTCACGTATCTATTGAATTCATGAATTTCTTAGATTCATGTATCTTTTAGTTCATGTATTTATTGAGTTCATGAATCTCTTGGATTCACGTATCTTTGGATTCATGAATCTCTTGGATTCACGTATCTCTTTATTCATGAATCTCGTGGATACACGCGTCTATTTAATTCATATATCTCTGTATTACATGAACTAAAAAGCTCTATAAATAGATATGAGCATAAAGCTTCATGAGAGTCTTTCGGTTTTGGTTTTTCTGACTCCATTCCAAAAAGACTTTGATATACTTTTCTACTCCTCTGATTTTTCTGAGCGTGCTAGTTCAATTGAACGGTTCGACCGAGTCCTGTTTGCATAATGCTAATCCAAACAAGTTCAAGGTGTTGTATCTTGGGAGGCATAGTTCGTGAACTTGTGGAGCACCATTGGCAAGAACTAATCGCCTTAAGGAGATTCGTTTATCCGTACCTCACCTCCAATTTTATGTTATTTTTCAATGATATCTTATTTTATTCTTCTTCAAGAGTTGTAAGTTTACATAAAAAGAAGAATATTATATAGTTGTTATCGTCTTTTTTACTTTGATGTTCTAATTACAACAAACAGTGTGTCTTCTTTGGATTAATTTCCAACACCCCTCGCTCGCCGCCTCGCTCTTCTCGATCCTGAGCGTCGCTAGCGCATTCTCCAGGTATCCTCGCCGATCACTGGCCTTCCTTTTGTTTCTAGGAATATGTACTTGCGCGGCAGTGGTTGGTGATTATCTGGCGCCAATTCCGCAATTCGTATTAGATAAAAGAGAATGGAAAAAGTTAGGCCGGCCGCAAATGGTAGTTTGTAGAATTGAGATTGGATTGTTGGCGAGCTTATCATCTCATGCCGTACGCGTGATATACTTAATGACTTATCTGGGCTCGGAAATGGCTCTGTGTTGCTTTGGTTCTCGCGCCATTTGGTTGGCAATTTATCAGCGTTGTGGATGCTTCTGTGGTGTATTGGAGGAGCTGAAGTTGGAGACATTGTATGAAAAACGCTCGAATCGGTTCAAGTGTCTTGTGCGAAATTGTATTTCATTGGTCATGGATATAACCTGTAGGATATATTGGCATCTTGATTGGGTTAGTAGAATATATAGATTAGGAGAAATCAGGTGGAACTGAAAAAATTCAAGTTGGGAAGGAGAGTGGAAGGATGGGATTAGCTAGTGGGAGGACAGGGATCAGCTCCCAAAACTTCTAAGGTCAAGGATAACATAGAATTTGTTATCAGAATGTTTAGTCCAAATCCTCAATGTTGTGTACTGTGTTGTTCGTGCATATTCCTTCTCGCGATAAGAACCTTGGTATTTGTTATCTCTTATGTAGTTGTTTATCTTTTCCTTTTGGGTTTGGGTATCTGATTCTCTTGTTTTGTATATCAGGCTCATCAACTGGGGACTGATGTTCCCATGAAGGATCCCCATAGGAATGTCTCCTCTTTTGCTATGCAATTGAGATACGCAGAAGGTGTGGACCTTGCTCAAAGCGAAGCAAGTAGAAACATAAATAGTTTAGAGCGGGAAATTTTACGATTCAATGTCAAAAGGCAGAAAAAGAAAAAGAGATGTATGACTTAGGATGTGTTTGGTAATGTTTCTGTTCAAAAATTGTTCTAGAGAACAAAAATAGAAAAAACTATTTTTGTTCTGGAGAATAATTTTTTAACAGAAGAACGCGTTTGGTAAACTTATTCCTGGAATATAAATAGAACAGGAATACCTTTGGTAAACTTGTATAATATTTTTGTTTCTTTTAATTTTTTAATATTTTTATTTTATTTTTTTATTTTTCCTTTTTCCTTTTTTCTTCATTTTGGTCATTCACCGGCCTCAGCCATGGCCGGCGATCGGCCAATGAGGGCCGACGGCCTCGCCAAAATTGGGCGAGCTTGAGCTCGACGGTCGTCGTCGACCATGGCCGAGGCCGGCGATCGGCTAAAGAAAAAAATAGGAGAGAGAAAATTTGTTTCTTAGAAGTGTTCCATGAACAAGAAACAAGTTTTTTTTTTTGTTTCTTGTTTCTGTTCCAAATTTGTTTTCAGGAACCAAAAAAATAGATTTGGAACAAAAACGCAAACGAACGCGTTTTTGTTCTTTTTTTGTTCTTCGGAACAAAAAAACAAGAATTGTGTTCATGAACAAAAAAAAATATGAACACAAACAAACACACCCTTATGTGCTCAAATGGTGGGCCAGGTAAATGCTCATTATCTTGCTTTTAAAGACTTTTCTCCCCTCTTGGAATCATCTCCCCTTCCCCTACGTTTGGGTGGTGGGAATAAAATTCGGGATATGATAAAATTTATCCTATCCTACATTTGGTATTTGTTCAAAATAGAATAAAGTCGGACATAAGAGGATATAGGCCGGATAAAATTATTTCATAGGGGAGGTGAGATAAAGGTGGATAGAATTTATAATATCTAAAATAGGAAAGTTTTTTTGCTCAAATAACAAACTTATTAAATTAACAAATTTAAAATTATATTTCAATATAAAAAATATTTAAATTCTAATATAATAAATTCAAAATAACAATTTATATTTAATTTAATCTTAATTTTATTTATATATTTGACTTTAATTTTATCTTATAAAATAAATTCAATATATAAATTCATATATTTGTTACATATTTGAGGTGTTTTAGTATTTTAGGCGTATTAGTACAATTTTCTATTTTAATAAAAAAATATTAGAGAATGATGGAAGGGAAAGAAAGAAATAAAAAATAAATTACTTTAAAAAGAAAGGAAAATAAAATAAAAATAAAGTAGACAAAAGTGCCGCAATATACTTTTATCATATCTATTTGTAAAATTTGTGGTTCATTTATATCGATATGTCATTTACACCAATCAATATATATGATATGATGTGACTATATTCAACTTTATTAACACAATTACCAAATAGTTGATGGGATATAACAAAATCCCCTAAATTCCATATCCTTCTAGTCCACTCCTATCTTGTTTAGAAATTCTGAAGACCAAACGTAGCCCAAGAGGGCAAACCCTTCTTATCTAGAATCATCTTTTGGCTTTGAGTGTGGCATTTGGATTGGCTCCTATATTTTGTTTGGCAAAGAATGCATAATGGGATTCTAACGAAACAGGGACCAATCTTATCTGCAACTGAAATATTCAACTTAAGATGCATTATCAATTACTCATTTGGTAAGCTCATCACTTGTCCCATTGGATACGAGCGAAGAAACCTGAACAAACTCAACCCTCATCTTGATAGACTAACCAAGATTTATTGAGATTAAGATAGATTGGTTTGAGACATATGATATTGATGTGAAATGGTAAATTGTAGTCTGCGTAGCTAGTTGCTTTCTTTTCTTCCGTAATTTTCAGAAGAAAAAACTACTATACTACTGGTAATCTTACTTATGAATTCCCTGAAAAATTAAAAGATGAAGATAACTATTCCAAGTTTAAAAAAATTAAGAAAACATCATAAAATAACATTTGGAAGATTTTATGCATATTGCATTAATTAAAAGTTAAAAAATATGAGCGGAAAATTTTACAAAGAGATAAAAGATAAAATGTAGTAATCATCCTAAATCATAAAAACTAGTTGTGCAAACGGGATGCAAATGAACCTGTAAAGTCTTGTTTAAATAAAAAAGAAATTCAAAGGGAGAAAAAAATGGACAAATTGGTAGGTTGGTATTTAAAATTTCCATTTCAATCATCACCTAATGTTTCTTCATCTACGAAGCAAATGTTTGTATAATCTAATAGATTAAATCTATGATAAAAATCAGTGCGGAGGATTGACCAACGAATAATGCGTTAATGACTAGAATATCAAGAAAGTAAAATAAATAAATAAATAAAGAAGAGTGTCGCGATAAATTGAAAAGGCAAATAAAAAAGATATAAATCTAGAAATAAAAATAGCCCCCACACAGATCATACAAATTTGTATTTGATGGTTGGTGTGGCTATCGGTTTCATACAACTATAATTTGATCCCATCGAAAAGGTCTTAAATAAAAAATAAAATAAAATAAATTAAATTAAATTAAATAAGAGCGAAGCATCGAGCTACACGATAGTCAAAAGTAAATTTTTGCATTGTATGAGTTAATGTCAAAAATCGAAACCCTGACTTCTAATCCGGTTTTATTCAAGCAACCGATCCCGATGTTTTTATTACACTCGCTTTTGAGGTCAACGGTTGGACTGGGAAGTCAACTATCTTTGTCCTCGTCTACTTCAAAACAAGTCCCGATCACCACTTCTGTCAATAGTGATTCTCGCAGGTGGAGGTCCCCCGATAATGGGAGCCCACGCTGGACACGTGGTGCAAGTTAAATGGCCTTCTTATTTGTCACGTTGGAGCACAAGACGTGCTCAATATTTTCCCCCCAAGAAGACTAAAAAGATGGCTGACGAAGTCCAGCTTCCACGCTGTCGCCTCCAGTCCCTCTTTCCGCGTGCACAGCCCACCACCACAACTCCGTCTATCCATTTCTATCACGACGAAGCTCGACAGGGGAAAGCAATGATGGAACGAGCGGATTTGAAGCCTTTCTTACGGTTTATGGTGATGGCGATTTGTGGCCCGTTCTTTCTGTAAATGGCAAGTAGCTGAGTAGTTCCTTCTTCTCCTCTCACGGGATTATTTTTGGGAACTCTCTGATGGAACTGCAGCTTCCGCCATTACCAAACCTCCCCCCCCCCCCCTCTCTCTCCTGTAAAGCGACTCCTTTTCTTGATCCTTCAAAATATATAGAAAAAGGGCTTCGCTCCATTAGCCCTCTCTTTCTCCCTCTGTGTTCTTTTTTCAGTCCGAACGTTGCTGACACGTTCGGACTGGCTTTTCTCCGTTTTTTTTTTTTTCTTCTGGGCAATCTTTCCTCTCCCTCTCCCTCTCTCTCTCTCTGGGACTCGCGGAGAAGACGCGGATATGGGAATAGGGCTCTTCCTGTTCTTGCTCGTCTTCTACACTTCGGTTCTCATGGAGCCCTCCACTGCTCAGATGCCAGGTTGATGGTTTTATTAATTATTGTAATGGGCCTAAGTTGGCCCGTCTGCCCATGTTAGGCCTAAAAGCCTGGCCAACAAGATTAGGGCCCATGAATGGAGAGATACGTTAAAGAGTTGTAACTTTTGGGGGACGTCTTTTGCCGAAGGGACACATCCTTTGGAGAGGACGTATTTAAGGGAGAAAAGAGAAGGAGGACGCACCTTTTGGCAGTACATACGTTCCTCCTCTCTCTCTCCCTCCAAAAGAAAGAACAAAGACAAAAGAGACGACACTCTCTTCCCTTCAAGGTCAATTGACGTCATCTGATCGAACGGGATTAGTTTCTCTTCCTCATATCGGTGTTGGTGTTTAATCTGTGGCTAACAAGATACATTCAATTCTATGATGTGCCTTAGGATCAGTGATACATGTGATTTTCCCGGACTCATCTTCCGCACTTGTTTTAGGGGTTCGATTTAGTGTCGAATCCGATTTTAGGAAATCAGTAATTCACAACATTGGTATTAGAGCCATAATTTCATGTTTTCTCGACCCCTTTCATGTTTACGAATGTTTTTTGGTTGAATTTTCGTGAAAAGTCGGCTGACACCGATCGGGGTGGAAAAATCCCGACACCCAAGCACTGTTCATCCATTTTTTTGATTTTCTATAAGTCGAAATCAGTTTCTGATGGCATAGGGTCAAAGGTCTCGTCGAGACAAGCAAGACGAGTGGTGGAACGCCGCCAAAGGCTGCCGGACGCGCCCCCACGTGCAGCCGGAGCGAAACGGCGTCATCGGCACGTGCAACGCACGCTCCGATACAAAGATGCAAGCGCGCGCGTCGCATGTGTGCATGGGGCCGACGCGTGCACGTGCAACGCACGTGCGCGGGGGCCATCAATGGCGCGTGTGAGGCACGTGCCAACTGACGTCATCGTGACGTCAGTTGCACGCGTGCCGCACGTGCCGGGTTGGTCCGTCCGACCCTGCCCGACCGGCCAAACCAGCCCAACCCGACCCGTTCGACCCTTAGGACCCGTTGATTAGACCCGGTCATGCGTTGACCATTGACCGCGTTGACCACCATTGACCGGTGTTAACCGGCATTGACCACCGTTGACTGGCAATGTTCTGACTAATGATTCCAATCAAGGAAAGCGAGAGTTCTCAAATGAGGTAATTGTATCAAATTTTGAACCCTTTATGTTTAGGGAAGCTTGACTTCTGTAGTCTCTGCCGGGATCTGCCACATGAATTTGTCACAAGTTGATGTGTTTTTCTTTACCTACAAGGAGTAGGCACATGCTACTATAGGGATCTTCTTGACTAAACTCAAATCCCTAGGGGAGTGAATAATGAAATAACTTCTTGCCCGTTTAACGGGAATTCAGTGTGCTACTATTGGGATCTTCTTGACTAAACTCAAATCCCTAGGGGAGTGAATAATGAAATAACTCCTTGCCCGTTTAACGGGAATTCGGTATATTTATCCGTTTTTGCCCTTAAATTTTAGTTGCTGCAAAGTCTTTCGTGTTGATGTTTCTAAAGCATTTTTCTTTGAATTACTATCTGATATCATCCACCCCTATGTCACTTAGATTAATTTTCATGAAACTAGTGCTCTGCACTGACAAAATTGTCATTAGCATCAGTTATCAGCTACATCGTCTAACTAATGTTGTATGTGATCTAGGTGACTCTTCTTTCAAGAATACATCACAAGAATTTGGTACAATTCCTTGGATATTGCCAAGAAGACGGGAGAAACATGCTGGTTTACGAGTTCATGCATAATGGAACTCTTAAAGAGCACCTATATGGTAAGCCCATACGCTTTCGTCATGCCATGAGCCTGTTATCATGTGTCTATATAAATTCCATATATATATCTCTAAGGTCCATTAACTCGTGAGTGGAATTTTAATTGGATCAAATGCCTTGAGATTGCCGAAGATACTGCAATAGGTCCGTCGTCCTCTATAAACTAGTTTAATTCCTTGTGGAAGTCATTTTAGCTACCGAAGTTGGTAATCTTATTCATTGTGTTCAGGGATCGAGTACCTTCACACTGGATGTGTTATGGCCATCATACGTAGAGATTTGAAAAGTACCAACATTCTTCTGGACAGCAACTTGAGAGCAAAAGTTTTAGATTTTGGTCTCTCAAAATCTCAAGTTGATGGAGTAGCCCATGTCTCAAGTGCAGTTCGAGGAACTGTTGGGTATCTGGACCCCGAGTAAGGCATCTTTTTGGTTGCGCCTTCTATTTTTCAATGGATATATAGTTTTTTGATTGAATTTTCGTGAAAAATCGGCCGACACCAATCAGGGTGGAAAAATCCCGACACCCGAGCACTGTTCATCCATTTTTTTTCATTTTCTGTAAGTTGAAATCAGTTTCTGATGGCGTAGGGTCGAAAGTCTCGTCAAGAGGAGCAAGACAAGTGGCAGAACGCCGCCAAAGGCTGCCAGACGTGCCCCCATTCGTAGCTGTAGCAAAACGGCGTTGCACGCGCCGATACGAAGATGCAGGCGTGTGCGTCGCACGTGCGCGCGGGGCCGATGGATTGACCACCGTTAACCGGCATTGACCACCGTTGACCTTCGTGCGTGCGTTGCTCGTGCAAGCGTGCGTCGCTCGTGCGTCGCACGTGCGCGTGGACCCGTTCGACCTTGAGGACCCGTTGATTGACCTGTTGACTAGACCCGGTCATGCGTTGACTGTTGACCGGCGTTGATCACCGTTGACTGGCATTGACCACCGTTGACCGTCATTGACCACCATTGACCTGCATTGACCATTGACTTTGACTGTTGACCGTTAACTTTAACCGTTGACTTTTTTTTTTAAAAAAAAAAGGAAAAGGAATGTTTTTTTTTTTCCAATTATGTCTATGTGAATTATATGTAATCCTTTTTTATTCTGCATTTGTTGCAGGAACTATGATGCGTTTTGCACGCATACCTGCAATTCTGAGAACGGACGAAGAAAATGCAAGAATTAAAAGGCTAATATCAGAGTTAGCTAATTATCGATGGAATGATGATGATATAGTATCACACGTGGTCATGGTCAATCAGATGATACAAAAAATTATCAGGAGTGGTTATCTTATGCCGGATTTTGAGAATGTGTCAACCTTAATTAACACTCTTCCACCTGAATGACAAGCAGTGTTAGATCGTCTATGAGAGGTCAACGTGGTCTCGGATTAAAGGAGGCTTGCAGAAGCTTTTGTAAAAGAATATCATAGGATCGAGTTGACCAAAATTTAACCCTTGGATTGAGTGTCACATGGCGCAGAGTGAATGCGCCTTGGAGGTGGCATGAGAGCTCCATGATTGTCCTCTTTGAATGGACTTAGATAATTTAATGCTGATGAATTTCTTTTGTGATAGTCATCTTGAGAACAACCAATTGACTGGTGAGCTGCCTTCTTCTCTCGCAACTCTGCCAAAGTTGAAGGAACTGTAAGTTTTCTTAAACTTACATGAGGATTTCTCATTTACCAAGGTGACAATTCAATGAACTAGCATATCGTCTTTCTGAATTTCACATGTGGATCTGACCGATATGTGATTCTCAGGCCTCAAATGAAGTATTGATATAATTGTTGATCAGTGAACAATTTTCTGTGATGACTTTTGTGCTGTGTCTGAGTAAAAACCTTACGCACATGCTAAATTTGATGGTTGTAGGTACGTCCAGAATAACAAGTTATCAGGCACGGTGCCATCTGGTCTTCTCAACAAAAAATTGAATCTGAAGTGGGTACAGCCTCTGATAAGTCTTACTGTGATGCTAAATGCTCCTGCAATCATGCACACATCACACTTTATCTCATTACATTTAACTTAAATCAAGTTATTCCGTGTATGTTGGCCTAATTGCAAAGGGCCAACGAAAGCAGGGGAAACTTTTTATTTTTTGTTGGCATGATGCAGTAGATAACACAAAAATTATGGCTGTTGGCCAGACCACACAACACACTGTTACTTTGTCATAAACATTATCCAGTATTTACTGTTGCCTTATTAATTTGACCGAAAGGTTTCTCAGACGTGGCTAACAGACATTTTGGAGTTCAGATCCTTATCTAGCCAAAAGTATTATGGGTCATTCTTTAGTGGTGTGTCAGGGTTAGCCTTTTGATCTGTAGAGATCCTTCATTCTGTCACCTTATTTCGTTTTGTAGTTACCAGATTAAGTTTTGATCAGTTGATTATAGCAAAGCAAACGGCTTGTTCTCTTGCTAAGTTTTTGGTGGTACCATGCCTTCTAATTGCTTCAATCTATGGTTGAAGCTGCCACAATCTTTTGCAGAACAATATAATCATCATTGTATAATTTATACTTCTCTCGTAGCGAAAGGATGTCTTTTAGAGATCCATATTTTAGGAGTTCTATTTTCATACCTGGAATTTTAGGCGCTGTTTGTGTTTTGGCGCCAGATGTGGGATTACAGCACGACAGATAGCTTCTAATGGCAAATTATGTCGATGCTTTTTCACATTTTCTTGAACTCTTTCTTTTAACCCCTCTTGATATTTATCTGGACTTGGTTCATCATTCTTTCAAACTGAGTTTTTGCTTTTCCATACTTTTTGCCGCACCTGTATCCTTGTCCAATTATTTACCATTAGCTTCTTAACACTGCTGTCAACAGTTACACTGGAAATATGAGTCTTCATGAAGGAGGGAAAAGAGGAAGCCAGACTAAGATTATCATTGGTTCATCAGTCAGAGCTGCTGCTCTCCTGGTAGCTACGATTGCCTTCTATTTCTTTATTCGGAAAGGAAAGAGGAATTCTAACCATGGTATGAGTTTGGAGCAATCAAGAGAATGGCGTATCCATCTTGTTGTGTTGACCTCTCTATTATGCAAAATTCTTATTTTTTCGTGTAATCTTTGCTAGATGACAACATGCAAATATTTCGACGCAAGCGGCTAGTTTCTTCCTTGAGTAATACTCCTACAGAAGCTGCTCATTGCTTTATGCTATCAGAAATTGAAGAAGCCACAAAAAAATTTGAGAAAAAAATTGGTTCTGGAGGAGTTGGAGATGTTTTTTTATGGGAAACTGAAAGATGGAAGAGAAATTGCAGTCAAGGTTTTGACTAATGATTCCAATCAAGGAAGTGAGAGTTCTCAAATGAGGTAATGGTATCAAATTTTGAACCCTTTATGTTTAGGGAAGCTTGGCTTCTGTAGTCTCTGCCGGGATTTGCCACATGAATTTGTCACGAGTTGATGTGCTTTTCTTTACCTACAAGGAGTAGGCACATGCTACTAGTGGGATCTTCTTGACTAAACTCAAATCCCTAGGAGAGTGAATAATGAAATAACTCCTTGCCCGTTTAACGGGAATTCGGTGTGCTACTATTGGGATCTTCTTGACTAAACTCAAATCCCTAGGGGAGTGAATAATGAAATAACTCCTTGCCCGTTTAACGGGAATTCAGTATATTTACCCGTTTTTGCCCTTAAATTTTAGTTGCTGCAAAGTCTTTCGTGTTGATGTTTCTGAAGCATTTTTCTTTGAATTACTATCTGATATCATCCAACCCTTTGTCACTTAAATTAATTTTCATGAAACTAGTGCTCTGCACTGACAAAATTGTCATTAGCATCAGTTATCAGCTACATCGTCTAACTAATGCTGTATGTGATCTAGGTGACTCTTCTTTCAAGAATACATCACAGGAATTTGGTACAATTCCTTGGATATTGCCAAGAAGACGGGAGAAACATGCTGGTTTACGAGTTCATGCATAATGGAACTCTTAAAGAGCACCTAAATGGTAAGCCCATACGCTTTCGTCATGTCATGAGCCTGTTATCATGTGTCTATATAAATTCCATATATCTATCTCTAAGGTCCATTAACTCATGAGTGGAATTTTAATTGGATCAAACGCCTTGAGATTGCCGAAGATACTGCAAGAGGTCGGTCGTCTTCTATAAACTGGTTTAATTCCCTGTGGAAGTCATTTTAGCTACCGAAGTTGGTAATCTTATTCATTGTGTTCAGGGATCGAGTACCTTCACACTAGATGTGTTCTAGCCATCATACATAGAGATTTGAAAAGTACCAACATTCTTCTGGACAGCAACTTGAGAGAAAAAGTTTCATATTTTGGTCCCTCAAAATCTCACGTTGATGGAGCTCCCATGTCTCAAGTGCGGTTCGAGGAACTGTTGGGTATCTGGACCCCGAGTAAGGCATCTTTTTGGTTGCGCCTTCTGTTTTTCAATGGATATATAGTTTTTTGAAGTTGAAGCAAGTTAATATGGTGTCATTATGTGTTCATGCGATTTTTATCTTTGAATTGGGAATACATCACCTTGGGCATGTTTTGAAAAATCTGACTAGGCAAGCTTTGCACTTATTCATGAATGCGTCTCGGCCTCCTCACTTTCCCTTCTGAGTGTTGACAAAAGCCTTCTTGCTTCTTCGATAATTGTAGGATCCCTCAGGAAGCATATTCCATGAAATTGCATTCCTTGTGCTAGCTCTAGGCTACACATGTGAAGACTTATTGATGCAGCCCACATTGAAGACCGGCTCTCTTCGACCAAGAAGATCGGCCCGCATTAAAGCTCGATGAAACCGAGAAGCCATAACGACATCTTGAGTCCATCCCGGAAGCTTGAAAGACACCTTGGAAGCTCGCGTGACGCTTTTACTAGTTTATAGTTTCCATGCCCTTTACTATATCTCCTATTTTCAATGCTCCGTTTTTATTTCTCCTAGTTTTCAACGCTTTGTCTTTATTTCTTCTAGTTTCAACGTTCTGTTTTTATTTCTTTGATGATATAAGCCAATCCCTTGTAGAAGACAGACAGCTTTTTTTATGAATGAAAAACTTTGCTTTGAAGCAAGTATCGTGAACCTTGTAGAGTTCATCCCCTTGAAAACCTAGAAGAGTTTTCACTCCGTCCTTGAAGAGTCGGAGCTTTCGAAATCTGCATCCTTTAAGAGTTGCAGTCATCGATCTAGAAGAATCGGTGTCCCTTTCAACTTCCTTGGAGGCCTAGAAGAGCAACCAACGAAGTTCCTATCTTTTCCTGTTCTGTTCGTTACTTCCAACCCAATTTCGACTATCCTATAGTGCTTATTTCAAAAAAACCAAAACACAGAAATTGTAGATCCAGAAGTTTTTGTTCATTTGGCTTTGGAATCAGGTTGATCCGATCTGTATCGACAAAGATACGACTGTTCTCCTGAGCTTGCGCAGTGCTGAAATTACTGTTCGTCCCGTTTCTTGTGCGCGAGTCACTCTCCCGATCCTATTGTTTGAGAAAGCCTCCCCTAGGCTTGCATCATTTGGTATCAGAGCTTTGGAGGAGAGGACAATGCCTCCAAGACAAGCTAGGCATCGTGGCGGCAGAACCCTTCCCCTCAATGAATTGCACACACTCGCTGAGAATATGCAACAACAAATTGACGAACTGACGCAAGAAGTTCAGCGATTGAGGGCTGAAGCAAATAATTCTCCACCACGTTCCAGGACTGAAAATTCCCGTGGTGACTCTTCCTCTTCGGAGAGTGTTCAATCTATTCATGGTTGGAGGCATGTTCGACATCGTTTACAACATATTCGTGAGCCCGATTGGGAAAAGGAAGTCAAGAAAGATGTTCCAGAATTTACAGGTACTGAGTCTCCTGATGAAATTGTTGATTGGCTAACACTTGTGAATGAGGTGTTTGAGCATCGAAATGTTCCGGAGAATCGTCGCGTTGGGATCATTGCTATGCGATTCCGAGGCAAGGCGATTGCTTGGTGGAGACGTGAAAAACAAACTCGCCAAGCCGTTGGCAAAGCACCAGTCACTTTGTGGAGAAAGATGGAGGGCAAGATTCAAAAATATTTTCTCCCCAAAGGATATAAGAGAGAGCTCTACCAACGGTACCAAAATCTAACACAAGGTACGCGAACGGTGGACCAATACACCAATGAATTCAATGAGTTGGTAATTCATAACAATATCCAAGACCCAGAGGATGTGCTTGTGAACAAATACTTGAACGGTCTTCAATTTTACATTCAAGACGCCTTGGAAGTCCTCGACATTTGGGACTTAGGAGATGCACACCAACGGGCACTCAAAATGGAGCGCTCTCATTCTCGAAGACAGCAGTCTGCTAGTAAGCCTTCTACTCAACCCCATGTTTCGAATCAACCTGCTACATCCGAAATACGTTGCTATTCTTGTGGGGAGTTGGGTCATCGTGCTAGCAATTGTCGAATCAATAAGAATCGACCAGCCGGTAAAGCCTTTTTGGTGGATGATGATTCTGATGAGAATGCTGAGAATCCACTTGAAGAGGAGTTGAAAAATGATGAAGAAGCTGCGGATGATGAACAAATAGTGCATGCTGACACTGGCGAACTTCTTATGGTGAGAAAAAATTTCTTACTCCTCGAGACGACACGGAGATAGGTGGTTGCGTACCAATATTTTTCATTCTGCTTGCACAATCATGGGAAAGGTGTGTCAATTAATTATTGACTCTGGTTGTTGTGAGAATATAATTTCTGAAGTAGCGGCAAACAAGCTGAAGTTGGAATTAAAAACGCACCCTACGCCTTATAAAATGTCGTGGTTGAAGAAAGGCAGTGAGGTAACTATTTCAAAACGATGCCTTGTTAATTTGTCCATTGGTTCTGTTTATAGTGACAAAATATGGTGTGATGTTCTGCCGATGGATGCTAGTCACATTATTCTTGGTCGACCATGGCAATTCGATAAGAGGACTATGCATGATGGTTATCGAAATACATATTCTTTTGAATTTGGAGGCAAGAAGATTACGTTGGCACCTAGTAGGGTGGGAGATTCTTCTGATGATGATGGCAAGAATTCGAGGATGAATTCTTTTAAAGATGGAGAGGATGATGCAGCCCACATTGAAGACCGGCTCTCTCGACCAAGAAGATCGGCCCGCATTAAAGCTCGATGAAACCGAGAAGCCATAACGACATCTTGAGTCCATCCCGGAAGCTTGAAAGACACCTTGGAAGCTCGCGTGACACTTTTACTAGTTTATAGTTTCCATGCCCTTTACTATATCTCCTATTTCAATGCTCCGTTTTTATTTCTCCTAGTTTTCAACGCTTTGTCTTTATTTCTTCTAGTTTCAACGTTCTGTTTTTATTTCTTTGATGATATAAGCCAATCCCTTGTAGAAGACAGACAGCTTTTTTTATGAATGAAAAACTTTGCTTTGAAGCAAGTATCGTGAACCTTGTAGAGTTCATCCCCTTGAAAACCTAGAAGAGTTTTCACTCCGTCCTTGAAGAGTTGGAGCTTTCGAAATCTGCATCCTTGAAGAGTTGCAGTCATCGATCTAGAAGAATCAGTGTCCCTTTCAACTTCCTTGGAGGCCTAGAAGAGCAACCAACGAAGTTCCTATCTTTTTCTGTTCTGTTCGTTACTTCCAACCCAATTTCGACTATTTTATAGTGCTTATTTCAAAAAAACCAAAACACAGAAATTGTAGATCCAGAAGTTTTTGTTCATTTGGCTTTGGAATCAGGTTGATCCGATCTGTATCGACAAAGATACGACTGTTCTCCTGAGCTTGCGCAGTGCTGAAATTACTGTTCGTCCCGTTTCTTGTGCGCGAGTCACTCTCCCGATCCTATTGTTTGAGAAAGCCTCCCCAAGGCTTGCATCACTTATGTTTGTGTCTCACCTTATCATTCTTCTTGGCTCAATGCTCCTACTCTCACCCCAACGAGGAGATGCAGTTTTCTCCACTTTGTACCTTAAGGCCATTAGAAAATGATGTTCATTGGAAATTGCATTCGCAACTTATCTGTCACCACTCACTAATGCAACTTCCAAGCCCATATGCCTTTGATTCATACTCACTTATGAAGCTGCTATCGCATTGAAGGAAACCTTATTCTGTTAGTGTTGATACCTCCAGAGGGAAAATGGTAGCAAACTAATTGATGCAATCATATACTATGTAAATGCATTGGCTGCTAAGCAGCCTCTTGTGCTAGAATTTCAGGCAGCAGCCTCTTGTGCTAGAATTTCAGGCATACAATGTTAACTGGACTTTGATTTTTAGGATCAGACACTTTGTGTTATGCATGAGTTGGCACTTTTCCCTAATATTATTGATGCTTTTGCATGTACATTATATACTTTAATGATATAAGTGACTAGTTGGTTGTAGAATAATATGGGTTCACAGCCAACTGTTCTAAAAGCTTAAACTAATTTATAAAGGGAGCCCACATGCATATGAGGCCCTTTGATATATCATTGATAAGTAACGTGGGATATTTTAACACTCCACCTCTTGACAAGGGAAGACCACACATGTGACATAAACTGAGGTGGAATTTGGCTTTGATACTACGTGATGTCCAACCTAAAAAGCTTAAGTTGTTAGAAGAGAGCATGGTTTAAGATTATAATACTGTAAAGGCACTCCCTTACATAGTGGTTGGACTTTGACCTAAGACATAAGCATGAAAATATATAATCGGGGAGGTAAATGGGGGCTAGAAAAATTTGAATTCAGGACCTCTCATTCTAATGCAATATAAAGCTAAAACTATGAGAAAATGGCGTGATTTAATGTAATGGTTCTCTTCTTATCTTTGTGGGAATTTGACAGGTATTGCATCTCCCAGCAATCGACAGATAAGAACGATGTCTATAGTTTTGGCGTCA
This sequence comes from Eucalyptus pumila, assembly GCA_016097595.1. Classification (NCBI taxonomy): domain Eukaryota; kingdom Viridiplantae; phylum Streptophyta; class Magnoliopsida; order Myrtales; family Myrtaceae; genus Eucalyptus; species Eucalyptus pumila. The sequence goes on from CM027849.1 coordinate 8,830,649, forward strand.
TTCTTCTTGAATTGATATCAGGTCGAGAAGCAATTTCCAACGAAAGCTCCAGTGTGAACTGTTGCCACATAGTCCAGTGGGTAAGTCCAGTGTAATAAGTACTACGAAACCTGTTCATTGATATTCTTGCAAACTCTTCAAACTTTCATTCTTAATTTTGAAGCGAAATTTGGCACGTGTACGTTCCTTCACATGTTGTACTCTCTAATTATAGGCGAGACCACACATAGAGAGCAGGGACATCCAAGGCATCATCGATCCGAACCTACGTGAGGACTACGACGTCCAGTCGATGAGGAAGATCGCGGAGAAGGCTCTGATGTGCATCCAGCCTAACGGGCACATGAGGCCATCGATCTCGGAGGTCCTCAAGGAGATCCAAGACGCATTGTTGATCGAGAGAGAAGCCTTGGCAGTGCGAGAGGGCCTGTCGGATCTGTAGAGGAACTCATTCCACTCGTCTGTCAACATGGATGCCTTTGATATTCCTGGGACTGAGAGCTACGTAGCAATCGACGAGTCTATTGCGCAGCCAACTGCTCAGTAGAGCTTCATCTTCTCTTTCTTTTAATCCCTTGTAATATTTCCTGTTCATTCTTGGGAGCGGCTGGTGATTGTAGTCCTTGTTGTCTGGGGTTAAGTTGAAGTATCTGGAGATCATGATTAGAATTGCCTGCCTAGTTGATCTACCCCGTGAACCGTGGTAAGATCTCTTTCTGTCGGTTGGTTATATCAAGATATGTGCTAGCTAGCCCAGTTGATACGCTTGGTTATATAAAGACAAGGGTTTAGCCCAGATCATTTAAGTGGGAATTGTGTTCTATCACTCTTACTCGAGGCCACGGTTCGAGTAATTATATCTATGCATTCTCTTGATTCCAATGCTGAAAGCAAAGCCCTGGTGGAATGAGGGACTGCCACACCTGGTTGGAGTTGGGATTATTCGGGTATTCATAGTCTTGCTGATAAAAACTGGAAAAAAAATGATTATTGTGCGTCAGATGGACTCCCAGGTTTTAAAAATGATGTTAATACGTAATGACTCGTGTAATAAATTTATAATTAATCAAGTGATATGATATATTCTTTGTGGGTTGGCTTTTTGACGGATGCTTTTGTCTTGTCATTTAGTAAATCAATTTCATACACAACTCCTACCTTCCCTAGCATTTTGCTTTTGCTACACGCTGGGTCCTAATGAGCAATGCTAGAGAAAACAAAATTACTCAACTAGAATGATTTACTAAGTGATGGGGCGAAGTTAGAGAGCACAGCCCCTATTGGTAAACATTCTATAACCCACAGGCCCGACCCCTTCTCTTTTCCTTTTTCTTTTCTCTCATGTGGCACCCACATTCTTGCCTTCAAAACAGGATATAGACTTTTTATAGGAACCAACAAAAACAACAAAAGACTAAGGTCCCTACATCTTCCATGATATGTTCTTCACTATCCATTCCTTAGACCACCGAGTAAGAACAAAAAGCATGATCAAGCTGCTTGGACCTATGAGAAAAGACATCTACAAACAAAAAGCAAAAAATGAAGGAAATTCAACTTGTTCAGAATCAAGGATGGGGAATTTGACCATAGCTAAAAATCAAATTGCTGCCGCCATTTTGACCCGCTTGCTCTTGGTTGCGACTCCAGCATCCAACTTCACTGGACTGCCTACATCATTGCAGTTCTTTCGTTTCCGGAGCTGCCTGGCATTGCTCTCTGGCACAGCCATATTCGCCTCTTCATCTTCAGCATCTTCTTGATTATTGAGGTCAACCGGAAGTTCAGCATCTGTAGTGTCAGATCAGACGAGATCTGAAAGGCAATTGCCAGGATTTTGAGCCTTCCGCTTGCAGGCTTCCTGCTTTTCAGTTTCAGCCTCTGGTTTCAGCAGTACCTCAGTTTCCTCAGAAATTTCACCTTCAGCATCATCATTTTCGATATCTTCAGCATCATTTTCACGATCTTCAGCATCATTTTCCAAATTATTCTGAGCACCATCAGCTTCCTCACTTGACTCGGAGTTTTCATCCTCCTCCTCCTCAAGAGCCTGGCTCTGAAGTGATTCTATCACACCCATTAGCTCTCTGTTTACCTGTCATGGATGTCAAAGCCTCATGAGCCTACCGACACAACAAAACATATTAACCAGACTGATAACGTAGAAATGCTTCAACCATTCCCATCCACGTGATCATCAATTGGCTTTTAAACCTATTCCCGTGGATGATCTTTAATTCTAAAGCACATTTTAGGGCCTTCAAAATCTCAAAGCCATCGTATTATACAAGCTCAATGTGAAAATGCCAAATGACAACATAGAAGTCCCCCCATCTAAAATAGGATAATGAAATCCTGAGAAAATAATTGTGCCGCACCTGTGGATTTTGAAGAAAATCGGAAATGTCAATTGAACATGATGGACATTTCATTATATTCTTCTGCGCACGTAGTGTCCTTCTGCCTTCACATGTCCTCTGTCTCATGAAACTTTGCCCAGCAAAGGCTCCCTCTAGACAGGCTTTGCAGAAGTTATGTGCACATGGCGTAGTCAGAGGTAAATTCATCACATTCCGACATATTTGGCAATTGAATTCTGCATCATTGGCCATCAAAATATAAGTTTTCAATGAAGTAGTAATGAGTAAATTATTATCACAAGTAATTCTCCAGAAGTTAAATAAAAGCTATCAAATTTTACCAATAGGGGGCTGTGCTCTCTAACTTCGGCAATGTTTGCCAATGGCCACGTGTGCGGGCCCCACGGTGGCCCCACTTTTCCTTAGGAAAACGACAAAATAATTTTTAAACCCAGCATGTAATAAAACTCTATTTATAATATATAAGTTAATAAGCTGCCCGATTGGTATAGATTTTTTTCACGTCCTTATGCACGGATTCCACGTATTCAGGGGTGATGATTGGTCGTAATTGTTGATTTAAGTCTTAGCACGTCTCATGCTTGTGTTTGTAGGAGTCAAGGATGCAAATTAGATTTTTTTAATCTACCTAATGTGAATCGTTTCTACCTACTTGACGTTGATTTGTGTCTTATCTTATTTGTTTTTAGTGCATTCATTATCATCAAAGATGAAGAAATTATTGTTTTTTTAGCAAACAATGTGAGATCAGATAACTATGAGCGAGATTGTTTATGGTACATTGTCGTACCGCACAATTAATATGGTTGAATTTTGAGGGTTGAATTTTGTACATCTTGGCATACGACAATTGACCTTAAGAATGATTTGAGTGTCGTAAGTCTAGGTAAAGCATCATGCATTATTTAAAAAAAAAAAAGGATGCGATGATTGGTCTCAATTACAACAAAATGTTGTATATAAGGAAGTTTGCTTCAAGTACACTCGAAGGTTATATACCCTGGTAAAATGCCGTATACCATGAAAAATAACATAAGGCAACCGGACTTAAGTATGATAGAATGTGAATGATCCGACTAAAGCTAGGGCCATGGGAATGTCGCCATCGCCTTTCCTTTGCTACCAAGAGCTTGGTTGTCCTCACTAGATCTACATGAGAGCAAACGCCCTTGCCCATCCGATGGTAGCACTGATGTTGTCTTCACCGAGCAAGAGTGGGGCCGACTCTACTCATCACTCCCACTTCTTGCTCGGCAGTGGGGACCTCGACGCGACCGCCGCACAATTGAAGGTCAGCCGCCCTATCACACACTCGACACGTGAATCCATGCTGTTCGCAGGCAATGGGGGTCGGCCAATGCGTGCACCATGAGCTGACGTAAGCGCGGCGTCTATGATGGTTAATTCCGTTGGGCCCCGTCACCGTAGCCTGGGCACTCCCTGAATGGTCGCGCGACTGCAATGGCATGATTAAAAAGTTGATCAAAATGGTGGTGGGGGGCCCCACGAGGTTGGTTCGATAAAGGGAGGGTTGGTGCACGTGGGCCCCTACCCAAAAGATGCCCTCTACGTAGCACGGACACTTTTCGGAAGTTTTCGTGTCATGTCCGACACTCCGACATGCTCCAACACGTCCTGACACGCTCCGACACACAATCAACAAGTGTCGAAAAATCCGACACGTGGTCAACTCTCTCCGACACGCGAGTTCAAAATTCCGACATGCACGGGGTCAATTTTAAAAATTTCTAAAACTTGTAGGGTCAAAATATAAATATACACAAAAGAAGTAATAAAAATGCTATAAATATACACGCACATGGTCAATTTTTTTTTTCGATTTTATTTTTTTAGAATAATTTTTGTTTTTTAAAAAGTCTTTTACTATGAAAGAAGTAATAAAAAATGCTATATATGATAAATAAATAAATTTAAAAATATCATTTCAGCATTTTTCTTTAAACAATATTTTTTTTCCTCTAAGTTTTATGTATTATTGTAACAAATTAAAATAATTAATGATATTATTTAATATTTTTCATGTAAATTAATTCTAGGCTATTTTTATTATTATTTATTTATGTATTTATATATAAAAATATATTTAATATATAACGTGTCAGAACGTGTCGAAATTATCAATTTTTAAAAAATGACATATCGGCGTGTCGTGTCATATCGTATCGCATGTCGCATCTGTGTTAGTACTACATATCATGCCCTCGATTTAATCCTAAAAAGCGCCTTTGGGCCAACACATTTGACTTCCGAGGTTCAGAATTCTTTCTTTCTTTTCTTTTGCGGCCGGTCCCTTTCCCTCTCAGCTTCCTCCCGAGCGGTTCCGGTAAATAGTCAATCATGGAGTTTCAAGTTAATGGGGGTGTTTGGTTCTGGAGCTTTTTTGCAAAAAAACCCAAGTCGAATCTGGTAGCCTTGAGGAGGGCCTTGAAAAAGGGTTTCACTTTTGAATGTGATTCATCTCCCGTTTGGTTTTAGGGGGCACCTTTCATCGATTCATATCCCTGTTGATCATGCCGGGTCGTCTTGTTGATGATTAATATAGGATCAAACTTGTTTGTTTTGATTATGTCGCTCGGGATAAGACTGGGAGACTTGAGATGCAGACCAAAGAATTTCGCGACATATTTCTTGCATAAGATGGAATGGGATTAGTATGATTTTGAGATCATATTTTTCTGTCTGTTCTTATGACTTTTTGAGGAGTTTCCCGTGTGGCAACCCCAAACAACCAAGGTCGCCACAGATACCTGTCGCTCCACCTAATAAATACCAGTTACATATCTTTAAAGAGGTTAAAGAAGAACCGTAGTTCATAGGCATTTTTTATTTATTTTTTAAATTTGGCGCAGCGCATAGCGAATACAAGGACAAGTCACACCATCCCTCTACTCCCATAACGATGATATAATGCACACCAACTACGCACCATAGGAAATCATAAACAAAGCACATATCATTCATGCATCCAAGCACAACTTACCTTACAGTCATGCATATGTCGTCATGCACTCATCATCAAGCATTCATGCATATTTATGCCTTATGTGCACATATCACCATACACTCATCATCGAGCATTCATGCCTATCCATGCCTCATGTGCACGTATCACCATGCACTCATCATATTATATCATACAGCTATGCATACATGTTACCATACCATGCATGATTCAATTTCAGCTTTTTATCTTTTCATTGGGTTACAACATTTTTCTTTCCCGGGACTAGTAATTGCATCCCACATTTTATTGCTCGCACCCAACCTGGCATCGCGAGGAACCTCCGGCACACACCTCCGGGCATCCGGCACATACCTCCGGACATCTCGTACCCCAACTAGCATTACGAGGTATCTCCCCGGCACACACCTCCAGGGCTTCCGGCACACACCTGCGAGCATCTCGACACTCCCGGGGCATCGTCGGCTCACACCTCCGACGGTATCCTCATTTATCATAATTCATATTCACATTTGTGTCTCAATATCAACATGGCACATGATATGATGGCAACAAGGTCAATTTCAGCTTTTGATTTTATATGTAATGCCAAATATTATCACATGTGCAGCAAGATTCAATCGCTCCAAAACAATATAATTCATGGGGCTCATACAAAACAGAATAGTCCATGCATTACAGCTTTTGAAATTCGCACAATCCAGCTTGCACATTTTTAGAAATTTTTTTAATTAAATACCCAAATGACCTTCAAAATTATGAAATTTGAATATATGATATTCAAGACATAAAGGCAGATATTTCATGGAGAAAAATACACCAAAATATCCCCATATAATTCGGTATAGACCATGCATCACAGTACTATTATTCTAACAGTTCAACTTGCACAGTTTTTGAAACATTTTTGGTTAAATAGGCAAATGAACTTCAAAAATTACGAAATTTGAATATGTTGTAGGGAATACATGAAGAGAGATATTTTATTCAGAACACATTTCCAAAAGAACCTCTTACAAAACGATATAGTCCACGCATTGCAACTTACAAAGTCCGAACACATCAGATTGCACAGTTTTAGAAACATTTCCGATTAAAAATACAAATGACCTTAAAAATTATGAAATTAGACTATGTGATATCCAAGACCATAAGGTAGATACTTCATGAAGATATCAAAGTCAGATTCTTCCTAGGTAATTAAATATAGGCGGTTAAAAATTCTGTTCCTAGTACCGAAATTTCCAGATCTAACCATCTCCGAAAGACCATGATTTCACCTACCTATTCTTGATTTTTTCTCTCTAAATTTTTGATATGTTAAACCTCAGGATGTTCTTTAAATATTTTGTTAAGAAATCGAAGTAAAATTTTAACAAAAAGATTGCCTTACAGTCCATGCATTCATCAAGGGTGGGTACCAAAATCTCCAGATTGAGTCTTTCCAAAGAATAACGATTTCACCCACTTATATTTGTCTTTTTTTGTCCCAAATTTGAGTATGTTATATTCGAAGAAGTCCTTAACAACTTTCATTTAGAGATCAAAGCCAAGATTCCACTAGAACATCACAGGCAAGTCACTAGAACATTCAAGGTCGAACTGTTTTTCTCAAGAACAGTACACTAGACTAGAGTACCACTCTTATAACTTCAATCTTTCACATTCTATACACCCGAAATTGTTACCATTCAATCACACACACTAAGCACAGCATGCAAGAGTAGATAAAGGGATCCCACTTGCCTCTAAACCGAGCAAACAATGAGCACAACGGTGAGACACGGCGGTGATGGACGATGACGCACGGCGGACGATTGACGGACGGTGATGCACGGCCCCTCCTCCTTCCTTCTTCCCTTCTTCCTTTCTTCCTTCTCTTTCTTTCCTCTCTCTCTCCCTCTCTCTCGCTTAAACCAACCACTCTTCCCCTCTAATTTTCCTCCCCTCCATCATTAGCCATCATTAGATTATGCATGGAAAACACTTGGCAACTAGGAAGGAACACATGGCATTTTCCATGCAAGATGGGCCTCGAATTCAGCTGGGCTTGGGCCAGCTTGGCCAACAGCAGCTCCTCCTTCTCCTCGGGCTTCATGGGCCGGTCGAAAAAGGGGTGGGGCTATGGGCTGGTTTGGTCTTTAAATGTCTAGCTGACCCTCATCCTAATAATCCACCTTAAACCTTAATTACATAAACACCTAATTGAAATTTATAATTCACAAAACTTTGTGATCTAATTTAATAAATTCCAACCCATAAATCACATGGCCAAAAAAATAGAATTTTCCTATCAAATAATTACCCATCGAAAGCTTGGCCAAAATCTCAATGCAAAACATGAATTAAAGCACCTCTGAGGATTGACAAGAAATTCTAGGATGCCACATCCCGGTTCTCCATTTGCAAATGTAATTTAGGTCGTGTCGTGCTAGGATTGCAAAACACGGAGAATGCATTTGTGAACAAAGTAAAATCAAAGGAAATTATGGGAACCCTCTTTGAAGTAAGCTAATTGGACTTTGAATTCCTAAGAGTCATGTGGCTATTTTCAGTAGGAGTTTGAATTCCTAACAATCGTGGACCAAATTTGTTTGATTGATTATGTTGCTCGGGATAAGATGGATGAGTTTATTTCCTCAGTGACCTGAGCCGTAGAAATATGAAGTCCACCACATATTTCTTGCATAAGACGGAACATGATTAGTACAATTTTGAGATTGTATTTTTTTCTGTATGTTCTTCTGCCTATGGTTTTAGATGTAACTAGGTCATGTTGTGCTGGATTGAAAAAAGTGTCAGGTTATCAAGAATTCACTTGTGAACAAAGTAAAATCAAGGAAATTACAGTAACCCTTCTAAAGCTTTTAGAATAGTCGATGGTGGTCTTACAAAATCTCACATGGTATTAGAGCTGGAGATCTCATGTTTGAATCTTTTCAGGCCTTATTTGTCTCCCCAATTAAATTTCACACTTAGTATTAAGCAAAAAGACGAGGCTAAGCTTGAGGGTAAATGTTAGAATATTTAAATAATAAACTAAGCATTTATCTAATAGAAGCTTTTAGAACAGTCGGCAGTAGTCACACAAAATCATCTAACAGCTTAAGTTTTAGAACAATCGATAGTGGTTGCACAAAATTTCACATTGACATTAAATTCCTAACATTCATATGGCTATTTTTTGACCAAGTACTATTTGTCTAGTTCAGTCCTGTTGTGAGGAAGAGTAAATTTTACCATATCATGGTGAGTATGTTTATGTGATTTCCAGTTTATCCGGTTGAAGGCGATCTCTAAAATAATCTATATCGAATATAAGGTCTAATTTGTATTGTTCCGAATTTATTTTGATGTATTAGTGGCTTTTAACGGACTTGTCACTCAAAATAGTTCGAGCAACGGACTCGGAAAATTAGCAATAGTCGGCATCGCTGCTGGTGGCAGCGTTCTGTTGTTAGCACTCACCGCCTTCCTCATGTGGAAGAGGAAGACTTCGCTGAATCCACACATAAGAAACACCGAACCGCAAGGTAATTCTAGTGTCTTACTTACCAATAACTTGTATTAAATGAATCGGAGTGCAGTAGAAATCACTATTTTGATGACGATGACTGCTTCTTCGCGTGACCAGGAGCTCGTGAGAGAAGCCAAGATTTTCTGTTAAATGAAGTAGTCATCTCGAGTAAGAGAGACTATTCGAGGGAAAACAAGCCGGAGGAGCTAGAGTTACGATTGTTCGCTTTCAACGCGATTGCTTTGGCAACCAAGAACTTCAGTGACGAAAACAAGCTTGGGCAAGGCGGTTTTGGCTGTGTTTACGAGGTGAGTGCTCCTTTTCCAAAAGCCGAATGTGGCTAGATAAATGTCAATGTAGGAAGCATCTCGAGAGCTTCATTTGTTTCTGTGTTTCAGTGTAGGATTAAAGAAGGCCCAGTAGTGGCGGTCAAAAGGCTCTCGAAGAATTCCGGGCAAGGAATGGAAGAATTCAAGAACGAGGTTCAATTGATTGCTCGGCTTCAACACCGAAATCTCGTGTGACTTATCGGCTGCTGTGTCGAGATGGACGAGAAGATCCTAATCTACGAGTACATGGAGCATAAGAGTCTGGATTCGGTTCTATTTAGTATGTTCCTGGAATTACTCTTCTTCACTTTTCATGTTGTTAATATGGACCGGAAATGTTCAAGTTTTGGTTTCAGGATCGTCACTGACTAGTCTCTGCAGGTAAAACCTAGAGCTCCATGTTAAATTGGGAGCCGCGGTTTAACATCATTTGCGGGATTGCTCGAGGTCTTCTTCATCTTCATCAGGACTCCAGATTCAGAATCATACATAGGGATCTCAAAGCAAGCAACATCTTGCTCGACGGGGAGTTGAACCCCAAAATCTCGAACTTCGGCATGGCTAGGATTTTTGGCAGAGATCAGGTCGAGGGAATACGAAGAGAGTCGTTGGCACATAGTAAGTACCATGGAACATTGATTCAACACATTTCAGGATCACATTTCTGAAATTGCACTAATTCCATTTTGCTTAAAACCGCAGTGAGTACATGGCCCCAGAATATGCCATGGACGGACAATTTTCAGAGAAGTTTGATGTGTTCAGCTTTGGCGTGTTGGTCTTGGAGATTATAAGTGGTAAAAAGAACAGGGGATTCTATTATGCGAACAAGGAACTGAACCTTCTTGGACATGTAAGTATAAACAGATGCTCATCCATGGAAAGATGAATAGTTATCCGAAGCAGAACTTCATATATATGCCATCTGATTGACATTGCTAGTGAAGTGTTTCTTTATTGTCCCGTAACTACATATAACCGAACGTTGTCTTGTTAATTGCAGTCATGGAAGTTGTGGAAAGAAGGGAAGGGCTTGGAGCTACTGGATACAGCAGTGGGAGATGCATACTCGATGAATGAAGTCGAGATGCATCCAGTCGGCCTTTTGTGCGTCCAAGAGCATGCAGATGATAGGCCGGTCATGTCGTCTGTGGTCTTGATACTGAGCAGCGAAAACCCAACGATGCCACACCCTAAAAATCCCGGCTTTTGCTTAGGAAGGGCTATAGAGACGGATTCATCATCAAGCAAGCATGACCGGACATGCACTGTGAACCAAGTTACAGTCACAATGCTTGATGCCAGATAGAGATCATTGTCATACCCCGATCCAATACATTTGTACATCTGAAACTCCAGAGATTTCTGTTCATATATATGTTTTCTCAGTCCGTCCTTCTGCTCAATTTTTTTTTTTTATATTTAGTATACTTTGATTTTCAAAAATTTCTTTTGTATTTGTTGTTGGGGAGAGAGGAGGGGTTTTGCCAATTTTGGTCCAGACATGAAGTTCATTGGTCTATATGTGTCAGAAGAACAAGTCTTTGATATTGACACAATACAACTCAAAACAGTGACTAGCAATGTGATGAAGTTCACAGAAACCAGAGACATTGTTGCAATTGCGACTGTAATTCAATGCTGAAGTAATCGATTATGCTCTGTCCATCATGATTTCTCGACCGGCTCAGACCAATTTCTTGTCTTCTGTTTTTTTTTTTTTTTTATTAGGTGAAACTAAGAACTGGACGTTGCACAGAACCAGACATAAGATATATAGAGCAAGGATCATCAGCTTCATTTGTAGCAATAGACCCTTAAGACTGGGTTGTTGACAATACAACTAACTTCACCCTCTTGATGTTTCAGTCAGTGTGAGAAATGAGAACTATTCTCCATGGTAAATCAGGCACAGAACAGCAGTAAAGTCTCAGCATATATGTCGACTGAACAACGTACCTTGCGAAACTGAAACAGCGAGCTTCATTAGAATAAACATGGCGACAGCGAATTGCTGACATCCAAGAGATGAGAAGTAGAATGCATTGCCAGAACTCCAGTTACGACTATTGAAGCAGTTCAGAATAAATAGAAGGCAAAATGACAAAATAAATCTCAACCTTTCAAAGATTTTTTAATTTGATCCACCCTTTCAATCCCGTGTAACAGAAGAATTCGATATTTCGAATTTATTTCAAATCTATCAGAGGTTCAGAGGTTCTTTAGCAGCATTTATAAAAATGATTATTCTTTTTTATCGAGTTTCAATTAGGTCCCTACTCTTTTTTTTTCCAGTTTGTTTGTGGGCTTTTCTTCCATCCCTTTATGGTCTTTTATCTTTTAAACCGGACAAATATTTATCAGGCTTTATAAAAGTTCTTTTATTTATTAAAGATCTATAAGTTTTTTTGTTTGAATAGAAAATAAAAAGCCTTTTTTCTCAACAAAAATACCGCCTTGATGCGAATTTCGTAAATCCGCAATGCTAAAATGGGCAAAAGGGTAATTAAAATATATATTTTGGAGGGAGTTTAGCCTTGCGATAGATTTGTTATGAGTTGAAGAGGTAAGGATTTATTCTAGTAACCTAAAATGACGAGGAAAAAATTGAAAAGAGGAGAAACGAAGAGTGACTTTTACCGCTACCATAAAGAATAATTGGAGGGAGAAAATTGGAAAGGAGTAAATAATAAAAAAGTTTCCATGGCTATATCAACTTATGGCTTCAAACCTAATCACGGGCAACGTAGTTGGTATGTGTTTTCTCTCTCATCACTGAAATCGAGAGTTCGAACCTTCTTGTTGCTAAAGTGTTTTATGTGGGGGCTCTGGTATTGGGGTACTAAGCTAGCTCCCTCTAGGTACTGACCTTTAAATAGTGGCATGTGGCGAGGCTCGCTGGTGCCACCGGGCACTGGCGGGTCATGTGAACCCGAATAGCGTAAGCAAAAGGGGCTTCGGCGGATCCTGGATAAAAACAAAAAAAAAAACTTATGGCTTCAATATAATAATTGAGCAGAAAAAAAAAACCATAATATAAAAGGCAAAAAAGGTAGAAGATAAGATCAAGAGCCGCAAGAAATGATTTTTCCATTCAAACTGCAGGCCGATACAAGTCAATCGTACCGACAAATTCCATGTCTTCTAGAAAGAATACTATAATCGCTTGCCATTACCTGCCACAAACCATATTATAGCATAAAACAGTTGATTTTTTTGACTTTTTGACCAGAAATATTTTACATGTGCGGCGAAGGATGTTTTTTCCATTCTTTATGAACAGTTTTTCCTACAATTTAGTGAATGTTGTAATGGAGTTGTCTTATTGAATTTCAACATCGGAAGTCCTTGCCAATCACGTAATGACCTGGATGTGTCATGAAGACAAGATTTCCCATTGTCGAGGCCTTTAAAATGATATTTCTGCCTGTTGAATAAGTAAGAGATGACGACACAAAATGTGCTTAAACATCCTCTCAATATTCAATGTGAACTTTGATTTTTTTCTTTTTGTTTGATGTGATATTTGAATATTTGAAAATTTACTCAATGTAATCCTTCCGTTAAAATTTCTTATAGTGTCAACTAATGCAAACAATGATGTCATTCATTTGAGCATGCTGGCATCCACATATAGCCCGACATATCGTCTATGTCACGCTTCTCTCTATACAAAAGGATAAAGAGCACTAGCAAACGTCTCATACCCACTGGTTAGGGGTGGGCATTGGATCATGCCAACCTTAGCCAACTAGGCCCATGCCTAAGCACAAACCATTGGTTGGCAGGCTAAATGATATAGGGATCCTAATGGGCTAGCCTAGGCTTGGCTATTGAAGGATGCATTGTCACTAGCCATTGGATTGATGAGAAATGAGAATTACATTATCGAATTCTAATGTTTAAGAAGTTGCTATTCCCACATGATTTCTAAAAATGTGGCCACCAAAATAATGAGAGTAGTGAATTAGTTTGACATTTTTTTTTATTAACTCTTCATATCACCTTATATAATGCCAACATGAACACCTCCCTAATCCCAATAGCTAATTCGTAAATGCAATGGGATTTTCTTCTATGTGAGTGGACCACCTCATTCACTTATGTGTGAGAGATGATCTCTGCCAGTTTTATGATTCCATGGCCATCGTACGTGGTTGGTTGAATATAGTGAATCATTCTTCTCAGGCATAAGAGTTGGAGATCATGTACATGACGCAGGGAAGGAAAGATGAGAAGTTCTCTTTGGACATAAGAATAATGTGGAATTCAGCCTAGAAGATGTTGAAGAAGAAATGCGAGGTGATGACCATTTAAGGGACGGTTGTCCTTCATAATATCCTCTCTCTCTGAATTTGAGACTTAGAGCATCACATTATGAGTCCATGTGCACCGTTTGATGAGGTAGGTCCACTAGGTTTTATATAAATTATGTTAGATTTATACAGCTTAGATGTGCGTTTTACCTGTCCACCTAATTATTTTTGCTGAAAATTAAAAAGAAATCCTGGACATATCCTTGATGTTCTTAAAAATTCTGGTAAAAACATTACTTTCCCAAGCCACCTAGAAATTTATGTACAAATTGATGCATGAGCTTATTACGATAGTCTCTCTATTCTTCCGCCATCAAGATTATTTTATATCATCCACTTGTCCATTCCTCGAGCAAATTGTTTAATTAGTGCTAAACTTATTATATGAATATCAATTCAAATTAACTTTTTTTAATTTTACCAATTTAATTCTAAACCTTACTGAAAAAGTTCAATATAGTCATTTCCAATTAGTTTTATTGGAAATTACTGACGTAATAATACAGTCATATGAAATAAATATATATTATTATGTTAGTATTACTCTACAAAAATATTAAACGAGGGGCTTGGAATGTTATTTTGTGCTTGTGATATTTAATGTTGGCAGGTGACCTTTTGAGAGAGAGGGAGAGAAAGAGGCATGCCGAGGGCATTGATGGGACGGCGATGCATTGTTCACACGTCGGCTCCCAGTGAGACAATTCAACAGGCTTTGGTTGAGTAGGCGGCCTTCGTTTTTGACCTCCGGAACTTAAGCAAGAGGTGACCTCCGGAATGTGATTTTTCCTGGTCCTATTTGTTGCAGTTAAGTGAGCTTTCGAGAGAGAGAGAGAGAAGGAAGGAAGGGAGGTAGGGGCTTGGGGACGGCATTGATGAAAGCGGTCCTTGAATGAGGAACGAGGATGCACTGTCTAAACGATGGCCTCGGGTCAGACTATTTCAACAGGCCGGTCGATCGGGTGGGTCATCCCTTTTGACTTCTGAAACCAAAGCGAGAGACGAGTTCGCTGTCACGAGTGAAGACGCGAGGTGCTCCTCGTGTTCATTGATTGTCGACGAGTTTGATAAATTTCATCTGCGCACCCGCACGTTCGCCACCTTTGACCGTTCCAAGCTCAGGCGTCCACAGATGAAAAGATGTTGTCGTCGAGCGCCTGCGACGATCCAATCTACCTCTCTGACTATTCAAAGCATCACACAGTGAACGGCGATCCCTCTACAAGAAAAGACCTCGCCATGCGTTCCCACTTCGCAGGGCAGCAACTCCACGCATCGCCCACCTCCTCTCGCCATCAACAGAGCCATGATCTTTCCTCTGTTTCTCGCTTTCTGTTGCTTTCTAGCATCGCCGCTGGCACAAGCCGCAGACACTCTGTCGGCCAACCAGACGCTGCGAGATGGACAGACCTTGGTTTCATCTGGGCAAGTCTTTGAGTTTGGCTTCTTTAGTCCTAACAAGTCGAGTGCCAGGTATCTGGGCATTTGGTACAAGAACATACCTCTCCAAGTCACTTGGGTGGCCAACAGGAACAACCCAATCACCAATGTCTCAGCAGAGTTGGCGCTGAGCTCGCAAGGATCAGTGTCTCTCCAAAATGGGTCAATTAATTACTGGTCTGTGACCCCAGCTGGGGCCGTGAATGAGCCATTCTTGAAGCTCCTGGACAATGGCAATCTTGTTTTGAGTGATGCAGGTGCTTCTGATGGTTCAGGGGATTATCTCTGGCAGAGCTTTGATAACATAACTGACACTCTGCTGCCGGAGATGAAACTGGGGTGGAATTTGAGGACCGGTTTGAAGCGGAACATGACGTCATGGGCCTCAGAATCCGATCCGTTGAGCGGCCAGTACACGTTTAGCCTCGAGCCGCGGGATGCTCCGCAGTTGATTCTGTGGAAAGGGAGCCAGAAGCAGTATCGATGGGGGCCTTGGAATGGAGAGAGGTTCAGTGGGAGTAATGAGTTCAAGGCCAATCCGGTCTTCAATCCGATGTTCATTTCCAGCCCTGAGGAGGTGTATTACACATACACGGTGGTTGATAATTCGACCCTATCGAGATTCACCGTGACCCCAGAGGGTGCGATCCAATATCTCGCTTGGTTGGACAATCAATGGACGAATTTGGTTACTCTACAGAGGGACTATTGTGATAATTATGGCATGTGCGGGCCATATGGGTCCTGCTATGATTCCACTGTTGGAAATTGCAGGTGCTTGAAGGGGTTCAGGAGAAACGATACTAACCCCCTTGATTGGACCGGTGGGTGCTCCCGGACATGGAATTTGAGTTGTGGAAATGGTGATGGCTTTGTGAAGTACAAGGGTTTGAAGTTGCCAGATAATTCACGTTTGTTGGGGAATAGAAGCTCGAACCTTGAGGAATGCGAGAGGGAATGTTTGAAGAATTGCTCTTGTATGGCATTCACTAGGGTAGATGTCCATGGGAATGGCGGGGATTGTCTTTTTTGGTTTGGGGATTTGGTTGACATGAAGAACTATCCTTCAGGCGGAGATGTGATATATATACGAATGGCAAAGGCAGAGATAGGTACTAATCCATGTAGCTCTTACTGATTTTCTTTTGCCATCACTAGGTAGCTTTAAAGAGGTTTTCAGTTGAATAGCTGCCAAGGAAATCCATTTCCTTGCCTGGAATTGCTTTATGTGAATGTGATGACATGGTTATAGTTAATATTCTCATTGAGGAGGCTCAAATTCGGTCACTCTTGTGTTTGTGTCACGTCCACTAAGATCTGTCATTTGAATAGGATCTCTAAGCCCTGGAAATTCATTAAGATTTTTTTCTTTCTGGCGGTGCAATCATAGAGCATGTCCTAGTTATACACATTGATATATGCTTGATGTTAGATGAAAAAACAAGTACAAGAAACTTGTCTGTATTGAATATTCTGTGATGAGGAGAGCATAGTGGCACAGATAAGAACTCTTGCCATGTGGTTACTAAGCTCTCTGTTTGAGTATGACAGCATATGATTATTTTGAAATTTTTCAATGAATAGATGCAATTGCTCGAGCTAAGAGGAGAAGGCGTATAGCAATCACCGTTGGCATATCTGTCTCGACTGTATGTGGAATGCTTATACTAGCGTTCATTGGCTGGTATGCTCTCCAAAGGAGGAAAGAGAGAAGGAGAGGTAAAGTCATTATCACGGCATAAAACTATTTGTTGCAAACAGCATGCTTCTTGCTTCTCTCATTATGAATAAGAAAAGTAAGAAATTGATGAAAGTATGTTCATGACTCTTTATCTTTACATGTTCCTTTCTTGCTTATTATGCTAAATTTCCTTCAATGAAAGCATACCTGAAAGCCCTATAAATCTATTAACATCCTTAATGAGGGCCTAAGAAAACATTGGTTAGCTTAGCATCACAATTAGCTTCAGTATGAGAGAACACTCTCTCTGATAATTATTTTTGGCTCCTGATCAGCAAGTTAGAGCGAATAGTAATGACTTCAAAAAATCAAATGATAACCACTTTCAGGAAACAAATGCTTCAAAAAGTTGCTTTAATTCCCTTTGCTCAACAAACCCCCAGGATATGCTGGATTTTTGTCATATTTTTGAGATTGTGGTGCATAATTATGCATTTGTCTATGCTGATGGCTGATTTATATCCTCTGTTGTAGCTGCATACTCAGTTTATCGAGATTCAGGAGATGGTGGTCCAGAGGAAGACCTTGAATTACCCCTTCTTGATATCGTTGCAGTTGCTGATGCCACAAACAATTTCTCTTTCCAAAACAAGATTGGGCAGGGTGGGTTCGGTGAAGTATACAAGGTACTTTTTTTGGCCAAAGTATACTAGGTAGTTAAAAGGTCACATTTTTCTCATATTAAGTCAATGAAGATGGTTTTGAATATGAGAAAATGATTTTATAATTCTTTTCTACTTTGATCTTACTAACATGTAATACGCTATCTGCCAGGGCGTATTGCCTACCGGGCAAGATGTTGCTGTGAAGAGGCTCTCACTGAACTCTGGGCAGGGCCTGAAAGAGTTCAAGAACGAGGTTATACTGATTGCCAAACTTCAACACCGGAATCTTGTGAAGCTCCTAGGATGCTGCATTCATGGAGATGAAAGAATGCTAATCTACGAGTACTTGCCGAACAAAAGCTTGGACCACCACCTTTTCGGTGTGACCTTCACCCCATTTGCACTTTTTCAACCTGCTTGAGATTATACAGTTTTTTCCCTCAATAACTTATCTCAAATTTTGTGAAGATCCAATTAGACGGAAACTTTTAGCCTGGAAGACACGCTTCAGCATCATCATGGGGATTGCCCGTGGACTTCTCTATCTCCATGAAGACTCCAGGCTGAGAATTATCCACCGAGACCTCAAACCAAGCAACATCTTACTAGACAGCAAGATGACTCCTAAAATCTCAGATTTTGGAATTGCAAAAACATTTACTGTAGAAAATGCTGGAGAAATGACCAACAGAATAGTTGGGACATAGTAAGTTATTCTACTGTTAGCTTCAAGGAATATTTTTTAAGATTTGTGGATATTCTGATGCTCTATTTCTGTCTTACAGCGGTTATATGTCTCCCGAGTATGCGATGAAAGGCCATTTTTCAGTAAAATCAGACGTGTTTAGTTTTGGAGTACTGTTACTGGAGATTGTGAGCGGCCACAAGAATTGGGGATTTTATCACCCAGACCATGACCTCAATCTCGTTGGACATGTAAGTATTCCCCTGCTTATGCTTGGCTCGGATTGGATGCTAGGTCTTCAATCTTTCTGTTATT
Source organism: Eucalyptus pumila (assembly GCA_016097595.1). Taxonomy (NCBI): domain Eukaryota; kingdom Viridiplantae; phylum Streptophyta; class Magnoliopsida; order Myrtales; family Myrtaceae; genus Eucalyptus; species Eucalyptus pumila. Next base: position 8,848,961 of record CM027849.1, read on the forward strand.
CTATGATATGTAATAACTTGTTATTAACGTATTTTTAGGCATGGAAACTATGGACCGAGGGGAATGCACTTGGACTAGTAGATGTCCTGATGGAGGAAGAATGTCCTTTGAAGGAAGTGCTGAGGTGCATCCAGGTAGGACTCTTGTGCGTGCAGCAGCGACCCGAAGACCGGCCAACAATGTCATCGGTCGTGCTTATGTTAGGCAGCGAGACTTCTGATGTTCCTCAGCCTAAGGAACCGGGATTTAGTGCTGAGAGCTTCGCTATGAGCACCGATTCATCCTCTAGTGTTAAAATACTTAACTTTTCCAATGATGTAACTGTCACAGCTCTACAGAGCAGATGAAAGCATGACAAGAATACTCGAGCAACGAGAAGAGTAACAGGTTATACATACTTTTATACACGAAAAGTATATAGGGTGCAGATGTGTACAGGTTCTTCATATTATTTTTGTTTTTTGTTATAAATGATGCATGAGATTTAGATATTCATGCAGAGTGTTACTACTTCTGGTTAAGTTAACAGCTGTGCCTGCTTTATTCCTTCAACAATGACTCAAAAGTTCAAAAACCAGGAGTTTTGAAACTTGATATGGATTAAATCCTTCACTTCAAAATATGGAAATAGCTGAGGCGTGACTGTACTGCCTCAGGGCAACAACAAATCTACCATAAGTATAAATGCCTATCAGCGAATTGTCAGCCAAAACAGAAAACAAGACGTGCAGCGTGATCCCGTTTTCTAATGTCACATGTTAGAATCCGGTGCTCCCTTAAAGTGATAACCTAAATCAATAACATGAGTGATTATTCTAAGTTTGTAATTTTTTTGTTATAAGATTGAAATATCTCACGTTGCTTGACCATGGGGTTCATATGCTTAGTTTTTATAAACATGTGGTTGCCTTCATTTGTTGACTTAAGCTTTCGAATTGAATATTCCAATATGATATCATAATTATGTTTTGCCACAATTTATTTTATGTGTTCGTTCACTTGACCCGGCTCACACGTAAAGAGGGTGTTGAAATTACCCTCTTATTAGCTGAATTTTAAAATCAGACTTTCTAATTATAAAGTGAAAGGGTTAAAATTTAAAAAGTGAATAGTTATTTATTTAATTTGCTCTACAATCATTATCATCATCATCATCTCATATAGTTTCTATTTTATCGAACCTTCCTTCACAATGATTTCATCTCGTTTTAAATTGCTCCTCTTCCAGCATCTACATAGGAACCGCGTTTCCTGTTTGACCATCCTTCATGAACTTAATTAAATATACTCGGGAGCCAATAGCAACGAGCAACAACATCTAATCAACTTGGACCTTCGAGAGATTTTCAAAAGTGAAAGGAAAAAAAGATGTTGACTAGCACAATTAATGGCGTTCCCTCGGGTTCCCGGGACTGGGAATACCTTTCTGTGTAACGATGCATCTTCAATTAACGGCACGCATTGAAAAAAAACTGAAGGTGCGCTGGTGTTCAAGTAATGCAAGTAAACTATATGATAAATAAAGGAGAACCCCGCGAGGGAATGAAGAAAAGTCAAGCTTGGACCGGTGATGTTGAAGTCGCCGCCTCATGGCACATTTTCCACTGGGGTACATTGAGATGTTCCTGTTTTGATGGTTATGAAGCAAACGCCGTATCTCTGCTATCTTGCCTGAAACATAAGCAAGCTGCATACCCATGTAAGTACAGCATGAACACTCGAACAGTGTCATTGCACATCCTGGTTTTGTTTCTTCTTCTTCATTCGACTGATTCTTCGGACACCCTTGCCCCAAATGATACCTTGAAAGATGGTGATGTCTTAATCTCCCAAGAAAGAAAATTTGCTCTTGGTTTCTTCAGCCCAGGAAATTCAACCTCGCGTTACCTGGGGATTTGATACTATGGACAACCGGAGCAAACCGTTGTTTGTGTTGCTAACGGAGAGCATCCCCTGAATGATACTTCAGGAGTTCTTGCATTGGATCGCTATGGAAACTTGGTGATCAATGCAAACAGGAAGCTTCCCCATTTGGTCAACCAATGTTTCGTCCATGAATTTAGATAATTCTACCACTGCTCAGCTTTTGGATTCAGGTCGTCTGGTTTTGAAGCGTGATTTAAGCAAAATGGTTGTTTGGCAGAGCTTTGATTATCCCACGGATACCCTATCTTCCGTCCATGAAGCTTGGGTTGGACCGGAGAGCAGGTTTGGACCGATTCGTGACGTCTTGGAAATCTGAAGATGATCCAGCACCGGGCAGTTGTTCATACAGGTTTGAACCAACAGGGTACCCACAGTTGTTTCTTTACAAGGGTCGAGCTGTATTGGCGCGGCGGAGCAATAATTGAGAAAAAGCAGGGTGCTGTTCCCGAGATGGCTAATGATTTTGTCTATAATATCACAATTACGACTAACGCGATGGAGGTTTCTCTGATGTATGTCGCGGGTCGCTGCAGGGGCGCGGAGGCGGAGGTGTCGACGACGAGGAGGCTGCCCGAAGAAGAGCAGTGCTGTTCAGTTTTCTTTTTTTTTTTCTTTTTTATTTCACCTCTCGCGTCCCTCTCTCACGTCACTTTCTCTCTGTCTCCTTCCGCACTTGCTGCTGCACAGCTTTTCCTTTTGACTTTTTCCTCTAAAGCTTTTCTCTTTTGTTTTTGTGTTGTGTTCTTAGAAGAACGAAGAGAAAGCCCCCTTTGCCTAGTGATCCGAAGAAAAACCCCTCGTTGTGGCCGTGTATTTCTATTGTATGGCCCTCTTGGAACCCGACACGAACAACCTAATTATAGGCCAAGGATTAAGGTTTTAATTTTTTCAAATCAATATCTACAAAGATTTTTTTTTTCCAAACACAATATTTACTTTTCCAAATGCAATATTTGCTCACACTTGCCATATCCGAACATATCCTAGAAAAAAATGTAAAATCTCTATTTTTCATAAGATAATCTTCAATCATTAAAAAAAAAAAAAAAAAAGGCTTGTGCCAATTTGCTTGCTCATGGGCTTAGTCAGACCTGTCAATTTAAAACTTAGAACCACCGATTCGAACAGGTCCAATGTAAATGCAAATTAAAAATAAATGTACCTAAAATTATATGTTATACAATTATATTTTTTTAGGGGTTAAAAATTAATCACTAATTTTTATGTCATAAATAACTAATGAGTTGCCCAAAATTTAGGTGTTGATGCCGTTGGCAATACAAGTGTGACAGTTGCCTGCTGCAAGGTCCGAAGCACTAGTGCAAAATCAAGCAGCCTGCTATGGTTATATATCAATTAAAATGAAGTTGACTAATAAGGTCATTGGAAAGCTTCATTTTTAGGGCAGTTAACTATAAATAGTTCTTGGAGCAAGAAATACCAACTCTAGGAGTACCTTATCTGTGTGAATTTGTGTCCCTCCAAGAATGACGCATCTCAATCATTGTCAGGCAAAACAAATAATTCATTGTAAACAAAAGGACAAGCGAATCGAATAATAATGAAATGGACAAAAGGATGGAAATGAAATTGGACATTAGATTTACTAGTTGGTGTGATCTACGTCCATAGGGAGAAGAACACATTTTTTACTATAGAAACAAGTGACACAATGGATAACACAATCATTCAAGTACTCAAACACATACCCTTTCAGTGTTTCCCAGCCCCTATAATTACACTTAGTGATTGATTCACTGTTTAGACCCTTGCAATTTTTAGTGAAATCTCACTTGGTTAAATCTCTTGGTTGAATTACAACAAGAAAACCAATCTGAATTCTCTATTGAAGAACTCTCCACACATCTTCTTCATTCTCTTCTGTGTAGTCTTAGAGTTCTATCTCCTCTCATGTCTAGTGTCTTACTTACCAGTAACTTATATTAAATGAATTGGAGTGCAGTAGAAATTACTATTTTGATGATGATGACTGCTGCTTCGCGTGACCAGGAGCTTGTGAGAGAAGCCAAGATTTTCTATTAAATGAAATAGTCACCTTGAGTAAGAGAGACTATTCGGGGGAAAACAAGCCGAAGGAGCTAGAGTTACTATTGTTCGCTTTCAACATAATTTCTTTGGCAACCAAGAACTTCAGTGACGAAAACAAGCTTGGGCAAGGCAATTTTGGCTGTGTTTACGAGGTAAGTTGATGCAAGCCAAGGGTAGGCTTTCTCAAATAGTAGGATTGAGAGAGTGACTTGCACACGGGAAAACAGGACGAACAGAAATTTCAGCACTACGCGAGCTCAGGAGAACAATCGTATCTTTGTTGATACATATTAGATCGACGTGATTCCAAAGCCAAATGAACAAAGACTTCTGGATATACAATTTTCTCTGTTTTGAGTTTTCTAAAATAAGCATTGTAGGATGGTCGAATTTGGGTTGGAAATAACGAACAAAACAGGAAAAGATAGAAACTCCATTGGTTGCTCTTCTAGGCCTCCAAGGAAGTTGAGGGGGCACCGATTCTTCTAGATCAATGACTGCAACTCTTCAAGGATGCAAATTTCGAAAGCTCCAACTCTTCAAGGATGGAGTGAAAACTCTTATAGGTTTTCAAGGGTATGAACTCTATAAGGTTCACAATACTTGCTTCAAAGCAAAGTTTTCATTCATCAGAAGTCATTCATCTTCTACTAGAAATTGAATGGCTTATATCGTCAAAGAAATAAAAACAGAGCGTTGAAATTAGGAAAATAGTAAATAGAATAGAAACTAGAAACTAGTAAAAGTGTCTTCATGGCTCTCAAGGTGTCTTTCAAACTTACGGGATGGACTCAAGATATTGATACGGCTTCTCGGTTTCATCGAGCTTGAATGCAGGCCGATCTTTTTGGTCGAGAGAGTTGGTCTTCAATGTGGGCTGCATCATCCTCCCCATCTTTAAAAGAATTCGTCCTCGAATTCTCGCCATCATCATCAGAAGAATCTCCCACATAAAGGTGTTAAATGTCGAACGTTGAAGACATCGTGAATCTTCAAATGAGAAGGAAGATTTAATCGATACGCATTAGAATTGATGCGCTCAAGAACTTCAAGAAGTCCAACCTTTCGATCACTAAGCTTTTTATAACTTCCCATGGGATGCCGTTCCGGTGGCAAATAAGCCCAAACAAAATCTCCAGGTTCAAAGATAACTTCACGCTGCCGCTTGTCGATGTCCGTTTTATAGGATTTGGTTTTGCTCTCTAGTCTTTGGTGCGCATCTTCATGAATTGCCCTCATTTGAGAAACAATATTGTCGACTTTGCTATTCAACTTCTAAGCAAAAGGAATTGGTGCAAGATCAAGAGCAGTGTTCGGTTGTCGACCATATACGGTCATAAATGGACTATATCTAGTGCTACAGTTCTCAGCACAATTATATGCAAATTCTCCAAGTGACAACCATTTCTCCCAAGAACAAGATTATTATCAATCAAAGTCTTTAATAGATTTTCCAATGTTCGATTGACGACCTCAGTTTGTCCATCCGTTTGGGGATGAAACACAGTATTATATTGCAGTTTAGTACTGATATTCTTCCATAGTTGTTGCCAAAAATGACTAAGAAATTTTGTATCCTAATCCGAAGTAATGGTCTTCGGAATGCCATGCAACTTATAGACTTCCTTGAAAAATAAGTCAGCAATACGCGAAGCATCCATAGTTTTTCGACATGGAATAAAATGTGCCATTTTTGAAAATCGATCGAAAACAACAAAGATGGAATCTATACCTCTGTTTGTGCATGGTAGTCCAAGTACAAAGTCCACAGAGATATCCTCCCATGGGGCATGTGGAATCGGCAAGGGAAAATAAAGGCCAGCATTCGTAGCTTGTCCCTTTCCAACTTGGCAATGTTGACACCTCATCACATGCCGATGTACATCACGTTTCAAATGAGGTCAAAAGTATTTGGCTGAGACGAGTTATAGTTTTGTCACGCCCAAAACATCCTTCACGGTGAACTTCATCGATCACCCGTTGCCGAAGAGAACAGTCTGGCACACATAAATGGTTTCCTTTGAAAAGAAAACCATCACAAACAGTAAAATCAGCAAGCTTCTTTTCGTGTGCATCGGGAATGATCTTGGAAAAGTAGGGGTCTTCTTGATATAACTGTCACACCTCGATCCTCCGAGCATGTGCCAATCCCTCATCTTGGTCGATTAATAGTGACGTCTCAAGACGCATCGCCGACCCTTTCATTTTAATACACATGTGAAAGTATCTAAATAACCCACAGACAATAAAACAATGGGATAGGAAAGTAGGGTCATAAAATTTCAAATCACACAACCACGCTCATATACATACATACATAGTAGACTATGTCATATATTACACAAGTTGGTCTAGGTTTGTAAAAACATATACACCATAGTAGGTTCTCAAATAGGGGGCGAGCGTCTAACGACCACAACTAGTCATCATCATTAAATTCTTCCTGTTCCACCTCCTTATCCTCTTCGATCTCCCCTTCTTCCTCGCTCCAGTTGGCGGCCTCGGCTGAGTACATCGAAGAATCAAAATTACCTTCAAGATTGGGATCCTTGACATCCACTACTGATCCACCCTCAGGATCCGCTATGCCCTTCCCAAGCGCAGCCTCTAAAACATACCGAGGCACATCAGATTCCAACACAGGACCCCCCCTTCACCCATCATGATAGTGACGATACCATAACCGATATCTATGAGGTACCTTCTCAGGTTCACCCATGTCAACCAAGATAGTGGATTTTATTATCACATACTCCAATCTTTCAAGGTGAGGGTGTATCAGGATATGATAACCTACTTTTGTGACTTCCTCCAATATACCAAAATGCACGGGAGGAGGGAGAGGTGCTACTATCTAGGGACCTGAAATGTTGTTCCATAATGAGGTGAGATTACGTCTCAGCAAGTTCTACCCTCATAAGACTCAATTAGGAAGCTAAGACATCTTAGGGCTACCTAAGTATAACACGAGTTAGAGGACTTACCATGGCTTCAGTTCCATCCTGCAAATTAATATCATTTACATATATTGCAAATTACATCGATTCATAACATCAGATCAAATCATTAATCACTCGACCTAGTCGATTATATGTTATCACGACCCTTTCTTGGTCGGCTCATCTCATACTAACTATAAGTCCACCCATAATAGGACTGCTCACTCTAAGCTGATAAATAGAAAGTATTACTCTCACTAAACTAATAAATAATGTACTGCTCTCAGTAAGCTGACATATCACCCATAGGCTAATATAATACACTAATAATGCTCTCTTTAAGGCGATCATATTGCTCTTGCTAAGCTGATTAGGTATATTGCTTTCACTAAGCTGACATATCAGAGCCCGTAGGTTAATATAGCATATCGGTATACTGTTCGCAATCTAAGCTGACATATCGCATGTAGGCTGATATAGTATACCATCCAGACCATTCAATCAATTTTTCATTTTTATCATACCCAATAAAAATAACCGTGTGTGAGTACACGGTTGGCCTTAGCCAAAATATCGTAATTTCACTTTTTGAACTTCTCACTAGTTTTAACAGCTCATAATATATTTTTGATGCTATAAATCGACACCTGGTAATTTTCCCATTAATTACCAAAATTTAATTATTTTAGGAATAAAATTCTAAAATCATAATTAAATCAATTCAGCACAAATTAACACTCAAATAAATAAACAGATTGTACCACAATAACCAGCATAAAATTCCAGTCGTTGGCTATCTTAGCCTAATTTCCAGAAAATAATTAAATAATTAAACAATTACATAAATTATTAAATAAATGTAATAAATCCAACTTAGGCCCGTGATGTCTAATTGGACGCCAAAAAGAACTTGGAAAAATTTCAAAATTTGTTCAATAAATTATAAAGCACGTCTACTAGCTAAATGTACTAATCAATTGCCTAACATGTATTGATAATGCACTAATTTAATGGCTCTACTCTATTCTATCCACATAATCACACTTAATTAAATCTAAATAACCCCTAAGCATCATTAGCCTACTAAACGGGATTTATTGAGTAAAATTCACTTGTTTAACGTGTGGGTTAGTGCAAAACGACGGAAACGTCGCAAGGCTCAACTTTCCTCAAGGTGGGCCTAGTAACCGAGGCTCAGGACCACCTCAAAATGGGCCTAGACCACCTCTGGAAACCCACTCTCCTGCTCTCTATTTTGGGCTGCAAAACTAGAAAACAAAGGCCGATTTGGTGAGGCAAGGTGGATGGAAGCAACAGGGATAGTCCTGGGACGTAGCTAGGATGGCGTGAGGGCACGGCAAGGTAGCAGCGTGGGCGACGGAGCGCGCAGACGAGGCGTGACGGCGTCGCGGCGGCCAACGGCAACTTCGGCAACATGCGAGTGGCTTTGGGGCAGCTAACTGGCTTCCTTGCTTTAGCTAGAAGTTTGCAAGGCACAATGAAGGCTGCACTAGGGGTGGATGACAGCATTGGAGGGAGAGAGGGGCAAGAGGGGGCCACCATGGCCAAATTTTCCAACTAAATGTTCCCTTGACCCATCCCTAACCAAGTATGGCTTATATGGCTACAATTCAGCCTCCCATGCCCTCCTTGCAACCTTTAAAGGGGTCCAAAACCATAGGGGAAGGGGGGGCATACGAAATTCAAACATTTCTCCCTCAATTGGACTTAGTTTCATTCTTGAATCAATTCAATTTAGTCTCAATAAATTCTGTTATCAAGACAATAATCAAATTGGTATTCTTCCTCACCAATACATCTCACTTGCTTTCAAATTTTGCAATAAAAAACGGTCCCGTCCTTTTTTTGAACAAAAACGGCCTTAGGATGACTTTTTCCCAAAAAGTCTCGGGTTGTAGAAAAATCTTCTAAGACCGAGTCAATATTCCTATAATTTATTGTGACATGACAAAATCTTCAATTTCTAAAATCGGATTTAAATTTGCGGTTAATTTTAATATGACGTGTTTTTAGCGTGACCTAGGTTACTGGATAGTTTTTAGAAACTTTTACTGCAAATGACCCTTGGTCGATTTTATTCGAGTCACAATGAACCCACTCGACACATTGGCTACTCTCAGTTATCGTGAAAATCTTGAGGATTCAAATACGGACACAGGGTACCAAAACGATAGAAAAATTAGTCTAGTGCCGATCAACTAGAATTTTTCAATTTAGTGGTGTTACCCATGATTTGCCACACATCTCTGTCGAACCGACTTATCTATAATCTTCAATCGATTTTTAACTGTGTTGTAATGGCCTCTAAAGATGAGCATGGTCGAGAAGCCAATTCATAGTCGAATTCTCAAGTTTATCGCATTAAAATTCCTTAATAGCTTCCCTGAATAGTCTAGTTATCTCGAGAGTGATCAACTCTGAGAACAGCCCTATAGGTGCGTTGATGAAATACTCGATTTATTCAATAGAAAATATGACTGAAAATATGGGATGTCACAATAACTCCTAAAAAGAATCAAATCCAAGAATCGTAGAATGCATTGTAGAGAGCAAGCTCTTCTTTCGACTAAGGGCATTAGCAACCTGATTCTGAGCTCCAGTTTTATGCTTAATAATGAAAGTAAACTCCTGGATGTATTCAACCCATTTTGCACGCCTGGAGTTAAGCTTTTGCTATCCGGAAATATACTTCAGAGCTTCATGATCAGTATATAAAATAAACTCTCGATGAATAAGATATGACTGCCAATACTCAAGTGTGCGAAATAATGCGTAGAATTCCAAATCATAGGTGCTGTAGCAAAGTTTGGCACCATTCAATTTTTCACTAAAGAAGGCGATGGGTTGACCTCCTTGACTTAGAACTCCTCCTATGCCAGCACCCAATGCATCACAATGCACTTCAAAAACAAGATCAAAATTAGGCAATGCAAGTACCAGGGATGTGCTCAATTTTTCTTTGTGCCGTTTAAAACTTTTATGAGCTGCATTCGCGCATTTGAAAACTCCCTTTTTCATACAAGAAGTGAGTGGGGCCGCAATGGTGCTAAAATGCGCAATAAATCGTCGATAAAACGAAGCGAGGCCATGAAAACTTCGCACTTCATGCACATTTGTTGGAGTTGGCCATTCTCAATTCACCTTAATCTTAAAATCATCCACCGAAATGCCATTCTTCGAAATATGAAACCCCAAGAAAAGGATTTGTGGTACCATAAAATAGCACTTGTCGAGAGACGCGTACAATTGTTTTTGCCTCAACACACATAATACTTCTTGAAGATGCTGCAAGTGCTCATTAGTAGACTTGCTAAAAATCAAGATATCATCAAAATAAACAACAACAAACTTTCCCATAATAGGCTTCAACACTTGAGTCATAAACCTCATGAATGTCGATGGTGCATTCGACAATCCAAATGGCATGACTAGCCACTCATATAGCCCATCTTTCATTTTGAATGCTATCTTCCATTCATCTCCGGGTTTGATTCTAATTTGATGATATCCCCTCTTCAAATCCAGCTTCAAGAATATAATTGCACCAAAAAGTTGATCTAAGAGATCATCAAGGCGAGGAATAGGAAATCGATACTTGATGGTGATCTTGTTGATCGCTCTACTGTCAACACACATCCTTCAAGTACCATTTTTCTTAGGCACTAAAAGAGCTGGAACGGCACATGAACCGAGGCTCTCCCTTATAAAACCTTTATTCAATAGCTCCATAACTTATTGATGCAATTCCTCATGTTCAATCGAACTCATTCGATAATGAGCGAGATTTGGCAAAGAGGCTCCGGGCATCAAGTCAATTTGATGTTGAATATCTCTCATAAGAGGGAGACCATTAGGTAAGTCCATCGGGAAGACATCCTTGAACTCTTCCAAAAGAGGTTGAACTCGATGAGGTACGACAAAGGCAACTTCATTCTTCTCACCTATTTTATTAAGCAAAATATACAAGATACGAACTCCTTTCAAAGCATCCTTCATGTCATTCATTGTAAACAATGTAGGGGAGAAGGAATTCTCAACTACAGAATTTTTCAAAGGTTCCCTACTAGGTGCCAACGTAATCTTCTTGCCTCCAAATTCAAAAGAATATGTATTTCGATAACCATCATGTGAAGTCCTCATATCGAATTGCCATGGTCAACCAAGAATAATGTGACTAGCATCCATCGGCAGAACATCACACCATATCTTGTCATTATAAACAGAACCAATGGACAGATTAACAAGGCATCGTTTTGAAACAGTTACCTCGGCACCTTTCTTCAACCATGACATCTTATAAGGTGTAGGGTGCGTTTTTAATTCCAACTTCAGCTTGTTTGCCGCTACTTCAGAAATTATATTCTCACAACAACCAGAGTCAATAATTAATTGACACACCTTTCCCATGATTGTGCAAGCAAAATGAAAAAAAAATTGGTACGTAGCCACCTATCTCAAGTGTAATCTCTTGTAGTAAGAAAAATTTTCCTCGCCATAAGAAGTTCGCCAGTGTTAGCATGCACTATTTGTTCATCATCCGCAACTTCTTCATATTGTTCAACTCCTCTTCAAGTGGATCCTCAACATTCTCATCAAAATCATTATCCACCAAGAAGGCTTTACCGTCTAGTCAATTCTTATTGATTTGACAATTGCTAGCACGATGACCCAACTCCCCACAAGAATAGCAACGTATTTCGGACATAGCAGGTTACTTTGAAACATGGGGTTGAGTAGATGGCTTACTAGCAGATTGCGTTGTAGCCTCAGCAACTTTAGCAGTGCTAGTGGTACTCTTAGTGGCCCGACTTGTCATGGTAGTTGATTGTTGTCTTCGAGAACAAGAGCGCTCCATTTTGAGTGCCCATTGGTGTGCATCTCCTTAGTCCTAAATGTTGAGGACTTCCAATGCGTCTTGAATGTAAAATTGAAGACCGTTCAAGTATTTGTTCATAAGCACCTCCACCAGGTCCTAGATATTATTACGAATCACCAACTCATTGAATTCGTTGGTGTATTGGTCCGCCGTTTGTGTACCTTGTTTTAAATTTTGGTACCATTGGTAGAGCTCTCTCTTATATCCTTTGGGAAGAAAATATTTTTGAATCTTGCCCTCCATCTTTCTCCACAAAGTGATTGGTGCTTTGCCAACGGCTTGGCGAGTTTGTTTTTCACGTCTCCACCAAACAATTGCCTTGCCTTGGAATCGCATAGCAATGATCCCAACTCGATGATTCTCGTGAACATTTCGATGCTCAAACACCTCATTCACAAGTGTTAGCCAATCAACAATTTCATCAGGAGACTCAGTACTTGTGAATTCTGGAACATCTTTCTTGACTTCCTTTTCCCAATCTGGCTCATGAATATGTTGTAAAAGATGTCGAACATGCCTCCGACCGTGAATAGATTGAACACTCTCCAAAGAAGAACAGTCACCATGGGAATCTTCAGTCCTAGAATGGGGTGGAGAATTATTTGCTTCAGCCCTCAAACGCTGAACTTCTCGCGTCAATTCGTCAATTTGTTGTTGCATATTCTTAGCGAGTGAGTGCACTTCATTGAGGGGAATGGTTTTGCTGCCATGACGTCTATCTTGTCTTGGAGGCATTATCCTCTCATCTAAAGCTCTGATACCAAATGATGCAAGCCAAGGGTAGGCTTTCTCAAATAGTAGGATCGGGAGAGTGACTCGCACATAAGAAAACAGGGCGAACAGAAATTTCAACACTGCGCGACCTTAGGAGAACAGTTGTATCTTTGTCGATACAGATTAGATCGACTTAATTCCAAAGCCAAATGAACGAAGACTTTTAGATCTACAATTTCTCAGTTTTGGATTTTCTAAAATCAGCACTGTAGGATGGTCGAATTTGGGTTGGAAATAACGAACAAAATAGGAAAATATAGAAACTCCGTTGGTTGCTCTTCTAGGCCTCCAAGGAAGTTGAGGGGGCACCGATTCTTTATATCGATGACTGCAACTCTTCAAGTATGCAGATTTCAAAAGCTCCAACTCTTCAACGATAGAGTGAAAACTCTTGTAGGTTTTCAATGGTATGAACTCTACAAGGTTCACGATTCTTACTTCAAAGCAAAGTTTTCATTCATCAAAAGTCGTTCGTCTTCTACTAGAAATTGGATGTCTCATATCGTCAAAGAAATAAAAACAAAGCGTTGAAACTAGGAAAATAGTAAATAACATAGAAACTGGAAACTAGTAAAAGCGTCTTCATGGCTCTCAAGGTGTCTTTCAAACTTCCGAGATGGACTCAAGATATTGATACGGCTTCTCGGTTTCGTCGAGCTTGAATGTGGGCTGATCTTCTTGGTCGAGAGAGCTGGTCTTCAATGCGGACCACATCATAAGTGCTCCTTTTTCCAAAAGATGAATGTGCCTAGATAAATGTCAATGTAGGAAGCATCTCGAGAGTTTCATTTGTTTCTTTGTGTTTCAGTGTAGGATCTAGTAGTGGCGGTCAAAAAGCTCTTGAAGAATTCCGAGCAGGGAATGGAAGAATTCAAGAACGAGGTTCAATTGATTGCTCGGCTTCAACACCGAAATCTCATGTGACTTATTGATTGTTGTGTCGAGATGGACGAGAAGATCCTAATCTACGAGTACATGGAGAATAAGAGTTTGGATTCAGTTCTATTTAGTATGTTCCTGGAATTACTTTTCTTCATTTTTCCTATTATCAAAATGGACTAGAAATGTTCAAGTTTCGATTTTAGGATCGTCAATGAGTAGTCTCTGCAGGTAAAACCAAGATCTCCATGTTAAATTGGGACCGACGGTTTAACATTGTCACGCCCTGATCCTCTAAGCACGTGCCGATCCCTCATCTTGGTCGATTAATAGCAATATCCCAGGACGCATCGCTGACCCTTTCATTTTAATAAGCATGCGGAAGCATTTAAATAATTCCCAGACAATAAAACAATGGGATAGAAAAGTAGGGCCAATTTTTTTTTTTTCAAACCAAAACAAACCTTTTATAACAAACAAGTTTATTCACAACATCATGCCACTTACAAAAATATCGGCTTAACCAAAAAGGAATTGTCATATGAGTAACTAGCCAGATAGGTTTGCTGATTCTATTTCATCCACATTCCTAAACTTCGGGACTTCCAGCTCTTCACAATCGTCACCTAGAGACCTGAAAATGTTTATACAATAACCAGTGAGATAATGTCTCAGCGAGTTCTATCCCTGAAGACCCGATTAGGAAACCAATATGCCCTAAAGGCTACTTAAGCACAACACGGGCAGAAGACTGACCTTGGCCTCAGTTCCACCCTGCAAATCAATGTATATCAAATATATACAAACCACATCAATTCATCCAATCATTTGCTTAGATCGACTTACCGATCAATCGACCTAGTCAATTATATCTCAATCAGACCATCCTCGGTGATTATAGTCAATACTATGCATTCTCCAAAATGATATGTCTAATCACTAAGCCCACGTGCATTTTCCAAAATGATATGTCTAATCATCGAGCCCACGTGCATTCTCCAAGATGACATACCTAGTCATCAAGCCCACGTGCATTCTACAAAGTGATTTATCTAGTCGCCGAGCCCACGTGCATTCGTTAAGGTGATTTATCTAGTCACTGAGCCCATGTGCATTCTCCAAAGTGATAGATTTAGTCATCATGCCGATATAAGATAATGTCTTTCTCCAATATGACATTCTAAGTCATCGAGCCGACATAATATAACGTATTTCTCTAAGATGACATACCAAGTTATCGAGCCGATGTTTTTTATTGTCTAACGATTTTTCACTTTTTATCATACTCGATAAAATAGTCGTGTATGGGTACACGGTTGGCCTTAACTAGATTATAATAATTTCACTTCCATAAATCCCACCATTTTCTGTAATCCACCAAAACATTTTTGGTGTTGTCAATCGACGCCCGTTGATTTTCTAATTAATTACTGAAATTAATTAATTATGGGATAGAATATCCCCCAATCACAAATCACCTTCAATTCTCACAAACCAGTGCTCAATTAAATAAATAGAAAGCATCACAATAACCAGCATAAAATTCCGATTGTCGACTATCTCAACTTAATTTTCGGAAAATAATTAAATAATTAAATAATTACAAAAATATTAAATAAATATCCATAAATCCAATTTAGGTCCGTAATACTTAATTGGAAATCGAAACGGACCTATAAAAATTCCAAAGTTCGTTCAATAAATAATAACACGAGTCTACTTGCTAATGTCACTAACCATTTGCCTAGCATGCATTGATAATGCACTAATTTAATTACTCTACTCTAATCTATCCACATGAGCATACTTAATTAAATCTAATCAACCCCTAAGCATCATTAGCCTACTAAGTAGGGATTAGTGAGTAAAACTTACTTGTTTAACGAATGGGTCGGATCAAACCGACATAAATGTCGTGAGGGTTGATTCTTCTCAAAGTGGGCCTACGTTTCGAGGCTCGAAACCACTTCAAAATGGGCTTAAGACGCCGCTGGAAACCCACCAGCAAACCTTCTGTTCTTTGCTACAAAACAGAGAAAACAAGGTTGGTTTGGTGAAGCGAAGCTGGCAATGGATTAGCTTACGGCTTGGCGAGGCAACCGGCGGCCGAACGGGGGTCTACGATGGCCAAACGGCCTCCGGCTTGGCTCGACTAGCAGCTAAGATGGCGAAACAGGTTGCTGGAAGGAGTAGGGGTCGTTGGCTGGGCGATGGCGCACGCGACACGCGGACGGGGCAAAAGAAGCGAACGGTGGTTGGTAGTGGCGTTCCAGCGGTGTGCGGCATGGACGGCAGCTTCTCCAGTTCCTTTGGTCTTCACACAGCAATGAGAGAGAGAGAAAGAGGGGTTCAGCCGACCAGACTTGGAGAGGAAGAGAGGGGCAAGAGGGGGGGCACCATGGCCAAATTTTCCACATGTTTGTCTCCTTGACCCATCCTACACCACCCACACCTTTCTTGGCTCTCATTCAGCCACACATGCCCATCCTACAACCTTGAAATGGTCCAAAACCAATGATCTAAGGAGGCATACGAATTTGACAAGCTTCTCCCTCAATTGGACTTCCAAAGTTTCACAATTTAATTCAATTCGGCTTTGATAATTTCAATTAGAACCTTACTGATCAAATTGATATTTTTTCTCACCAATTGATCCATCTTGCATCTCAATTGCGCGATAAAAAACAATCCCTATCTTTTTCTGAACGAAAATGGTCCTATGTAGACTTTTTACCAAAAAGTCTCGAGTTACAGAAAAATCTTTTAAGACTGAGTCAACACTCCTAGAATTTATCGTGACATGACATAATCTTCAATTCTTGAAATCGGACTCAATTTCACGTTTAATTTCACTCAAGCGTGTTTTTAGCGTGACTTAGGTTACCGGGTAGTTTTCATAAATTTTTAGTGCAAATGACCCGTGGTTGATTTTCTTCGAGCCACAATGAACCCACTTGACACATTGGTGACTCTCGGTTGTTGTGAAAATCTCGAGAATTCAAATACGTACACAGGATACCAAAATGATAGGAAAATCAAACTAGTGCCGGTCGATAAGAATTTTGCATAGTGGGATCACCTATGTTTAACTACTCATCTCAGTTGAACTGACATATCTTTTATTCCTGATCGATTTTTAACTATGTCAAAATGATCTCGGTGGATGAGCACGATTGAGCAGTTGATTCCTGATCGAATTCTCAAGTTTATTGCATTAAAATTCCTTAATGGCTTCCCTGAATAGTCTAGTTATCTTGAGAGTAATTAGCTTTGAGAACAGTCCTATAGACGCGTTGATGAAATGTCAAATTTATTCAACAGAAAACATGACTAAAAATCTGGGATGTCACAAATATCATTTGCAGGATTGCTCGAGGTCTTCTTTATCTTCATCAAGATTCCAAATTCAGAATCATACATAGGGATCTCAAAGCAAGCAACATCTTGCTTGATGGGGAGTTGAACCCCAAAATCTCGAACTTTGGCATGGCTAGGATTTTTGGCAGAGATCAAGTCAAGGCGAATACGAAGAGAGTTGTTGGCGCATAGTAAGTACCATGGAACATTGATTTAACACATTCCAAGATCACATTTCTGAAAATTGCACTAATTCCATTTTGCTTAAAACTGCAGTGGGTACATGGCCCTGGAATATGCCATGGACGGACTATTTTCAGAGAAGTCTGATGTGTTCAGCTTTGGCGTGTTGGTGTTGGAGATTCTAAGTGGTAAAAAGAACAAGGGATTCTATTATGCGAACAACGAACTGAACCTTCTTGGACATGTAAGTATGGACAGATGCTCATCCATCGAAAGATGAATAGTTATCCAAAACAGAACTTCATATATATGCCATCTGATTGACATTGCTAGTGAAGTGTTTCTTTTTCCCTGTAACTACATATAACTGAACGTTGTCTTGTTAATTGCAGTCATGGAAGTTGTGGAAAGAAGGGAAGGGCTTGGAGCTACTGGAATCACCGATTCAGCAGTGGGAGATGCATACTCGATGAATGAAGTACTGAGATGCATCCAGGTTGGCCTTTTGTGCGTCCAAGAGCATGCCGATGATAGGCCAGTCATGTCGTCTGTGGTCTTGATGCTGAGCAGCGAAAACCCAACGATGCCACACCCTAAAAATCCTGGCTTTTGCTTAGGAAGGGCTATAGAGATGGATTCATCATCAAGCAAGCATCACGGGACATGCGCTGTGAACCAAGCTACAGTCACAATGCTTGATGCCAGATAGAGATCATTGTCATACCCCGACCCAATACATTTGTACATCTTAAACTTGTTTTCTCAGTCCTTCCTTCTGCTCAATTTTTTATTTTATTTTTATTTAGTATACTTTGATTTTCAAAAATTTCTTTTGTATTTGTTGTTGGGGAGAGAGGAGAGAGTTTTGCCAATTTTGGTCCAGACATGAAGTTCATTGGTCTATATGTGTCCGAAGAACAAGTCTTTGACATTGACACGATACAACTCAAAACAGTGACTAGCAATGTGATGAAGTTCACAGAAACCAGAGACATTGTTGCAATTGCAACTGTAATTCAATGCTGAAGTAATCGATTATGCTCTGTCCATCATGATTTCTCGACCGGTTCAGACCAATTTCTTGTCTTTTTTTTTTTTATTAGGTGAAACTAAGAACTGGACGTTGCACAGAACCAGACGTAAGATATATAGAGCAAGGATCATCATCTTCATTTGTAGCAATAGACCCTTAAGACTGGGTTGTTGACAATACAACTAACTTCACCCTCTTGATGTTTCAGTCAGTGAGAAATGAGAACTATTCACTCTGGTATATCAGGCACGGAACAACAGTAAAATCTCAGCATATATGTTGACTGAACAACGTACCTTGCGAAACTGAAACATCGAGCTTCATTAAAATAAACACGGCGACAGCGAATTGTTAACATCCAAGAATGAGAAGTGGAATGCATTGCCAGAACTTCAATTGCTACTATTGAAGCAGTTCAGAATAAATAGAAGGCAAAATGACAAGATAAATCTCAACCTTTCATAGATTTTTTAATTTGATCCACCCTTTCAATACCATGTAACAGAAGAATTCGATATTTTGAATTTATTTCAAATCTATCAGAGGTTCTTTAGCAGCATTTATAAAAATGATTATTCTTTTTATCGAGTTTCAATTAGGTCCCTACTTTTTTCTTCCAGTTTGTTTGTGGGCTTTTCTCCCACCCCTTTATGGTCTTTTATCTTTTAAACTGGATAAATATTTATCAGGCTTTATAAAAGTTCTTTTATTTATTAAAGATCTATAAGTTTTTTTTGTTTGAATAGAAAAATAAAAAGCCATTTTTCTCAACAAAATACCACCTTGATGCGAATTTCATAAATCCGCAAAGCTAAAACGGGCAAAAGGGTAATTAAAATATAGATTTTAGAGGGAGTTTAGCCTTGTGATAGATTTGTTATGAGTTCAAGAGGTAAGGATTTATTCTAGTAACCTAAAATGACGAGAATAAAATTGAAAAGAGGAGAAACGAAGAGTGACTTTTACCGCTACCATAAAGAATAATTGAAGGGTTAGAAAAATTGGAAAGGAGTAAATAATAAAAAAGTTTCCATAATTATATCAATTTATGGCTTCAATATAATAATTGAGCAGGAAAAAAAAACATATTATAAAATGCCAAAAAGGTAGAAGATAAGATCAAGAGAAATGATTTTTCCATTCAAACTGTAGGTCGATACAAGTCAATCGTACCGACAAATTTCATGTCTTCTAGAAAGAATACTATAATCGCTTGCCATTACCCGCCACAAACCATATTATATCAACACCCAGTTGACTTTTTGACTTTTTGACCAGCAATATTTTACATGTGCGGCGAAGGATGCTTTTTCCATTCTGCTTTTTTCCATTCTTTATGAAGAGTCTTTCTAGAATCTAGTGAATGTCGCGATGGAGTTGTCTTATTGAATTTCAACATCGGAAGTCCTTCATGCCAGTCACGTAACGACCTGGACGTGTCATGATGACAAGATTTCCTATTGTCTAGGTCTTTAAAATAATATTTCTACCTCTTGAATAAGTAAGAGATGACGACACAAAATGTGCTTAAACATTTCTCAATATTCAACATGAACTTTGATTTTTTTTTTATGTGATCTTTGAATATTTGAAAATTTAATCAATGTAATCCTTCCCTTAAAATTACTTATGGTGTCAACTAATGCAAACAATGATGTCATTCGTTTGAGCATGCTCACATCCACATATAGCCAACATATCGTCTATGTCACGCTTCTCTCTATACAAAAGGATAAAGAGCACTAGCAAACCTCTCATACCCACTGGTTAGGGGTGGGCATTGGATCGTGCCAACCCTAGCCAACTAGGTCCATGCCTAAGCACGAACAATTGGTTAGCATGCTAAATGAACTAGGGATCCTGATGGGCTGGCCTAGGCTTGGCTATTGAAGGATGCATTGTCACTAGCAATTGGGTTGATGAGGAATGGGAATTACGTTATCAAATTCTAACGTTTAAGAAGTTATTGTTCCCACATGATTTCTGAAAATGTGGCCACCAAAATAATGAGAGCACTGAATTAGTTTGACATGTTTTATTAAATCTTCATATCACCTTATATAATGCCAACACGAACACCTCCCTAATCCAACGGCTAATTCCTAATTGCAATGGGATTTTCTTCTATGTGAGTGTACCACCACATTAGCTTATGTGTGCAAGATGATCTTTGCTGATTTTATGATTCCATGGCCACCATACATGGTAGGTTGAATATAGTGAATCATTCTTCTCGGGCATAAGAGTTGGTGATCATGTACATGATGCAGGGAAGGAAAGATGAGAAGTTCTCTTTGGACATAAGAATAACATGGAATTCAGCCTAGAAGATGTTGAAGAAAAAATGCAAGGTGATGACCATTTAAGGGACGGTTGTCCTTCAGAATATCCTCTCCCTCTGAATATGAGACTTAAAGCATCACATCATGAGCCCTTGTGCACCATTTGATGAGGCAGGTCCACTAGGTTTTGCATAAATTCCATTAGATTTATACAATTTAGATGTGCGTTTTACCTATCCACCTAATTATTATTGCTGAAAATTGAAAAGAAATCCTAGAGAATTTTGCAGCCCATAGCGTAGTTTTACCAACATTTCCTTGATGTTCTTAAAAATTCTGGTAAAACCATTACTTTCCCAAGCCACCAAGACATTTACGTACAAATTGATGCATGAGCTTATTACAATAGTCTCTCCATTCTTCCGCCATCAAGATTATTTTATATCGAGCAAATTGTCTAATAAGTGCTAAACTTATAATATGAATGTTAATTCAATTTAAAAACTTTTTAATTTTATCAATTTAATTCTAAATCTTAATGAGAAATTTCAATATAGTCATTTCTAATTAGTTTTATTGGAAATAACTGACGTAATAATAGTGTCATATGAAATAAATGTATATTAATATGTTGGTATTTCTCTACAAAAATATTAAACGAGGGGCTTGGAATGTTATTTTGTCCTCATGATATTTAATGTTGGCAGGTGACCTTTTGAGAGAGACTTGAAAGGGAGAGAGAGGCTGGCCAATTTCATTGATGGGACGGCGATGCATTGTTCACACGTCGGCTCCCAGTCAGACAATTCAACAGGCTTTGGTTGAGTAGGTGGTCTTCGTTTTTGACTTCCGGAACTTAAGCAAGAGGTGAGCTCCCTCGCACTATTTTTTTTACCGATTATAGCCAAAATTGTTTACAGTCTAGTCATAAAGATGTGGCCCTATTTGGTTCAGTTTTAGTAAAATGTCCATGAAAAAATGTAAATATTTTTTATTGAAGGAGATTTTTCGAAATGTAATTTAAAGTACATTGAGAATAAATGCAGTTAGGTAAAAATTACATTTTGATTGATAAAAATCAGTCGTTACCAAACAGTTTCGCTTAAGGTTATGCGATCTCAAGAGTTGCTTGAGTTACGTGATCCAGTCGTCGCTTGAGTCATGAGACCTAAGTGACCATTGTTTGAGTCATGTGACGTGACCTAGGCGACATGTGACCTTAGGCAACCCCTTGGTCGTGGCAACCCAAGCGATGGTTGCTAGGTGGTTGTGACCTCCACGCGACAATTGTTAGGGTCACGCAACCCCTCAAGTGGTGATTGCCACTGTACACTAACTCTTGGCTAACGGTCGTCGGCCTCTCTTCGGTCCAAACCCATGGAGAAGATGAACAATGACGGCGCTAAGACTTGTATTCCAATAATATAACTTCTAAAAGGATTCCCAACCTACTTTGGGTTAAAGGCATTTAAAGCCCTTTGAGAAATGCAATTATATTTCCCCAAAATCAAGTAAAAAATTAATCAAAAGTTATTTGCATTTGGTTAAGGGATTTTAGAGTCTTAAAGCTCATTTAAAATTCCGAACCAAGTGAGGCCGTATATACCTTAGTACATTAGTATTACTCTATGAAAATATCAAATAAGTGAGCTTGAGAGAGAGAGAGAGAGAGAGAGAGAAAAGGAAGGGAGGTCCTTGAATGAGGAACGAGGATGCACTGTCTGAACGATGACCTCGAGTTAGACTACTTCAACGGGCCGGTCGATCGGGTGGGTCATCGCTTTTGACTTAAGGAACCAAAGCGAGAGACGAGTTCGCTGTCACGAATGAAGATGCGAGGTGCTCCTCGAGTTCATCTATTTTCGACGAGTTTGATAAATTTCATCTGCGCACCCGCACGCTCGCCGCCGCCTTTGACCGTTCCAAGCTTAGGCGTCCGCCAATGGAAAGATGTTGTCGCCGCGTGCCCGCGATCTCTCTCCCCTCTCCACCAACCAGAAAAGACCTCGATATGCGCTCCCCCTACGCAGGGCAGCAACTCCACGCATCGCCCAACTCCTGTCGCCGTCAACAGAGCCATGATCTTTGCTCTGTTTCTCGCTTTCTGTTTCTTTCTAGCATCGCCGCTGGCACAAGCCGCAGACACTCTGTCGGCCAACCAGACGCTGCGAGATGGACAGACCTTGGTTTCATCTGGGCAAGTCTTTGAGATTGGCTTCTTTAGTCCTAACAAGTCGAGTGCCAGGTATCTGGGCATTTGGTACAAGAACATACCTCTCCAAGTCACTTGGGTTGCCAACAGGAACAACCCAATCACCAATTTATCGGCAGAGTTGTCGCTGAGCTCGCAAGGATCAGTGTCTCTCCGAAATGGGTCAATGAATTGCTGGTCTGTGACCCCAGCTGCGGCCGTGAATGAGCCATTCTTGAGGCTCCTGGACAATGGCAATCTTGTTTTGAGTGATGCAAGTGCTTCTGATGGTTCGGGGGATTATCTCTGGCAGAGCTTTGATAACATAACTGACACTCTGCTGCCGGAGATGAAACTGGGGTGGAATTTGAGGACCGGTTTGAAGCGGAACATGACGTCATGGGCTTCGGAATCCGATCCGTTGAGCGGCCAGTACACGTTTAGCCTCGAGCCGCCGGATGCTCCGCAATTGATTCTGTGGAAAGGGAGCCAGAAGCAGTATCGATGGGGGCCTTGGAATGGCGAGAGGTTCAGTGGGAGTAATGAGTTCAAGGCCAATCCGATCTTCAATCCGATGTTCATTTCCAGCCCTGAGGAGGTGTATTACACTTACACGGTGGTCGATAATTCGACCCTATCGAGATTCATCGTGACCCCGGAGGGTGTGATCCAATATCTTGCTTGGTTGGACAATCAATGGACGAATTTGGTTACTCTACAGAGGGACTATTGTGATAATTATGGCATGTGCGGGCCATATGGAACCTGCTATGATTCCACTGTTGGAAATTGCAGGTGCTTGAAGGGGTTCAGGAGAAACAATTCGAACCCCCTTGATTGGACCGGTGGGTGCTCCCGGACATGGAATTTGAGTTGTGGAAATGGTGATGGCTTTGTGAAGTACAAGGGCTTGAAGTTGCCAGATAATTCACGTCTGTTGGGGAATAGAAGCTCGAACCTTGAGGAATGCGAGAGGGAATGCTTGAAGAATTGCTCTTGTATGGCATTCACTAGGGTAGATGTCCATGGGAATGGTGGGGATTGTCTTTTGTGGTTTGGGGATTTGGTTGACATGAAGAACTATCCTTCTGGCGGAGATGTCATACATATACGAATGGCAAAGGCAGAGATAGGTACTGATCCATCTAGCTCTTACTGATTTTCACTCACCATCACTAGGTAGCTTTAAAGAGGTTTTCAGTTGAATAGCTGCCAAGGAAATCCATGTCCTTCCGTGGAAATGCTTTATGTGAATGTGATGACATGGTTATAGTTTATATGCTCATTGAGGAGACTCAAATTCGTTCACTGTTGTGTTTGCGTCATGTGCACTAAGATCTGTCACTTAAATAGGATCATTAAAGCCCTGGAAGTTCATTAAGAAATGCTTCTTTCTGTATGTGAAATCACATAGCATGTCCTAGTTCTACATATTGGTATATGCTTGATGTTAGATAAAAAAACGAGTACAAGAAACATTTCTGTATTGAATAATCTGCGATGAGGAGAGCACAGTGGCACAGATAAGAACTATTGCCGTGTGGTTACTAAGCTCTCTGTTTGAGTATGACAGCATATGATTATTTTGCAATTTTTCAATGAATAGATGCAACTGCTCGAGCTAAGAGGAGAAGGCGTATAGTAATCGCCATTGGCATATCTGTCTCGACTGTATGTGGAATGCTTATACTAGCATTCATTGGCTGGCATGCTCTCCGAAGAAGGAAAGAGAGGATGAGAGGTAAAGTCATTAACATGGCATAAAACTATTCATTGCAAACAGCGTGATTCTTGCTTCTCTCATTATAAATAAGAAAATTAAGAAATTTCTGAAAGTATGTTCATGACTCTATATCTTTACATGTACCTTTCTTGCTTATCATGCTAAAATTTCCTTCAATGAAACCATACCTGAAAGGCCTATAAATCTATTAGTATCCTTAATGAGGGCCTAAGAAAACATTGGTTAGCTTAGCATCACATCCAGCTTCAGTGTGAGAGAACACTCTCTCCTACAATTATTTTCGGTTCCTGATCAGCAAGTTAGAGTGAATAGTAATGACTTCCAGGAAGCAAATGATAACAACTTTGAGGAAACAAATGCTTCGAATAAAGTTGCTTTAATTCCCCTTTGCTCAACAAACCCCCAGGATATGCTGGACTTTTTGTCATATTTTTGAGATTGTGGTGCATAATTATGCGTTTGTTTATGCTGATGGCTGATTTATGTCCTCTGTTGTAGCTGCATACTCAGTTTATCGAGATTCAGGAGATGGTGGTCCGGAGGAAGACCTTGAATTACCCCTTCTTGATATTGCTTTGGTTGCTGATGCCACAAACAATTTCTCTTTCCAAAACAAGGTTGGGCGGGGTGGGTTTGGTGAAGTATACAAGGTACTTTTTTTGGCCAAAGTATACAAGGTGGTTAAATGACTCTCGTATCAACTCCATGAAGATGGTTCCTAATACAAGAAGATGATTTTATGATTCTTTTCTACTTCGATCTTACTAACATGTAATATGCTATCTATCTGCCAGGGTGTATTGCCTACAGGACAAGATGTTGCCGTGAAGAGGCTCTCACTGAACTCTGGGCAGGGCCTGAAAGAGTTCAAGAACGAGGTCATACTGATTGCCAAACTTCAACACCGGAATCTTGTGAAGCTCCTAGGATGCTGCATTCATGGAGATGAAAGAATGTTAATCTACGAGTACTTGCCGAACAAAAGCTTGGACCACCACCTTTTCGGTGTGACCTTCACCCCATTTACACTTTTTCAACCTGCTTGAGATTATACAGTTTTTTCCCTCAATAACTTATCTCAAATTTTGTGAAGATCCAATTAGACGGAAACTTTTGGCCTGGAAGACACGCTTCAGCATCATCATGGGGATTGCCCGTGGACTTCTCTATCTCCATGAAGACTCCAGGCTGAGAATTATCCACCGAGACCTCAAACCGAGCAACATCTTACTAGACAGTGACATGAATCCTAAAATCTCAGATTTTGGAATTGCAAAAATATTTACAGTAGAAAATGCTGGAGAAATGACCAACAGAATAGTTGGGACATAGTAAGTTATTGTACGGTTAGTTTCAAGGAATACTTTATAAGATTTGTGGATATACTGATGCTCTATTTCTGTCTTACAGCGGTTATATGTCTCCCGAGTATGCGATGAAAGGCCATTTTTCAGTCAAATCAGACATGTTTGGTTTTGGAGTACTTTTACTGGAGATTGTGAGCGGCCACAAGAATTGGGGATTTTATCACCCGGACCACGACCTCAATCTCATTGGACATGTAAATATTCCCCTGCTTATGCTTGGCTCGGATTGGATGCTAGGTCTTCAATCTTTCTGTTGTTCTATGATATGTATTAACTTGTTATTAACATATTTTCAGGCATGGAAACTGTGGACCGAGGGGAATGCACTTGGACTAGTAGATGTCCTGATGGAGGAAGAATTTCCTTTGAAGGAAGTGCTGAGGTGCATCCAGGTAGGACTCTTGTGTGTGCAGCAGCGACCCGAAGACCGGCCAACAATGTCATCGGCCGTGCTTATGTTAGGCAGCGAGACTTCTGATGTTTCTCAACCTAAGGAACCGGGATTAAGTGCCGAGAGCTTCGCTATGAGCACCGACTCATCCTCTAGTGTTAAAATACTTAACTTTTCCAATGATGTAACTGTCACAGCTCTACAGAGCAGATGAAAGCATGATAAGAATACTCGAGCAACGAGAAGAGTAACAGGTTATACATATTTTATACACGAAAAGTATATAGGGTGCAGATGTGTACAGGTTCTTCATATTATTTTTGTTTTTTGTTATAAATGATGCATAACATTTAGATATTCATGCAGAGTGTCACTACTTCTGGGTAAGTTAACAGCTATGCCTGCTTTATTCCTTCAACAAGGACTCAAAAGTTCAGCAACTAGGAGTTTTGAAACTTGATATGGCATTAAATCCTTCACTTCAAAGTAAGGAAATAGCTGAGGCGTGACTGTACTGCCTCAGGGCAACAACAAATCTACTATAAGTAATCTACTATAAGTATAAATGCCTGTCAGCGAATTGTTAGCCAAAACAGAAAACAAGACGTGCAGCTGATCCCGTTTTCTAATGTCACATGTTAGAATCCGGTGCTCCCTTAAAGTGATAACCTAAATCAATAACATGAGTGATTATTCTATAGTTTGTAATTTTTTTATTATAAGATTGAAATATCTCACATCGCTTGACCGTGGGGTTCATATGCTTAGTTTTTATAAACATGTGATTGCCTTCATTTATTGACTTAAGCTTTTGAATTGAACATTCCAATAAGATATCATAATCATGTTTTGCCACAATTTATTTCATGTGTTCGATCACCTGACCCAGCTCACATGTAAAAGAGGGTGTTGAAATTTCCCTTTTATTAGCTGAATTTTAAAATCAGACTTTCTAATTATAAAATCAAAGAGTTAAAATTTAAAAAGTGAATAGTTATTTATTTAATTCGCTCTGCAATCATTATCATCATCGTCACATATAGTCTCTATTTTATCGAACCTTCCTTCACAATGATTTCATCTCGTTTTAAATTGCTCCTCTTCCAGCATCTACATAGGAACCGCGTTTCCTGTTTGACCATCCTTCATGAACTTAATTAAATATACTCGGCAGCCAATAGCAACGAGCAACAGCATCTAATCAACCTGGACCTTTCGGGAGATTTTCAAAAGTGAAAGGAAAAAAGATGTTGACTAGCGAAATTAATGGCGTTCCCTCGGGTTCCCGGGACTGGGAGTACCTTCCTGTGTAATGATGCATCTTGAATCAACAGCAGGCATTAAAAAAAACTAAAGGTGCGCTAATGCAAGTAATCTATATGATAAATAAAGGAGAACCTTCCTGTGGAATGAAGAAAAGTCAAGCTTGGACCGGTGATGTTGAAGTCGCCGCTTCATGGCACATTTTCCACTGGTATACATTGAGATATTCCTGTTTTGATGGTTATGAAGCATAAGCAAGCTGCATCCCCATGTACGTCCAGCATGAACACTCGAACGGTGTCATTGCACATCCTGGTTTTGTTTCTTCTGCTTCATTCGACTGATTGTTCGGACACCCTTGCCCCAAATGATACCTTGAAAGATGGTGATGTCTTAATCTCCCAAGGAAGAAAATTTGCTCTTGGTTTCTTCAGCCCAGGAAAGTCAACCTCGCATTACTTGGGGATTTGGTACTATGGACAACCGGAGCAAACCGTTGTTTGGGTTGCTAACAGAGAGCATCCCCTGAATGATACTTCAGGAGTTCTTGCATTGGATCGCTATGGAAACTTGGCGATCAATGCAAACAATGGAAGCTTCCTCATTTGGTCAACCAATGTTTCGTCCATGAATTTAGATAATTCTACCACTGCTCAGCTTTTGGATTCAGGTAATCTGGTTTTGAAGCATGATTTAAGCAAAATGGTTGTTTGGCAGAGCTTTGATTATCCCACGGATACCTATCTTCCGTCCATGAAGCTTGGGTTGGACCGGAGAGCAGGTTTGGACCGATTCGTGACGTCTTGGAAATCCGAAGATGATCCAGCACCGGGCAGTTGTTCATACAGGTTTGAACCAACAGGGTACCCGCAGTTGTTCCTTTACAAGGGTCGAGCTCCGTATTGGCGTGGCGGAGCAATAATTGAGAAAAAGCAGGGTGCTGTTCCCGAGATGGCTAATGATTTGGTCTATAATATCACAATTACGATTAACGCGATGGAGGTTTCTCTGATGTATGGCATCGCCAATGCAACAGTTGTCCC
Source organism: Eucalyptus pumila (assembly GCA_016097595.1). Taxonomy (NCBI): domain Eukaryota; kingdom Viridiplantae; phylum Streptophyta; class Magnoliopsida; order Myrtales; family Myrtaceae; genus Eucalyptus; species Eucalyptus pumila. The sequence continues at coordinate 8,877,279 of CM027849.1, forward strand.
TAGATATGTGGCATACGAGTCAGGGCTCCTTAAACACTTCATATGGCACGATGAAGAGCAGCGGTGGACCGAGTTTTCTTCCCATCCAAAGGAGCAGTGTGACTACTACGGCAAGTGTGGGCCTAATGGCAACTGTGGTGCAAACTATGCAGATCAGTTCGACTGCACATGCCTGCCTGGCTTTGAGCCCAAGTCTCCGGGCGATTGGTACCTAAGGGACAGATCAGGTGGGTGCAAGAGGAGGCAAAACACGTCACTGTGTAGAAGTGGGGAAGGTTTCGTGAAGCTGGAACGAGTGAAGTTGCCTGACACTTCAACAGCCCATGTCGACATGAACCTAAGCTTGAACAAGTGTGAGCAGGAATGCTTGAGTGATTGCAATTGCACAGCTTATTCGAGTGCAAATGAAACTATGGGGGAATTCGGATGCCTTAAATGGTATGGAGATTTAATGGATACAAGAGAATATTCAGATTTGGGTCAAGATTTATATGTGTGGGTGGATGCAATTGACTTAGGTACTCATTGCGGATATCTACTTCAAATATTTTTGCTAATGTTCTTGGGTTGTAATTGTTGTCCCAATTTCTACTTCTCGTCTTAACGAAACTGCTTGCTTCTGATAGTTCATGTTATAAACTGCACTTGTTGCATTAATTTCGATAATATGTGCTAGTTCAATGTCATTGGCACACTTCTCATGTCTTATTTCTACAGCTCGCTATAGGAAAAAGAGTACATTTGTGAAGAAGGCAATGGTGGCACTATCGGTATCTGCACTACTGTTGCTGCTCTTAGGCTCCCTTATGTACTGCCGTATGTTGAAGAGGAAAAGAGGTGGGTGATCAGCCTTAATATAAGCTTTTTCTGCTATATTTAGAAACTGTCTATTTCACAAGTAGGTATTGATTTCGATCTTCAGGGTTAAGAAATCAATTAAATTCAAATTGGGGTTAATCTAGCCAGGATTTTATCCTAAAGGGTGGTTCATTTTCAGTACTGCAAACCTTGACCAATGAAGCGGCACAGACGCAGATAGATGGAGAATGCTGTATTGCAATTCATCTTGAAATTAAGCCTATGTGCATTGATCTTGAGGAACAAGCGATATGGACATTGTTGGAGTAAAAATTTGTAGTGCTCGTCCCTGTAAAGAAAATTTCCCAAATTTGCCAGAACAGTAAAAAAAGAAGCATTACACTATTGCCTTCATTTCTTAAACATTTTATTCCTCTTTATGACAGCAGATAGAAGAGGGCGTAATCCTCTTGCTAGTGGTACCACAAGCTCAGCATATTTCAATGATCTTCCAGGTCTGAAAGACCTCAACAGTGAAGGTAGACAAAAAAAAGATCTACCACTCTTTGATTTTGAAACTGTAGCTGCAGCCACAAACAATTTTTCCTCAGTCAATGAGCTTGGCCAAGGTGGTTTTGGATCTGTATATAAGGTAATTAATCTCCCTATTTGACTGATTCCAAATGGTTATTAAGTATTAACTTTATGAAGTCTACCAACTTCATTTATCTTATGCTTATGGGGATTGATGTCCTTGAATAAATTTGTCAGAAATGAGCTAGTTTTATTGCAAAGGACCTTTTTGTATTTTGAAATTGTCTAAAGGTATTGCAATCTGGTTACCTTCACTATATCCATGGAGGTATCTCTCTAGCGATTCTGATCTTCCAGTCATCGCAGACCCAGGAAGGAAGTGACTAATAAAAGACGAGGGCGAAGAAGTAGAAAACAGCACAAGTCATGCTGCTCTTTATTTTCTTTGGTCATGTAACATGTTGCTTCTCCATTTTTCTAAGTCATAAAAACTTATAGTGAGTGTAAATGACACATCCTCTTGGCAAGTTTAACAGCCTAATAAATCTTGAAATCTACTCATGACAGCTTTCAAGCGACCAGCTTCGTTTCTCAGGTTTAAATACTTATTCTTGTGATGTGTTCATTTTCACAGGGTGTGATGAATCACGGAACAGAAATAGCAGTTAAAAGACTCTCGAAATATTCGGGACAAGGAAATGAAGAGTTTAAGAATGAAATCAGATTGATTGCCAAACTCCAACACCGGAATCTGGTGAAAATCATAGGTTGCTGCATTCAAGAAGACGAGAAACTTTTAATTTATGAGTATTTGCCCAACAACAGCTTGGATTCATTCCTTTTTGGTAAGTCCTCTCTTCCAGTGGGCCATAATTTCAGTACTACACAGTCTTATGGATAATAACTTGAGGAAATCCCCAAATTCCAGATGATACAAGGAAGTCACTTCTGGATTGGGAAAAAAGGTTCGAAATTGCGTATGGGGTAGCTCAAGGACTCATGTATTTACACCAGGATTCGTCATTGAGGATAATCCATAGAGATTTGAAAGCTAGCAACGTCTTACTGGATGTTGCATTGAACCCCAAATTTCAGATTTTGGGATGGCTAGGATATGTGGAGGAGACCAAATTGAAGGAAAAATGAAGCGTGTGGTTGGGACATAGTAAGTGTTTTTCTTGAGCATTAAATTCTGCTTCGCTTGATTAGACAGTGAGAAATTAGAACAAATAAGATGAGCTTGGTTCCAGCTATTTTCTTTCATACTAAACTTTCAACCTTGAATTATCTTCCCTAAAATTTGACAAGGAAGTTCATATGGTGAATGAGATGTTGATTACTTCTCTGTTGTGGCTTCCATAGTGGGTACATGGCACCGGAGTATGCTCTGTAAGGCCGGTTTTCAATAAAATCAGATGTCTACAGTTATGGAGTTCTGTTGTTGGAGATCATTACAGGCCAAAGAAATAATGGGTGCTATCATATGAGCCCCTTTTGCAATTTAATTGGCCATGTAAGTATGAAAGTGTCATATTATTCAATGCAATGCACAATTTGACCAACCCCTACATTCGCATTTTCACAATCCAAGGTGCTTGGTACGTGTTCTTCCCAGGTATGGGAGCTGTGGAAAGAAGGCAAATGCACGGACATTGTTGACAGATCAATGGACAATGCATATTCTGAGGAAATGGTATTGCGGTGCATTCAAATCGGTCTCTTGTGCGTGCAAAGATATGCATCGGATAGACCAACTATGTCCACAGTGGTTTTCATGTTGGGGAACGCTGATGTGTTACTTCCATCCCCGAAACAGCCAGCGTTCATCGACGAGAGTGCCCGCAATAATATTCAGTCGACATGTAGCAGAACATGTTCTGTTAACGGAGTTACAATTAGTATTGTTGAAGCTCGCTAGTCACGTGCCCTCATAAGGGAACTGTGTAATCTACTGAAGTTGAGAAATGAGATACTTCCTGTATGAGTAGAAAGATGACACCTAAAGGCTAATGGTGTCATATATGAGGCAAGTGTTCCTGTGCTTATGAGAAAATTTTATAAATAGATTAGATACAATAGACTTCTGTTAAAAATTTCCTTAATTTATTAAGTGGGCTCATTCATTGTCTCATAAACAGAAAGATGTACATGTAAATAACTGTTGCTGCTCTGATTATATGTTGGCAGGAAGTCATTAAATTGCATCCTGAGATAGAAAAAGATCCTCAACCTTCTCTTTATTTACCTTAATTTTGCGTTACAAGTTCACATTGACCGTGCTTAACGGGAATCCTTTAGTTCACCCACAAACTTGAATATGAAAATGAATAAATTAAGAGCCAGGGTGACGTTGAAACCGATTCTAGGCAAAGGGTCCTCTAGTATTATACATTTTATCTCTTTTCGCTCACTTCTTTGGTGAACAGCTCTTAATGTCACCATAACAAATATAAGTAAATTAATCGCGTTCCTAAATGACACTGTAGTAGGTTGACCTTACTCTGTCTGAACTCGAGCATTCTGTCATCTAACTGATTAATCATACAAGAGAATTTATCATTGGTCTACTAATTTTAGGCGAATCTGTTATGTCAATACGTGCTGCTATCCGAACAAGAATTGATGATAATTAGAAGACAATCTCTTTCTTTAAGCCTCTTATTTCGTAGAATACTGTTCTTCTTTTTCCTTTTCCAATTTCTTCCAGCACATAGTCATGAAAAGCCCCAGTACTCCATGTCACAACAACCTTCCTTTTGGTAAAAGTTATCTGCATACCATAACACAGTATGTCATTGGTGATGGAAAGAAGACATTTTTGCGGCTGGATCCACTGAATCCTTTATGACCTCTTGTGAATATCATTCTTAAGGAATTGTGTATGATGTTGGACTTCCTTGTGAAGCAAAAGATGCTGATGCCGTTGGCAATAAAAGTGTGACACTTGCCTGCTCCAAGGTCCGAAGAACTAGTGCAAATTCAAGCAGCCTGCTGTGGTTATATATCTATTAAAATGAAGTTGACTGATAGGGTCATTGGAAAGCTTCATTTCAGGGCAGTTAACTATAAATAGTTGTTGGAGCAAGAAATACCGACTCTAGGAGTACCTTATCTGTGTGAATTTGTGTCCCTCCAAGAATGACGCATCTCAATCATTGGCAGGCAAAACAAATAATTCATTGTAAACAAAAGGACAAGCAAATCGAATAATAATGAAACGGACAGAAGGAAGGAAATGAAATTGGACTTAGATTTACTGGTTGGTATGATCTATGTCTATAGGGAGAAGAACACAGTTTTACTATAGAAACAAGTGACACAATGGATAACACAATCACTCAAGTACTCAAACACACACCCTCTCGGTGTTTCCCAGCCGCTATAATTACACTTAATGACTGATTCACTGTTTAGACCCTTGCAATTTTTAAGTGAAATCTCACCTGGTTAAATCTCTTGGGTGTAATTACAACAAGAAAACCACTCTGAATTCTCTATTGAAGAACTCTCCACACATCTTCATTCTCCTGTGTAGTCTCAGAGTTCTGTCTGCTCTCGGTGCTCCAAGGCACACTCTATAACTCCTTCGTCTTTGGCCCTTTAAACAGAGCTCCTCCTGCATTTATCAAGACGGAGGCCACAGGTGTACCCTTTTGCCTTGTTTAATTTCCACAACCAAGATGTCCATAAACTTCTTCTCACGCCACCACTTGTGTCTCCGTCATGCAAATATGAAGGGGTCAAGCAAGTTGCTGCACAAGGGAGAGCTCCATTTGGAAGCGTGCAGCCCCTCCCTGTCTCCATTTATGTTGTCCTTCTTTTAGGATCACAAAGTCACGCGTGATCGATAAAAACACACTTGTCTTTGGCACCTTAATTGAAAGTCGTGTGCGGATGAACATAAACGAAAAAACAATCCCACGTGTAGAGAAAGGCGGTCAGTCTAATTAATTTTAGACTGGGTATCTATTCAAGGGGTTCAAATTCGAAACACATTTTAACATAGTTAATGCAAGTAAACTATTTGATAAGAAAAAGGAGCACCCAGAGAGGGAAGAAGAAGAGTCAAGTATGGCCGGTGATGTCAAAGTCCCCACTTCATATTATATAGTAGTGAATTTTCAATCGATAAGGATGGCCGCGAACGGTGGTTCCACTCATCAATTGAAACCTCAACTACATTGAGAAGTTTCCATTTTAGTGGTTATAAAGCAAAAGCCATATCTCTGCTTTCTCGCCTAAAACCTAAGCACGCTGCATTCCCATCTAAGTACAACATGAACACTCGAAGTGTCATCATATAGCCTGTTTTTATTCCTTCTGCTGCATTTGATTAATTCTTTGGACACCCTTGGCCCAAACGACACCATGAAATATTGTGATATCTTTAATCTCCTAAGGAAGAAAATTTGCTCTCGGTTTCTTCAGTCCTGGTAATTCAAGCTTTCGTTATGTTGGGAATTGGTACTATGCACTACCGGGGCAAACCATTGTTTGGGTTCCTAACAGAGAAAATCTGGTGAACGATACTTCAGGAGTTCTCGCATTTGATTATTTTGGAAACTTAGTGATCCATGCAAACGATGGAAGCATCCCCATTTGGTCAACCAATGTTTCCTCCATGACTTCAAAAAACTCTGCTACTGCTCAGTTTTCGTATTCAGGTAATCAGGTTTTGAATCATGATTTGACCAAAGGGGTTATTTCGCAGAGCTTTGATTATCCCACAGACACCTTTCTTCCATCCATGAAGCTTGGGTTGAACCCAAGAACCGGTTTGAACTGGTTCCTGACATCTTGGAAATCCGAAGGTGATGGCAATTGTTCGTTCAGGTTAGAACTGACGGGGTACCCACAGTTCTTCCTTTACAAGGATCGAGCTCCATATTGGTGGGGCGGACCAATAACTGGGAGACCGCATGGTGGGGTTCACAAGATGGCTTACAATTTCGCCTTTAGTAATATCACAATTGTGAATAATCCGACAGGAGTTTAAAATATGTATGCTACTGTCAATGAAACGGTCAACGTTAGAATTGTGGTGCATGAGTCAGTTAAACAGTTCATATGGGATGACGAAGAGCAGCAGTAGAGCGAGTTCCCTTACTTTCTAAAGGAGCAGTGTGACTACTATAGCAAGTGTGGGCCTAATAGCTACTGTGGTGCAAACAACGCTGATCAGTTAGACTGCACACGCTTGCCCAGCTTTGAGCCCAAGTCTCCGCGTGATTGTTACCTAAGGGACAAATCAGGTGGGTGCAAGAGAAGGCAAGGCGCATCATTGTGTCGAAGTTGGGATGTTTTTGTGAAGGTGAAACGGCTGAAGCTGCCAGACACTTCAACAGCACATGTCGACCTGAGCCTGAGCTTGAAGCAATGAGCATGAATGCTTGAGGGGTTGCAATTGCACAGCTTATTCAAATGCAATTGAAAGCATGCAGGAATGTGGATGTCTCAAATGGTATGGAGATTTAGTGGATACAAGATCATTTTCAGACTTGGGTCAAGATTTATATGTGCAGGACAATTCAATTGACTTATGTACTCATTGCTAATATCTACTTCAAATACCTTTCTTGTTGTTGTGGGTTGTGATTATTATCCCAATTTTTCCTGATCTCGTCTTGATGAAACTCTTTGCTTCTGATAGTTTGTATAATAAACTGCACTTGTTACATTCCTTTCTGTAACATTTGCGCATGACATGTCCTTGACCTTCTTTTACAGCTCGGTTTAGGAAAAGGAGTACTCTTGTCAAGAAGGCAATGGTGGTATTTATATTGGTATCTGCAGTAGTGTTGCCGCTTTTTGGCCCCCTTATGTATTACCTTCCGCTGTTTATATTGGTATCTGCAGTAGTGTTGCCGCTTTTTGGCCCCCTTATGTATTACCTTCCGCTGAAGAGGAAAAGAGGTATAGAAGATTTCTCAGTCTTTTTTTTTAATTAAGTAATTATTTTGATGTTTAGGGATGAGAAATTGATTAGACTACTGGAGCTAATCTAGCCAGGATTTTAGGCTAAAGGGTGGTTTATTTCAATACTGGAAACCTTGATCAACAAAGCTGCACAAACAGTGCTTGATTATCAAATAAAGCTGTACTGTAACTCGTCTTGAAATCGAGCTTATGTGAATTGACCTTAAGGAACGAGCAATGAGGTCATTGTTGAAGGGAAAATTTTTGTTGCCCCTGCCTCTACAAAAAATTTCCCAATTTGGCCAGAATGGCAACAAAAGAATGCGCTGCCGAGTTGCTTGTTTTTTCTTTATCAAGCATTTTATTTGACTGAGTGACGGCAGATAGCAGAGGGCGTAATAATCTTGTTAGGGTTGTTACAAGTTCAACATATTTCAACGAACTTCTGAGTCTGGAAGACCTTGACAGCGAAGGTAGACAAATAACAGAATTCCAGTCTTCGATTTTGGTACTGTAGCTGCAGCTGCAAGCAATTTTTCCTCTGTCAATAAGCTTGGCCAAGGCAGTTTTGGATCTGTATATAAGGTGATCAATCTCCCTATTCAACTGAATCCAAATGGTTATTGGATATTAAATATGTGTATTCTACCAACTTCATTTGTCTGTCACTTAGGGGGATTGATGTCCTCAAATGAAATGCTCGGAAGTGAGCCAGTTTTATTGTGAAGCACCTTCTTCTATTTTGGAATTTCCGAAAGCTATTGCGATCAGGCTACTTCCACTATTCTATGGAGGCGTCTCTGTAGCCATTCTGATCCTCCAGTCATTACAAACCCCGGAAGCGACTAACAAAAGATGAGGGAGAAGTAGAGAACAGCACAAGTCATGTTGCTTCTTTATCTTTCGAGGTCATACAACACATAATGAGCGTAAACAGACATGTCCTCCTGACAAGTTTAACTACCTGATAAATCTTAAAATCTACTCATAACAGCTTTAAAGTGACCGGCTTCATCTAACAGGTCTATATATTTATTCTTGTGATGTTGCCATTTTCACAGGATGTGATGAATAACAGAACAGAAATAGCAGTTAAAAGACTCGAAATATTCTGGACAATGAAATGAAGAGTTCAAGAATGAAGTCAGATTGATTGCCAAACTTTGACACCGGAATCTAGTGAAAATCTGAGGTTGCTACATTCAAGAAGAGGAAAAACTATTCATTTATGAGTACTTACCCAATAAAAGCTTGGATTCATTACTTTTTGGTATGTCCTCTCTTCCGGTGGCAAGAATTACAGTTCTACAGCTAGAATTATGGATAACAACTTGCAGAAACCCGCAAATTTGGTCCAGATGAAACATCTTAATTTCTCAAGTTCAGTAGATTACACAGTTCACTTGTGGCGGCATACTTGTGGTGTGGTTCACTTCTAATATCGCTGAACATAGTTTCATTGGCTGATTGGCCATTTTGAGTAAGTTGCCTATCAGGAAGAGCTTGAAGAAACGGAATCCCGTTTTAAATTATGCCGTCTCTTTTGTGGCTCCTTTTCTGAGTAAAAAGATTACATTTTCTTGGTTGTGAACCTTGTAATTGTAATATCGGGCCCTCAGCCCACAAATTTTGTTTCCAAGCCCTCAGCCCAGCCCATGTCTCCTATAAACCAAACTCAGCCCCATCTATTCGGCCCACATATTTTGTCTCCAAGCCCTCAGTCCAGTCCATGTCTCCTATAAACCAAACATCTTATTTTCCCCTTCAACAGAGCGGGTGCAAGAGGAATTTCGCGGGCTCAAAATCTGGATGACTCATCAAGCCGAATCAACTTCATTTTGCAACATCAAGTGCTCCATCCGATAGAGAGAGATTTCACGGGCTCAAAATCTGGACAACTCATCAAGTCGAATCAACTTTATTTTGATGTAAGTAATCAAAGCATTTATTTGTTTAATCGGGGAAATTGTCGAGGTTAGGGCATGCAATTTGAATTTATTTTAATTATGAGTTGCTGTGTTCAATTGAAGAGTTGTCAGGCTACACACACACATGATAGTTTAGGGTGTTGTTGAGCTATATACTTGAATTGAATTTATGGTTTGCTCGGAACAAAATTTTGAAATTAGTTGTGCATGTAGGACAAATTGTTAACAATAACTTCGGGATTGAATTCTATCTTGTTTCTGACTAGATTTTGTGTTAGTCAAGTTAGGGTTCTTGTATTATATTGAAAAGCTTTCTATTGAATATAAGTATGTTTGAAACGGAGTTTAGTGGAGGAAGTTATAGTGTTTTCAAGTTCAACCCGTGAGCTACACATAGCGAACAACAATGGGTTTTTACTATGGGCGAGCTTTTCTTTAACACATAGGTGTTGTTTTATAGGAATTCAAATGCGTTTGCTTGAGTAACTACCATAAATGAGTTTTCGGCTTTCTCAAGTGAGTGATACTATTTTTTCTATGAATATATAAACTCATGTCTCGAAAATAGTGGAGTTTTAATATGATATGAGTTATTGAGAGCATGTTTCTTGCATAAGATGGAATTGAAACCTTTTAGTTGATTGAATAGGGTATTGGAAAGTCTTATTTGAAAAAGTTTGAAATGATCTTTGTGATGGCTTACATTAAATGTTGTGTGAAGGAAATTGCCAAAAAGCTATTCGTATTGGTTTCAAAATGTTTTGTTAAATAGTTTTCTAATGTTGATTGTGAGTTGCCGGAGAAAAATGTTAATTGATATTGCTCATATCACTGTGATGAGAGCCCATTGAGGGGTATGCATAGTGTTTTGGGATGTTCTTCTAGGCCAAACCACCGTTGATATAGGTGGTAGACCTAGCCAAGGGGGGAAAAGTCGGTCACCCTTTTCACGGTGTTAAACGTGACCATAGTTTAATGATGAGCATTACATTAGTTAATGAATTGACCATCAACATGTGATTTGATGAGATTAGTCAATGGATTAGGCTATGATGGTTGTTTATTATTGTTAAGTAGGTCTTGTTGACTATCTTGTACATATGTAGTTTTGTTGGAAAGTTATCATACATTTTTTTCGTGTATCATATATTGAATTTGAAATTATGAGTTTTGATATTGATTTATAACATTGTTTAGTGATTGTTCAATCCATTTAGAAGAAATGCATTATTTATTGAGTCATAGTAGCTCATTCCTTTCATTTACTTGTTTTTCAAGTTCTTTAGTGAACCACTAGTAGGTCATGAGCGTTATTGTTAGCAAGAAGACTTTTGGATAGTGGAAACTTTTGGGTATGGATTACATGGAGCTTTTGAGTTAAGTTTGTCGAATATGTGTGTATATCGTGTTGGTGGAATATAGAGACTTTAATATTGTAACCAAATGACTTTTTTTTTTTTCAAATATATGTAAGTGTATATATATATATATATATATATATATATATTATAAATATGGATGTATGTATTTTGATATCAACTTGAATTTTTATTATGTTGAGGTTGCGTCCTTTGGAAAAAATATGGCTTTGTCATGCCCTTATTCTTGTGGAATTGAAGTGTGACAGTAAGGATTTGTGAAATAAGTTTTTAGGGCACAGGGAGCTAAAGTTAATCTAATATTGATGAGTTGGGATTGCGGAGCTGCAAGGGACCTGTGCTAACTGGATAGGAAGAGCCATCAAATGTATCAATTTTGAAGTTGCATGGTGTGCAACCAAGTACCATATGTGGCTCATGAGGAAAGATGCAGCAAGAGGTTTGACTTTGATGTTACTGGGGCTGCTATCTTCATCAGAGTCCAAAGGAGATTTTTTTTTATTTTTGGGTTGGAATAAGGCGATGTTTATGGGCATTTTGAAAACAAGACTTAGTGGCAAAGTTCATCGCCTAAAAAAACCAGAGTGTGTCACAGCCGCTTCTACCACTAGTCAAGCATTATGGCTTTGATGAATTTCAAAGGGCAAACGATGAACACACATAGTACTTATTTAAAAATTTTGTGACAACAAGTCTGCCATTCCTATTTTAAATATCACTTCAAATGAGAAGCGCAAAATAATGAAGATATCAAGCTCAAGTATTGCAAAACTGAGGATCAAATCGCAGGCATCTTTACTAAAGCGCTTCGACGAGTCAAGTTCAAGACATTATGAAGCATGCTTGGAATTCCACAAAAATTGATCAAGGATTGACAAAAGTAACCATCAATCAGTTTTTCTCTTGGCCATTGTTTTCTTTTGGGTGGTCAGATATCTTTATCAATGTAAAAAGTTCAGTTAACTTCTTGTTTCGCTTGGGAAGTGACAGTCAAATCACCTAATGAAGAGGGAAAAGTAATTTTTTCTAATAAAATTAAATGAATTAATACAATTACAAACGAAAAAATGAATAATTATGATAGTCGATTGTTTTCACTATAACCAATATATAACTTTTCATTTAGAATAAATAATAACGTAACTAGTATATTACAATATGCTTGTGATTTCTCAAGTGGTTAAAAAGAGAGATATAATCAGGTGCTATCAGAATGTCCCATGATTGTACACGACATGTTTTTTTTTTTTTTTTTTTTGATGTTGGAGAAACCGCTTTGGCCGATAGCCGCCACGTAAACCCCCAGGTGTCGCTAGCAGGGAAACCACCACCCCGACGCCACGCTTAAGTCACCACACAGCGCTTCTATGGCATCCCAAAATTCATAATGACCTCTAGATACATTAAAGTCTATGAATAGGTGATGGAAGTACCATCAATTTATGGCCATTTAATCCATAATTTGCAATAAGATTTATGGCCAAGCTTTTAAATGGATAATTATGTGAGAGGAAAGAAAATCCTATCATTGGCCATGTGTTTTATAAATTGGAATTTATGGATTTATGATTTCAAGTTTTATGGCCATATGAAATTGTAATTTAGTATTTATATAAGTGGGGATTTAAGGTAAATTATTAAAAGTAAAAATGGACTTATTTAAGAAAATTTTGGGCCATTTAAGTTTGGTCTTTAGGCCCAAGTGAGATGGGCCTAAAGTGGGCCATAAGCCCGGCCCATGTCGATGCATGGAGGGGGAGGAGGAGGAGCCGCATGGCTCCAAGTGTCTTCAACAAAGGAGACACTTGTCTCCTTCTTAGGGACAAGTGTCCCCTATGCAAAATGAGGGTGCATGCAAGTATATAAGCAACCAAAAAGAAAGAGAGAGAGAGGGAGTGGTCGGTCTAGGTGCCGAGAGAGAGGAGAGAAAGAGAGAAAGAGAGGAAGAGAGGAAGAGAGAAAGGAAGGAGGAGGTCCGTTGCCGCCCGCACGCCGTCTGTCTGTCCGTCGCCGGTGTACCGTCCGTGTGCCGCTGTCCGCTTGATCTTAGAGGCAAGTTGGGATCCACTTCCTACTCTTGCATGTGTGTCTTGCATGTGTGTTTGGAGTGGTGTCGAATTTTGGGTGGTTAGGAGTGAGAAACCGGAGCTAGTATGTTTTGTTTGTTGAGATAGCTTGCTGTTTTCGTGTATATTGCCTGACCCAGAAACTTGTAGAGGCTTGCATGTGTGTTTCGAGTTGGATTTTGACTTCGATCCCTTCATGAAAGTTGTATAAAACATCTTAAAATACAAAATAATAAAATTGAGACAAAATTGTGGAGATTTAAGGGGTCAAACCCTCATCCTACGGAGACACTAGATCTGGAACTGTTTTTCTGACATTTTGGTAGATTTGTGGTTGCATGTCGATTTTTATCAAGAATCTATCTTCGACTTCTTAATGAAACTTGTAGAGAACATACTAAAGACTAACATATTCAAATTTGAAGTAAAATGAGCAAGTGTAGCCTAGTGAATCGACTTACTCTTGAAGACGGTAAATCTGGAGACACGGTGCTGGACACCCGAGACTTCATGGACCCATATGGTGACTATTATTTGGAAATTTGACTTAGATCCCTTAATGAACGTTGTATGGGACCTCTTGAAGTAAAACATATCCAAATTTCAGAGGAAACGAAGAAGAATAAGTGGGTAAAAACGTGGTATTGCGGAGATAACTACACTGGACGTTTCGGTATGAGAACCAGAAGCTTCGGACGATTATAGGAAATTATATAAAATGAATCTGGCCTATAAGTCTTCATGAGAAATATAATTTAGTGTCTTGTCTATAACCTAGAAAAATTTCATAATTTTCGGAGGTCGTTCGGGTATTTTAATCGAATTATTTCAAAAACTGCACATTCTGTTTCTATCCGAAATTGCATGCTGTATTTGTGTGAATTATATATTTTGTGTGGAACTCTATTGGGCATATTTTTTTTCATGAAATCATTATCTTATTGTCTTGTCTATCACATGCCTTGATTTCATGATTTTTGAGAATCATATGGATATTTAATTTAAATATTTTCTAAAATGGTACAAGCTGGAATTTAATAAACTTCAGAAAGGCATGATAAATTGACTATTCTAAATTGTACGAATTCCATGAATTTTATTGTTATGAATGATTGTGTCTTGCTACATGTATGATGATGACTGGAGATGCATGTATGAATCAAAGGATGGAAGTGATTTTGTTTGCCATTACATCATGTGCCATGTTGAGTTGAGACCTAAAATTGGTGAACATGAACAATGATAAATGAGAAAACTGTTTGAGGCGGTTGATAATGCCCTAGGAATATCAGGATGCCCGGGATGGGGGGTGCCGGATGCTTGGAATGTATAGAGATACATGGCCGGATGGCCTTGGGAGTTTCGAGATGCCCGAAATGGTTGGGTGCCGGAAGTCTCGGAGGTCTTTGCCCAAGGGGATGCCTCGTGATGCCAGTTGGGATGCGAGATGCCCGAAATGTGAGGGTACCGGATGCCTGGTGGCCTTAAATGGCTGAATGCTGGAGGTTTTTCTCGTGATGCCAGGATGGGGTGCAAGTGTAAAGTATGTGATGAAATTGATGATCCCGAGAAAGAGTGATGTGGTGATTGAATTGAAAGTTAAAAGTGGAAATTGAATCATGCATATATGATATGATGATGATCACCTATGGCATGATGACTTGGATATATGATATGATGATGAACACCTATGGCATGATGACATGCATATATGCTATGATGACGATCACCTATGGCATGATGACATGCATATATGATATGATGATGATCACCTATGGCATGACGATTTGGATATATGATATGATGATGATCACCTATGGCATGATGACATGTGTATGATGTGATGATGATCACCTATTACATGATGATACATGAGTGTGACATGATAACGATCACCTATGGCATGATGATATGTGTATGATGTTATGATGATCACCTATTACATGATGATACATGAGTGTGACATGATAATGATCACCTATGGCATGATGATATGTGTATGATGTGATGATGACCACCTATGGCATGATGATACATGTGTGTGACATAATAATGATCACCTATGGCATGATGACATGTATGTGATATGATTGTGATGATGATGTATGATGGTATATGCATGGCTTCAAGGTAAGAATGCTTGGATGCATGAATGACATGTATTATGTCGTGATTGTATTGTATGATGCATTGAGTGGTTATTGGATCATTTACCTGCTGAGTGGCTATACTCACCCCTTTGGGGACCAACATTTCAGATTAGTAGATGGATTGAGCGGTTGGATATAACTGCGAGGAGGAGGATAGCAAAGAAGGGAACTTTTGGACGCCGGCATTGATTGATGGACTTTAAGTATACGACTGTTGGAAGAGTTGTCGGTCATCTTTTGAAGTATAGCCGAGTATAGAAGACTGCGGCATTTTGATGTACCGATGAATGAAGTCCATCTGGTTTAAGTAAATAAAAGTGTGCGGCTTTTACCTATAAATGTTTAGTTGGTGTGTATCGTTTTTCTGAATATAGGGAAGGGAGTTGTTAGATATGCTTCCGTTATATGAATTGCGCAAGGGACCGATTTAAAAGACGTAAACCCCCATGGTTGCATGAACCCGCTGCAATTGAAATGGTATCAGAATGATATGTTATAAGGAAAAGTGAAAGGTAAACGAACTGTGGCGACCCTAACAGATCGGGGGCCGTCGAGGGGTGCCACAGCTTCAGCCTCCCTGCTTCGCAGGGGCTTCAAACCTTGACCTCCTCGGTGGAGGACAAAGGATCTACCATCCACGCTGCAACAGCCAGTGGTTTGTACACGACATGTTCTTATCTGTTGGACCAAGCAAAATTCAATCTGACGTCGCAGATCTCACTACTTTTTTGGCGGTTACAATCATTGGTCTGGGGTGAACTGGGGCCATCTAAATAGTGCCATCCATCCATCCATCTGATCATGGTGTCTTTAAAATATTTTTTTTTCCAGAGGAATAAATGAAAGCTTGTAATACTTTACGATTTCTCATGATTAATTGAGAAGACGGTCGTTACATATCATTTTGAAAGTACCCTCAATTTTTTTTTTTTATTAGGAGAGAACTAAAGGACTCACTTTCATGCATACAATGAGCGACCGAGAGGCTACTCAGGAGTAGCTCGGACTCCGTTTGACGATTATTCTCTAGATCAAAATGATTGATTTTAAGTTGAGGTCCAGCTTGAGCCACTCGTGTATCTTATCAAGAAGAGCTTGAGTTCGATTTCGCGAGACTTGACTGGACAGGCTCTCTAGCCTAATCGAGATTTAATTATTCTTTTCAGAAAGAAGTTTACTATTGTACAAATCGACATGAAGAAACATGGCAATAACATTTGAGCTTTTCAATATGGAGCTCGAGCTCGAGCTTGAACTCTTTCATGACTCGATCAACTCAAGTCTTGATTATATTGATATTCTTGTTGAGGAAACCTACTAATATATTTTGAAATTGACAAAACAATTCATTATTTAATTTTTAATATGATAAATGCAAAAGTATATTGTTTTTGGAATTACTTATGAAGGAAAAATCCATATCCATCTTGATCATATTCAAAATCTATCTATTGTCGTTCGTGTGCCGCGGCTGAAGTTTAAGACAATTACTTCGTGGATATCATCAAAATTATTGCATGAATATTATCATAGCAACAATGAGGATATCAGCATAATTAATATGTAAATATCATCATAGCAAAAGTGAGGATACTAGCAAAGCTTATATGCTGATATCATCATATCACCCGATGTCTTTACATTCTATGCCAAAGTTGAATATCATCATATTACGAAATCTCTCTATGATTATATGTTCAGACACAAACCTGACTATTTTCCATCATCACTATGATCTGGCTCAGATTTCCAACATCCAAATTATTGGTTGATCTTCAATCTTAAATATTGTCTTGCAACGAAAGCGTTAAGGAAGACAACTTGATTGATTGACAAACATTTCAAAGGCAAGTTAGTTCCCTTGGTCGAAGGACTCTACTTGTGAAAACCAATATTTGCTTATATAGGCGACCAAACCAATGGAGATTCAGATCTTCACTCTCAAAGCTACTCAATCTTTTTTGTCCAAGGGGGTGTTTGGAGAAGTAATCTTTAGAAAATTGTCTGACGATTAGATTAAAAATGAAGGAGTATAGAAGGAGACCAAGATGTTGAAGAGAAAAGAGATGTCCAAAAATTTAAATTCCAAAGTTTAAGAGAATTCCAATCTTATATAGTTATTTTTCATGAGCTCAATCTGTATTTCTTGAAAGGCATTAAAAGACTAATTGTCTGAAATAGTGAAATTTCTGCAAATCTGAGTATCATCATTCACTTATGGAACCCTTATTGATTGACGAGTAAAATCCAATTAATTGGTTATTAGTGTGTGAGAGTAAACGTAGGCTTTCTTTAAGACGAACTACTAAACTTTTTCTATCTCTCAACTTGTTGGGAATGACGGATCCCCGAAAACCGGATTCGACACTAAATCGAACCCCTAAAACGAATGCGGAAGCGAAGCCCGGGAATAACACGTATCACCGATCCTAAAGCACACCACAGATTCGAGCGTACCTTGTTAACCACAGATTAGACACCGACGCCGATAGAGGAAGAAAATCTGGCCCTATTCGATTCGATGAAGCCTTTAAGGAGAGAAAACAGTGGCCTTGTTCTTACTGTTTTTCTTTTGTTGGAGAGAGAGCGAGGGAGAGAATGTACGTACATTCTAATTCCAACAGGTGTCATCTCTCTCTCTCTCTCCTCCCTTTTATACCTTCCCCAATCCACGGGCCCTATTCCCGTGGGCCGGGCCTTTTGGGCCCAGCATGGGCGGACGGGCCTTAAGCCCATCACCAATTAAAACCATCATCTCCCACTCGCACATGGTGGGCCGAACAAAATTCTCTTTACCTCTCTTCAACATTCATACCGGTGAATAATCCATGCGACCAGCATACTTTGAGAGCTCGTTGCTATATATCTGTTAGGAATATATAGCAGCTCATAATGGGCATCACACTCTGAGTAGATTTAGTATGCAGTACCCTAGATCGATTGATCACATTTATATCTTTCTTGATCTCTTTCAAACAATGATATATATCTATATTGTATTCACAATTATGATTATCCCAAATACAATCATAATTGGTTAACCGGTGAATACAAAACTACAATGTGATTCTCCAAAATAGATCTTCCTCTTTCCTTCAAACTCTCAATTTCAGTTTAGCTTGCTTTTCTAGAAATATCCCATTAAATCGAATCAAATTCATGACCATTGGCAACATCCTAAGATAGCAAACACTAAATAGAAATCTTGAGAATAAGTAAGAGTCATGAGGGGACTAAAAAAAAAAAAATTGAGGAACTCTTTTCCTCAAGAGTCTCATACGACATAAAAAGTTGAGATCAAACTTTTGCCACTCTTATTGGTCGTCTCATGCATACGTAGTATGAAATACGTATTACGGTATTAACTCCTTTCCCATGGAGCGTATGTCTACACCTTTCAATACCATACAGATGATAGTTCAGACATACCCAATGTCTAACTTGAGTTCACGTATCTACTAATTTACAAAATTCATCAGAATTCACATCTGACATCTTAGACAGATAAAGTAAAATATGTGGGGTATTTTACTTTCGGACATAGTAAGTATTATGTCCTCATCTTAACACTCAGTTAAGGCGACATACGTATTTTAAGCTTGAGCTCTCGATTATCACCTAGATAATAAGCTTAAAAACAGTCTCATCTCTATTTATCACACAGCAAATAGAGGCGATTACCCGTGTGAGTGGGCTAATCTCATATCTGTCCGACATACTTTCCTAGCTTAAAGTAATACACTGAGCATTAAGATGCATAAAGATCAAATAAAGATTCATAGGCATTAATGATGAAAAACACAAATTCATCATATGTGAACACTTAGGGAAAATTACAATATTCAGTACATTAGCTTCTACGCAGTCTTAGAGATTTCATATGGCCACAAAACACATCTCTAGGTATTGGCTTTGTCATAGGATCTGCTACCATTCTATGCGTAGTATGTACTCTAAGTTCACATCTTTTCGTGCAATCATATCCATGAAAAAATTATACTTGATATCTATGTGTTTGGTCTTGCCATGATATTTTGGATCTTTGGTGTACTCTTTCGCTGCTTGGCTATCACAGTTAACCAACAATGAATCTGCAGCACTTCTAATAACACCTAAATGATCCAATAATCTCTTAAGCCAAACATCTTCTTATACTGCTGCTGATAATGCCACAAACTCAGTTTCCATCGTGGACAAGGCTATATACTTTTGTTTCTTACTGCTCCAACATATGGTGCCATTATTCGGTAAGAAAACAAACCCAGAAGTAGATTTCCTTTCATTTAAATCTCCTCTCCAATCAGCATCAGAATAGCCCTTGAGTTGCAGATCATTTTCCATAATAACTCAACGTATAATCAGCAGTTCCCTTTAGATACCTTAGTATTCTTTTAACGGCTTTTCAACGTGCTTGACCTGGATTGGATTGATATCTGCTCACCGTTCCAACTGCAAAACATATATCAAGTCTTGTACACATCATAGCGTACATCAAGCTCCTAACAGCACTAGCATAAGGAATATGTTTCATTTGTTTCTTCTCTTGTGGAGTCCTTTGACACAGTCTATGACTCAATCCTTCACATTTTGCAATAGGAGTGTCAATGGGTTTACAATCCCATATCATCCATCTCAAAGTTGGAAGACAACCAACTTTTGACAGTATGAACAAACTCCATTTTACTTCCGACAATTAGTATATCATCAACATATAATGATATGATCACAAATTAATTATTGGATCTTTTGATATATACACAATGATCCTCATCTATCATTGTAAAATCATATGCTATTATGGCATTATGAAATTGTATACACCATTGTCTTGACGACTGCTTAAGGCCATATATCGACCCCCAAAGTCGACATACCTTTTCTTCTTGGCCTTTCACTATGAAACCAGCAGGTTGTTCCATATATGTTCCTTCCTCTAATTCTCCATTGAGGAAAGCAGTCTTTACATCCATTTGGTGTAACTCAAGATCCATACCAAACACTATTGCCAGAATTATGCGAATCAAGGTAAATCTCACTACAAGAGAAAATGTATTTTACATAATCAATTCATTCCTGTTAATTATATCCCTTCGCCACAATGCGAGCCTTATGCTTTCTACCGAGCCATCAGCCTTCCGCTTTATTTTGAGAACTCACTTGTTCCCAATGGCTTTGCGTCCTTTTGGAAGATCAACCAGTTCCCAGACTTGGTTTGACTTCATTGACTCCATCTCCTCTTTCATTGCATAAATCCATTTTTCCTTACTAGGGCAATTCAGAGCCTCATTAATATTTCTAGGCTCATCCTCATCTTGTGGAGCAACCATAAAAGTTTCCCCTTCAATGTCAAAATGTCAACGAGGAATACTTTGGCGACTTGTTCGCCGTATGAGAGATTGTACACTTAGCACATCATTCCCCATTATGCTCCCACTCGGATTAGATAATGACGATGTCGTCTCATCATGTGATTGTAATTGAGAATGAGTTGAATTCAATTCGTCACTTCTCATATTACTCCCACTTGGACGATCTCCACTAAGATCATTATCTTGATCCAAGGTTTCAAATAGGAAGTAATCTTTCCCTATTTCGCCCTTCTTAGGAAATTCATCCACTAAGAATGTGACATCCCGTGATTCAAATTCAGTTATTCTCCCACTTTCCTGCTCACTTATGAACACATACCCTTTCGAGTATTCGAAGTATCTCATTAAAATACTCTACTTTTATCTGGGACTCAATTTCCCAAACTTGTGAGAGGACTTATGAGTATAGGTAGTACAACCCCATGGCTTAAGAAAGCTTAAGTCCGGTTTTCTACTTGTTCATAACTCATATGGAGTGGAACTAACTGATTTAGAAGGCACCCAGTTAAGTATATAGGCAGCAGTTAACAACGCATCACTTCAAAAAAGTGATATGTAAGTTAGCATGCGCCATCATGGACCTAACCATTTCCAGTAGGGTTCTGTTTCTTCTCTCTGCAACACCATTTTGTTGAGGAGTATATGTAATAGACAACTGTATTTCTATTCCTTTTCACCACATAATTTTCTAAACTCATCAGATAAATATTCTCGACCTCGATCGGATCTTAATGCTTTTATTTTCTTGTCTAATTGATTTTCTACCAACTTCATAAACCTTTTGAAAACAAGTTATTGCTTCAGATTTATGAGAAATCAAATAGACATATCAGAATCGAGTATTATCATCTATAAAAGTGATGAAATAAACAGCCCTATGCCTTCCTCTCACATTCATTGAACCACAGACATCATAATGGATTAAATGCAGAGGAAATTTAGCTCTTTTATCATTTCCAAATGGTTTTCTTGTCGTTTTCCCTACTAGGTAATGCTCACATATTGGCAAATTGACTTTTTCAATGTTGCCTAACAAGCCCTTTTTGGCTAGTCTATTTATACATTATTGGCCAATATGACCAAGTCTAGCATGCCACACATTCACATCATTATTATATGAAGTAGAAGACATGAAACAAGGGAATAATATATATTGACATTACCACAGTCAACATTTAGTACAATAAAACCATCTAGAAAGTGACCACAATCATAGTAGTTTGTATCCAAATACAAATCAACATCGCTATTACGGAAGTTCACACTAAAACCAAGCTTAACCAACATCAAAACAGACACTTAAATCTCAACGAATCTCCGGAGCAAATAGAACATCATGTAGGAACAAGTTGCGTCCACCACGCATATTCAATTGGCAGGTGTCAATCCCTTTAACTTTAGCTCTGGAGTTGTTTCCCACATAAATCCACTTAGTTCCATTTGATACTCATCGGAATTCCACGAAGGATCCTCTATCCTTCGCTACATCGTCTGTTGCTCATGAATCTACAGTCCACAAAGGATTGGATTCAGCTAATAATGCAGAACTTGACACATAAGCAAAGTTCTCAAATGTACAAGAGGTGTTTACCTTCTTTGGCTCACGACAGTCGCGAGCATAATGACCCTTCTTATCACAGTTGTAACACCTCACCCTTGACATTTTCTTCACTTGAGGACGTTTTCCTCTCTTGTGTTGGTTAACTCTTGATCTCTTGCAATAAGGACTTGATCCTTTGCATTCCCACATATTGAACGAATCAATACGCTTGCGCTTAGAGCTCAAAGCCCTTTCTGAGCTAGAACCAGCATTGCAAATATCTATTTTCAGCTCACATGCCGTTAGGCCGTCCTCAACCAGCTCAAGGTGGCGCACAGCATCCTCAAGATCTTCCATAACATGGTCAAGAGCTTCTAGTGCTTCTTGCTTTTCCAGCACATATTGAATCTTCATATTCAATATTTCACAATTGTTGCCGTTCATATCAGCAATTACGTTCTTAATTGCTGAAAACATCGATCTGAATACATCAAACATACATGCACGAATAATTAATGCCTATCATTTATGCATCCCTATTTGCACAAACCCATCATATCAATGAATAATTTCAAGTAAGGTTTCAGAATCAAAATGTCACTATGTTTCCAATCATCCTCCAAAAATCCCAACTTAAAACTATTATTAATATAATTGTCTTATGCAAAATAAATTCTATGAAGTTACAAAAACTTCTATGAACTACCCACAGCTAATTACCCACAATAATCAGCAATTAACAGAAAGCAACAGATAATTGACATCCAATAAAATAATAATGCTTTCAACTAATACAACAATTCATTACACTAAGTAATTTGTCCAAAAAGAAATATCAACATAGAAAGAGATATTCACACCCAAAAACATCTCAAACTAATCTAAGAAATAAATAGGGAAAGTCCCTTCTAATCTATCAGTCAAAACATCTGAGAAAACTGAAGGCACATTTGCCAATCATGGAAAAACTTTTGGAGAGCTTTCATGTCGCCACCAAGGCGCATTCACTCTGCGCCATGTGGCGCTCAATCTAAGGGTTGAAGTTTTGGCCAACTCAATCCTATAGTACTCTCTTACAAAAGCTTCCACTAGACTCCTATAATCCGGGACCACATTGACCTCCCATAGCCGATCTAACACTGCTTGCCATTCAGGTGGAAGAGTGTTCATCAAAGCCGGCACCTTCTCAAAATTCAGCATAAGATAACCATTCCAGATGATTTCCTGTATCATCTGATTGACCTTGACCATGTGTGATACTAAATCACCATCAAGCCACCGATAATCAGCTAACTCTTTCATCAGCCTTTTCAGTCTAGCTCTTCCTTCGTCCGTTCTCGGGATTACAGGTATCAGTGTGTAACGCATCATAGTTCCTGCAACAAATGCAGAACTAAAATGGATCACTTATAATCCATAATAAACAAAATGGAAAATACATAATTTTCCATGATTCATGCAACAAATGCAGAATAAAAAATGGATTACCTATAACCCACACAGACATAATTGAATAAGAAACAAATTCTTTTTCTTTTTTTTCGGGTCAACGGTCAAAGTCAACGGTCAACGGTCGGTCAACGGTCAACGGTCGGTCAAAGGGTCAATGGTCAAGTCGTCGGACCGGTCGGGCGTCGGGCCGGTCGGGCCAGTTCGTGCGAACCGCCCGCACGTGCCGCGCGCGTGCCGGGCGTCCGCGGGTTGAGTCGGGTCAGGTCGCCGATCGAGTCGCCGGCCGGTGACCGCCCGGCCAACCGGCGTCATTGCTGACGTCATCGATGACGTCACCCTAACGGTTATTGACCGTTGGGTGACATCATGCTGACGTCAGTACGCGTCGGTCCGTCAATCGGCGCGTGCCGATTCGCCGGTTCGCCGCCGGGCGCGTGTGGCTCACGCGCTGGCCGATGCCAGCGCTTCGGGCGCGTGGCGCCCACGCGCAGCGGATTGTGGCGGCGCGTGTGGGCGCGTGCGTTGTCGTCCGGCAATGCACGACATGTCGCTGGACTCGTCTCGACAAGCCCTTTCTCTCAGTGCCTTAAGAATTCGATTTCGACTTACGAAAACTCAGAAAAATGGCCGAACAGCGCTCGGGTGTCGGGATTTTCTCCCCGATCCGTACGGCCGAAGGTTTTCGTGAAAAATCAATCAAAAAAACGTCAAACAAGTCGGGAAAAACGTGAACTAGGGCTCTGATACCAATGTTGGGAATGACGGATCCCCGAAAACTGGATTCGACACTAAATCGAACCCCTAAAACGAATGCAGAAGCGAAGCCCGGGAATAACACGTATCACCTATCCTAAAGCACACCACAGATTCGAGCGTACCTTGTTAGCCACATATTAGACACCGACGCCGATAGAGGAAGAAAATCTGGCCCTGTTCGATCCGATGAAGCCTTTAAGGAGAGAAAACAGTGGCCTTGTTCTTACTATTTTTCTTTTGTTGGAGAGAGAGCGAGGGAGAGAACGTACGTACGTTCTAATTCCAACGGGTGTCATCTCTCTCTCTCTCCTCCCTTTTATACCTTCCCCCATCCACGGGCCCTAATCCCGTGGGCCGGGCCTTTTGGGCCCAGCATGGGCGGACGGGCCTTAAGCCCATCACCAATTAAAACCATCACAACTCTTGTTCATTATTTTGGTGAATATCATCCTATCATTGTCAATATTCAAACTTTGACTTCACTGGAATTTGATAATACTTGAATTGCCTATTTCGCTTCCATGTTAATTTATCAAGACTTGCTTAAATCACTTTTTTACCCTTCTCTCTAGGTGATATTTCTAGCTACGACAATTCTAATGTAGCCAAACTCGAGCAGAAATTTTAATGGTCCAATGTCGAGCATCGAGCATCGATCGAGCCGAATTAGAACCCGACACTTTGTTGGGATTGACTTGGCTTTTAGTTCCGCCATTTCCCGTTTCCCAAAGTCCAAAAAGAAGAATGAAAAAAGAGAATCTGAAATCAGGAAAAGGAGGGACGCGTAGACTTGCGCAGGCCTCGAAGGCCTCGAAGAAAGGCCTCCGTGACCCACGATGGAGAAGCTGGAAAAGATGATGCCGTCGGTGGAAGGCTGCGTTCCCACGGTGGAAAAGATGACGCCGACGTTGGACTGCCGTCGCTTCACATAACCAAAGCGTCCTCGACCTTTTTCCTTTCCGTTCTCGTTCGATCGCGTGTGCAAACGCAATCTATCGGCACATCAACTATTGAATCACAGGCGCGCCGTGATTATAGAGTTTGAACTCGAGTACAAACCATTAAATTTATTAGATGTACGTGTCAAATTTTTTTTTTTTTCTAAACACTGCCATGCAATGAATATTAAACACAACGCGTGTTATGGTTAGTGATGTAAGGTCTAACAATTTAAATGAATGCGAATCATTATAAAAACAAACGAAAAATAATAAAGGATATAAAAAGTTTAGGTGATTTAGTCGGAGTATTGATACATATATTCATAAAGAGAGCTAATAGTAAATAATTCACTTAAATGGGTGAATTAGAGTTATAATTGCTCTAATGCCCGAGTATCTCTCACATCTAAATTATATTCAAGTCCAAAGTTTTTAGAAATAAACAACCCAATTACATGTGAACCTCACGGCATAAGATCCATCATGTTCACGGCCACTCCGTGCGGCCCAAAAGCTGCACGTTTCTGTACTGGAGGCGGCGTCTTTTCTTCAGAAAAGCCTTTTTATTTTCTTTCCTTCCATTATCCATGGGCCCACAAGGTTTCTTTTGTTCGGTCTTAAGCATATCTACGCCTTCTCTTGAAGGTTTGACTCCGCATATATATACTTATCATAAAATAAGTGAGCCCAAAGAAAAGACTAATCCTATAAAAAAAACTCCAAACTGATATATAAATAATAAATTTATCTTTAGTTAATTTTTTATCATAAAAAATCATTGATAAATTTACCATTTGTTAGTTTATGTTATATTTTATGGTAAAATTAGTAAGTTAAACGACATGTGATAATTGACGGGTGTATCGGTTTGAGATTTTACAATTCGTTTGTCATAGATACCAATTTGTGATTTTTCGTAATATTAATCTAATTTAGTATATATTAATGGAGGGTAAATTTATCACAAATATACCAGTTTGGGTTATTAGTAGTAAAAAAAATTAGTCAAAGGTAAATTTGCCGCGTGTGTATCGGTCTGAGGTTTTCGGTGCTTAAAAAATTAGCTTGGGGTAATTTTGTTATAGGTATATCAATTTGAAGTTTTTCATGATATTAATCCAAAAAAGAAAAGTGAGCAACAACTTTCCTAATTCTAATTCACTTCACTATCAAACTTGGAGACTTATTCGACTGGGTTGGGTTTCATAAATAGCTCAAATTTTGAGATGTAATTTAATACGTGAATTGCCAAAAGTTTCTATATTAACAAAAGGGAAAATTCCAAAAAATGGCCCAAAATGTCATCATTTTCTCAAATAAGGGTCAAAAGTGAATTTTGTTTCAAATAAGCGCATGAAATGACATTAGTTGTCTCACATAAGGGCTTGAAATAACCATGGTTGTTTCAAATAAGGGCCTGGCTTCACCGGTCGCTAGCCGACTAAATTTTTCAACTAGTCAAGTGTGTTATCATCCAAATTTTCTTTTGAACACTAGCTTTAGCAAAATGAGTTTGAGGAGGATCAAGAGATGGAGGAACATCGACTTGAATACGAGCATCTTGTTGCTTGTCCTGATTGGGAGTCTCTTCTTTAATCTCAGTCTCAGGAAAGTGAGATGCAAAGATTTCTTTTGGATCTGTAGGGGATCTGCTCATGCCATCACTAGCAGTAGGAATTTTCTCAAGATCTCCCCTTGACTTGTTGCCTTTAGGTTGAGATGAGACTTCTCCTTCTGTAGCCTTTTCTTTCTCAGCATTAGATCCCTTCCCTTGTTGATTTTCTTTGTCTTTGGAAGCAGCATCTCCTCTTTCTTCTTCAGAAACTCCTTTCTCAGTCTCATCTGAAAGTGGTATGGCGCCACTTGCTCCATCTGAGTCTTCATCTTCATGGTCCTTTTCTGTTGATCTTTCAGGCTCAACTTCTTCCTCGCGCTCAACTTCTTCTTCTTATGCCTGTTCTTTTTCTTCTTGTTCTTCCTCTTCCGTTTCGGCTTCTACTTCAATTTCTTCTTCCTTTGTTTCTTCAGAATCAATTCCATGAAGATTCCTCAAGGCAAGAGCAGAGATGGTCAGGTCATCCTCCTCTTCTTCATCCATCAGGAGGACATGCCTCTTCTTTGAAGTTGCTTGGGCAACACTCTTCCCTTTTCTTTTCTGTGCAGAAGTCGATTCTGCCTTGGTTCTGCTTGTTGATTCATTCTTCAAATTTTCAATTGCCTTGCTTAGATCCTTCA
This sequence comes from Eucalyptus pumila, assembly GCA_016097595.1. NCBI lineage: Eukaryota > Viridiplantae > Streptophyta > Magnoliopsida > Myrtales > Myrtaceae > Eucalyptus > Eucalyptus pumila. The sequence continues at coordinate 8,904,343 of CM027849.1, forward strand.
ACCTCATCTTCGAGATCATCTTCAGTCCTATCACCATAGGACTAATGGTTCTTGTGCAAAGCACGAAGGGGAATTGCATCTTGAAGTGACGAAACAACTTGGTGATCAAAGCTAAGTAAGGCAATTGCCCTTTCTCTTTCATAAATGTCCTATACATGTGTAGGAAAATGATGTGGGGGTGGAGAAAAATGAATGCCATTGCAAATGGCCCACATGATTTTTGCTTCGAATTTGGAACATCAGTCTTTGATGTTGCCTTGGGTCTTAAGCAATTAATGACGATTTTGTTCAATAGAACATTGGTTGCTGGTAATCGAGAGTAAATGATACTCCCAATAGGCATCCTGTCCTTCATCAAGAAACGAGTTGCCTAACCAATGGAAATGTTAATTGGCTGAAACTGCTTCTTTCTACTCACAGAATGTTAGCCAAAGTATTAACATCCACAATAAAAGCTTTATCACAGACAGTAAACTGAATGTGAGTTTGGTCAAGGAAGGATATATTAGAATAAAAATATACCATCAACTCAGGGTAAGCTACAACAATCTCAACGTAAAACATCTCAAGTTGAAGAGCAACTAACCTTGCTCTTAAATCAACCTTGATCGAGTCCAGGAAATCGAAATCCGTTGTTCGAGGGTTTATCACCCCCCTGTTCAACATCTGGGTATAAACCCTTTTGTGCTCCTTAGAACGAAACAATCTCGTTCTCTCTCCAGGAATATCAGCAGCCACTCCCATTCTAAGTTGGAAATTTAAATAAATCCGCTCATCATCATCCTTGTTTTCAAGATGCTCGGAACTAAACCTAGGGTTAGAAGGAAAATAAAGAATAGCTTCGTTTGCCAAACATTTCGGCGCTATACCCAAGTGTTCCATCGTCCTTAAAAAAATTGTTTCGTTTCTATACCCGTGTCCTCTTAGAAAATCAGTAATAAAGGACATTGGAGTACCACCCATTTTCAGATAATTATAATGTTTATAAAAGAACCTAGAGGGTTAAAGTCTTGAGAGGAACATCGTCTTGCTCGACTTCCCCTTCCAAAGGTTGGCGCGGAACATTCTGTGGAGATTTCTGCGGAAAGTTGTGCGGAGAGTCTTCTTTAGTGAGATTGAAATGCACTAGTAATTTAGGCATGCTTTGAGGACCTTGACTAGCAATTCAAGAGGACTTTCGCTGGTATGACTGAGATGCAGACTTAGAGGACTTCGAAGACATATTCGAGCAAAAAGTTTGAACCTTGCTGAGAAATTTTGAGATAAAAAGTTGAGGGAGAAGAGAATCGCGATTAAGGTTTTGAGAGGCAGTTCTCGAAATGAATTGTTTTGGGAGATAAAAAGCTATCAAAAACAGGAAGTTGAAATGACACAAAAGAAAATGCCTTTTCGAAATAAACTGAAAATGGAAATTGCCAAAATTCAAAATTCGAAAAAGATAACTTCTAAAAATAAAATAGGCAAGCAGTGATTCAAATAAGAACGTACTTGTTCAGAAATTTCATACTAAAATTAAAATACCTAGATTGAAGAGATTTATTCAAGTTGAAGTTCTAAGTCTGAACAACTTTAGACTTTTATCAACAAGAGAAATAATATTCAGCTTGTTGTGAATAGAATCAATTGTTGCCAATTGATTCTTTGACTCAATAAATTGAACAAGAATCTTGCCATTTTGGACATGATCCCTTATAAAATGATGTTGAATCTCTATATACTTCGCCATTGAATGAAGAATTGGGTTCCTAGTGAGATTAATGGCACTTGTGTTGTTGCATCTAATCTCGGTGCGGGATTCTTCTATTCCAAAGTCTCTTAGTTGTTGTCTTATCCATAGAATTTGAGAGCAATAGCTCTCAAGAGCAACATACTCTGCTTTTGTTGTTGATAGAGTTACAGTACTCTACTTCCTTGAGAATCAAGATACCAACATATTTTTCAACAGTTGACAAGTACCAAATGTGCTCTTTCTATCGACTCTACAACCGACTAAATCAACATCTGAATATCCAAGTAGAGTAAAGTCTCATTCTTTTGGATACCATAGACCAAGCTTTGGACAATTCGCAACATATTTAATGATGCGTTTTACAGCACTTAGATGAGATTCTCTTGGATCATATGAAATATTGCACATACACATACACTGAATAGAATATCGAGTCTAGAGACAGTAAGGTAGAGAAGTGAACTGATCATGCTTATGTATAGCTTATGATCTACTTTCTTTCATTCTTCATCATTGTCTAACTTGCAATCCTAGAAAGAAAGTTAATTCACTCATCATGCTCATTTTGAATTCATTCTACATAGATCTTGAAAATTTATTGTAGAGACTTTCGTTAGGTACACCAAAGATAATATTATCTACATAATTTGTACTAGTGGAAAATCTTTTTCTTCTCTCTTTATAAACATAGTAGTATCAACCACCGCCTACGGTGGCTCAGTTGAATAAGGCTCCCATGACCCTTTGCGAAGAGGGGAGGAGTTCGAATCCTGCTGGCCGCACGGAATCTTAAGCATGACGTTGGGGTGGTGGGTCCTCCGCTAGCGTCACTCCGGGTTTACCTCACCGACTGCCGGCTGTACAGGGGTTCCCGTGTTACAAAAAAAAAAAAAAAAACATAGTAGTATCAACTTTTCATTTTTCAAAATTATTTTGAGTTAGAAACTTACTCAATTTTTTATACCAAGCTCGAGGTGCTTGCTTTAGTCCATACAAGGCATTTTTTAGTCTGTAGACCGAGTCTGACTTTCTCGGATCTTCAAATCCTTGTGGTTGTTCCACATAGACTTCTTCTTGTATGAACCTATTAAAGAATGCACTTTTGACATCTATATGAAATAAACTGAAATTTTCAAAACAAGTAAAAGCAAGTAATAATCTAATTGCTTCTAATCTCGCTACCGGTGCATAGGTTTTGTCATAATCTATCCCCTCTTTATATGTATATTTTTTCGTCACGAGTCTTACTTTATTTCTAATTACTTTTCCTTTTTAATCCATTTTGTTTATGAAAACCCACTTCGTTCCAATAATAAATTTGTCTTTGGGTTTTGGAATCAGCTCCCATACATCATTGATATTGAAATGTCTAAATTCTTCATGCATAATTCACACTTATTTGAGGGTCATAATTTTTTTTAATTGGTTACTTCAATGTTATTACTTTTTAAAAACGATTATTACAAGTATTATGTCATGTTGGATTTTCAGTATTTAGGTGAACAATTTTAAAATGTGTACTTAATTTATAAAGTTATAACTGTGAAGTGTGAACAAAGAACAACACTTGTTTAAAAGTTATAGGTACTTTTGAAAAGGAGGGAAATGATGTGACAAAGTAACAACACTTGTTTAAAAGTTATGGGTTCTTTTCAAAAGAAGGGAAATGATGTGACTGGCCAATTAAATAAGTCTTCCATTGATTGCTGACCTTAGGAAATGCAGACTCCCGGAGTACAAACGAGAAATTTTTGTCTCCCCGTGAGTGATGCATCTCAATCGTCAGCAGAAAAAAAGGAACTCACTAATAATGAATAAGGGCGCACCAATAGAGGGAAGAAGAAGAGTCAAGCATGGACAGGTGATGTGAAAGTCGCCCCTTCGACGTATTTGCCGGTACAGTTTTATTATTGAATTTTCCGTTGATAAGAACGGTCACAAATGGCGGTTCCACTCATCAATTGAAACCACGACCACATTGAAAGGTTTCTGGTTTATTGGTTATAAAGAGAAGACATATCTCTGCTTTCTTGCCTGAAACAGAAGCACGTTGCATCCCCATCAAAGTACAACATGAACACTCAAACAGTATCATTACACATCCTTCTTTTATTTCTTCCAATTTATTTGATTGATTCTTTGGACACCCTTGCTCCAAACAACACCATGAAAGATGGTGATGTCTTGATCTCCCAAGCAAGAAAATTTTCTCTAGGTTTCTTCAGCCCTGGTAATTCCAGCTTGCGTTATGTGGGGATTTGGTACTATGGACAACCGAAGCGAACTGTTGTTTGGGTTGCTAACAGAGAAAAACCCGTGAACGATACTTCAAGAGTTCTTGCATTTGATCATTATGGAAATTTAGTGATCCGTGAAAACTGTGACATCCCGATTTTTCAATTTTATTTTTCAATGATTTGAGACGGACATTTCGTTGGCATGCATATAGTTCTTTTCCTTGAGTCGGCTACTCATGTGAAAACTAGTCTATCGGGTGAAGTCATTAAGAAATTATAATGCATCGGACACGAGAATTTGGCCAGGAAGCGACCTTTCGACCAAGCTAATCTACAAGGGTCATTACGGCACAAATAAAAATCGATTAGAGACCGGAGATAGGTTGACTCGATAGAGGCATGTGATCGAGTGTGGGTAATTCCACCGGATCGCATAATTCTTATCGATCGACACTGGGCCGACTTTTCTATCGATTGGGTACCCTATGTTCGTATTTGAAACCTTGAGATTACGCCGACAACCGAAAGTCGCCAATATTTCAAAGATGTACATTGTGGCTTGAGATGATCAACCACAAGTCAAATGCATGAAAATTTCTAAAGGCTACCCGGTAGGTTGGGCCGCGCTAGTATCGTGCCAAAATGAAGTTAACCGTGGAATTGAGATCGAATTCAGAAATTGGAAGTCTGGGTGTGTCACAAATCATTTTAGGAATATTAACTCATATTTGGAAGATTTTTCATGCAATCAGAGTTATTTGGCAAATTAAATCCGAAAATGGCTAATTTGGCTCGAGAAATTAGTAGGCCGCTTTTGGTCGCACTCTTGGGACTTAAGTTGGTTCTATGGACAAGTGAAGATGTGAATTGAAGTGTGGTGACATTGGATTAATTTTATGGACTTCAATTTGGACTCAATTGGAAGTAGATTGATTATAATTGAAGAATTGGTTGTACAAGATTTTATGCCCCGGCGGAAAAATAAATTGCACCTATTGAAGATTGTTGTGGGAGGATTGGAGATAGTGGAATGTGACATCATCCAGTGATGTCATGGTGGGGCTTGTGCGGCTAGGATCTTGACACATGGAGGGTGAGGATTTGCTCTTGGAAAGGTGACCTATCACCATCATCTTCTTCCTTGAATCAAGGGAGCTTGTGGGATTTTGAAAAGGAGGAGAGAGAGAGGGGTGAACGGAACCAGCAGCCGCCTAGCCCGCACGCACGCCTCCCTCGCCCGCTCGACGACGCCGCTCGCCGCCGTCGCCGGAGTCGTCACCGTCCACGCCCGCTTGACCGCGCATCGCCTCCGCCGTCTCCAGCCTTCGTTTGCGTAGTCCCGAGCTCCTTCCCCTCCGACCGCCACTTGTCGCCGTCCACCGGAGCCTCCTTCTTCGCTCATCGCTCGCTACCGGTGCCGTCGTTGTCGTCGCCATTCGCGCACGTAGCCGTGCGTCTGCTCACCGTCGTCCGCCTCACCTCTCAGCCACTGTCTTCACTTCCAAGCAGCTGTTCGGCCAGCTCGAGTCACGGTTCAGCCCCCCTCCGGCCACCGTTCGGGCCCCGCCTAGGTCCGGTTCGACCCCTTAACCTTCCCCGGTTCTTCTCCATCTCATCCAAGCTCCGGATCTACCCTTTCTCGGCCTCAAACTGCCATGGACAGCAGCCAAGAAAATGGGTATTACAGCCCGCTCGTGGCCCGTTTTGGCCGCCTTCCCGAGCCCGGATGCTCGGCCCGCCTTGAGGAAAGTCGATCCTCGCGTCGTCCCCGTCGTTTTGGTCCGCTCGGCTTGCTAATCCGGTGAGTTTAGCTCACTAAACCTCGATTAGAGGGTTAATTATGCTTTATGGGTGTTTAGTTTATGTTAAGTGTTATTAGGTGATTAGTTTAATTTATTTAAGTGTAGATTATATTAAGGTGTTTGATTAAATTAAATTGTGTTTAGTTTAATGTTAAGTGAGTGGTTATATTAATATAAGCTTTGATGTGACATAAAGGAATTTACTTTTGATTTACTTAAATATTCCGAAATTATTAAATAATTTAATAATATATTATTATTCGAAATTATTAAAATATTATTATTTAATTATTTTCGGACTAAATTTAATTATTTATTAAATTTCGAAAATTATTTTGGGACCCTAAATTCTCAGAATTCGAAATTATTTCTTTGTGTAGTCAGATTTTGAAATTGATGATTGGATATTATAAATTGAGTGTGGATTGTGAAAGATAGGGATATTATTATTTAATTAATTTTCGGAATAAATTTAATTATTAAATAAATTCCGAAAATTATTTTGGGACCCTAAGTTCTCAGAATGTCGTGCTGATCGCTGCTGTGTATTCAGATTATGAATTTGATGATTAGATATTACAAATTGAGTGATGATTTGTGCAATTGATTATTGAATTGTTGTGTGTTGGTTGAAAGACTCGGGTCGCAGTAGTGGCTAGGCCGACTGGACCTTTATTCTTCTAAAAATGCCGTCGATAGAGTGACGTGGCTCGGGTCACAGTAGTGGCTAGGCCGACTGGATCCTTATTCTACTAGAAATGCCGTCAAGAGAGTGACGTGGCTCGGGTCGCAGTAGTGGCTAGGCCGACTGGACCTTTGTTCTTCTAGAAATGCTGTCAAGAGAGTAACGTGGCTCGGGTCGCAGTAGAGGCTAGCCAACTGGACCCATGCTCCTTCGGGAATGCCGTCGACATACTGACGAAGCCGCGCTCCAAGGTGGGGAGGCGATGCCTGGTTATATGCCAGTAGATAGCTGAACTGCGAGTAAGCTATGCCCTTGTTTGGCAGTGAATGACAATAGGAATGCATGTTGAGTGTTGTTCATGGGTTGGATTATGGGACGGAATTGTGCGACATGGAATGGGATGTGTCATAACGATTTAGTCTTATAATTAGGACCCCCGTGGTTGTTGGTTATATGAAAGTGAATGCGTTTTGATTGTTTAAGTTCCTATTACTATCTGTGATTGAGCGATTTGAATTGTGCTAACCTGCAAGAAGGAATTGAGGCGAGGTAAGTTTTCTGTGTGATGTGGCTAGGCCACCTTTGGGCGTATTTTCTTTCTAATAGGGGTTTAGGGGGTTGAACTTGCTGAGACATTATCTCATCTCGGTTGTGGGATTAAAATTTCAGGTCCCTGGTAGACGGAGTGGCCAGATAGCTTTGGTTGGCCTTGAGGAGTTGCAGAGGTGAAGTAATAAGGATTGGAGAGCGTGTCTGACTTGTAGGTCGTAGGACAGTTCATTTGTAAGAGTCAATCTTTTGTAGACTTTTGGCTGTAGGCGTTCGTCTGTAACTCCATTGGTTTGTTTAAGTGATTGGTTGTGAAATTGTTTCCTGCTTTTCTATCCCATATTTCATTGTCAGGGGTTTTATAATACGTTCCGCTTGCGCAATCACAAATGAATGGGGTCAGCGACATTACCTGGGAATGTCGCATTTGCATGACCATGGTGGGATGTTGGCGCGCTCGAGGTCGGGGCGTGACAAAAACAATGGGAGCTTGCCCATTTGGTCAACCAATGTTTCCTCCATGACTTCAAACGATTCTGCTACTGCTCAGCTTTTGGATTCAGGTAATCTGGTTTTGAATCATGATTTGAGCAAAGTGGTTATTTGGCAGAGCTTTGATTATCCGACAGACACCTTTCTTCCGTCCATGAAGCTTGGGTTGGACCGGAGAACCGGTTTGAACCGCTTCGTGACATCTTGGAAATCCAAAGATGATCCAGCACCAGGGAGTTGTTCATTCAGGCTTGAACCAACAGGGTACCCATAGTTTTTCCTTTTCAAGGATGGAGCTCCGTATTGGCGGGGCGGACCACTAACTGTTGGTGTTCCCAAGACGGCTTACGGTTTTATCTATAGTAATGTCACAATTGTGAATGACGCGAAGGAGGTTACTTGTATGTATGGCATCATCAATGCATCGGTCTCTAGAATTATGGTGCATGAGTCAGGGTCAGTTAAACACTTCACATGGCTTGATGAAGAGCAGCAGTGGAGTGAGTTTGTTTACTATCCAAAGGAGCAGTGTGACTACTACAGGAATTGTGGGCCTAATAGCAACTGTGGCGGAAACACTGCTAACCAGTTAGACTGCACCTGCCTGCCTGGATTTGAGCCCAAGTCTCCGGGCAATCCGTACTTAAGGGACGTATCAGGCGGGTGCAAGAGGAGGCAAGGTGCATCACTGTGTCGAAGTGGGGAGGGTTTCGTGAAGGTGAAACAGGTGAAGTTGCCGGACACTTCAACAGTGCATGTCAACATGAGCCTGAGCTTGAAGGAGTGTGAGCAGGAATGCTTGAGGGATTGCAATTGCACAGCCTATTCGAGTGCAAATGAAACTATGGGGGAATATGGATGCCTCATGTGGTATGGAGATTTAGTGGATACAAGAGCATTTTCAGACTTGGGTCAAGATTTATATGTGCGGGTCGATGCAATTGACTTAGGTACTCATTGTTAATATCTACTTCAAATACTTTTGCCGCTCTTTTGGGGTTGCAATTACTGTCCCATTCTCCTGATCTCGTCTTAAAGGAATTGTTTGCTTCTGATAATCATATTATCAATTGCACGTGTCGCATTCATTTCTGTAACATTCAGGCATCCATGCCATTGGCGCACTTCTCGTGCCTTTTTTACAGGTCGCTACAGTAAAAGGAGTACTCTTGTCAAGAAGGTGATGGCGGCAACAATGTCGGTATCTGTACTAGTGTTGCTGCTCTTAGGCTACCTTAAGTACTACCTTCTGTTGAAGAGGAAAAGAGGTGTGGTAATCTTGCCTTGATAGAAGCTTTTTCTGGCATATTCATTACTCAGTCTATTATACAAGTAGGTAATCATTTCAACGTTTAGGGGTAAGAAATCAATTAAATTTAAACTGGAGCTAATCTAGCCAGGAGTTTAGGCTACAGGGTGGTTGATTTCAGTACTGGAAACCTTGATCAAAGAAGCTCCACAAACGGTGCATGATAATTAAAAATGCTGTATTGTGATTCGTCATTGTTGAAGGGAAAATTTGTATTGTTCCTACCTCTACAGAAAAATTTCCAGATTGGCCAGAACGGCCAAAAAATAGGCAGTACAGAATTGCTTTCAGCTTCTTTCTTATGTGTTTTATTCAACTGTGTGACAGCAGATAGAAGTGGGCGTAATCATCTGTTTAGTGTTACCACAAGCTCAACAAATTTCGACCAAATTCCAGGTCTGAAAGACCTAAATAGCAAAGGTGGGCGAAAAACGGACGTGCCAGTCTTTGATTTTGGAAGTGTAGCTGCAGCCACAAGCAATTTTTCCTCCGCCAATGAGCTTGGCCAAGGCGGTTTTGGATCTGTATATAAGGTAATCAATCTCCCTGTTCAACTGGATCCAAATGTTTATTGGATATGTGTGTGTGTGTGTGTGTGTGTGTGTGTGTGTGTATTCTGCCAATTTTAATTGTCTGTCCCCTAGGGGGATTGATGTCCTCGAATAAAATGCGGTTTCGGAGTGTGACTTGGGTTGGGTCAACTCTTATCTACCCTTCATCACAAACCCATGAAGTAACCAACGCATCCTCCTAGGAAGTTTAACTACCTAATCTATCTTATATTTTGTCACAACAGCTTTTGAGCCACCGGCTTCCTCTGACAGATCTAAATATTTATTCTTGTGATGTGTTCACTTTCATAGGGTGATGAATGACGGAATGGAAATAGCGGTTAAAAGGCTCTCAAAATATTCTGGACAAGGAAATGAAGAGTTCAAAAATGAAGTTAGGTTGATTGCCAAACTCCAACACCGGAATCTGGTGAAAATCTTAGGCTGCTGCATTCAAGAAGACGAAAAACTGTTAATTTATGAGTATTTACCCAATTAAAGCCTGGATTCATTACTTTTCGGTAAGTAATCTCTTCCAGTACAGAATTTTGGTCTACAGCTATTATTATGGATAATAACTTGAGGTAACCCCCAAAATTGGGCCAGATGAAACAAAGAGATCACTTTTGGATTGGGAAAAAAGGTATGCAATTGCATATGGGGTAGCTCGGAGACTCATGTATTTACATCAGGATTCGACCCTGAGGATAATCCACAGAGATTTGAAAGTTAGCAATGTCTTACTAGATGTTGCATTGAACCCCAAGATTTCAGATTTTGGGCTATCGAGGATTTGTGGAGGAGACCAAATTGAAGGAAAAACGAAGCGCGTGGTTGGGACATTGTAAGTGTTTTTCTTTGCATTAAATTATGCTTCGCCCAATTAAACAATGAGAAACTAGAACAAAAGTAAAGAACTCTGACCAACCATTTTCTTTCTTTCATACTGAAGTTTCAACCTTTTGTTATGTCCCCCAAACTTCAACAAGGATATTTATATGGTGAATGAGATATCAATTACTTCTCTCCTTTTGGCTTCCGTAGCGGGTACATGGCACCAGAACATGCTCTGCAAGGCCGGTTTTCTACAAAATCAGATGTGTACAGTTATGGAGTTTTGTTATTAGAGATCATCACAGGCCAAAGAAACAGTGGGTGCTATCATATGAATCCCTTTAGCAATTTAATTGGCCATGTAAGTATGAAACTCTTACATAATTCAACGTTATGCACAATCTGACCAGTCGCATTGTCACAATCCGAGGTGTTTAGCATGTGTTATTTCCAGGTATGGGAGCTGTGGAAAGGAGGAAAATGCATGGACATTGTGGACAAATCAATTGACAAGACATATTCTATGGAAATGGTATCGAGGTGCATTCAAATCGGTCTTTTGTGCGTGCAAAGATATGCGTCGGATAGACCAACTATGTCCACGGTGGTCTTCATGTTGGGGAATGCTGATGCGGTACTTCCATCCCCGAAACAGCCTGCGTTCATCGACGAGAGCACCCACACTGAAGATATTCAGACAAGATGTAGCAGAACATGTTCCGTTCATGGAGTTACAATTACTGTTCTTGAAGCTCGTTAGTCACATGCCACCACCAGTGAACTGCGTAATCTACTCAACTTGAGAAATTGAGATACTTCCTGTATTGGTAGATAGATGACACCTAAAGGCTAATCGTGTCGTATATGAGGTAAGTTGTAGTTCTGGTGCGTATGAGAAAAGTTCATACGTAGATTAGGGACAATAGACTCCTGTTAAAAATTTCCTTGATCTATTGATTGAGTAAAATTTCCTTTATCTATTGATTGAGCTCAATCTTTGTCTCTTAAACAGAGACTTGTACATGTAAAGTGCTGTTGCTGCAGTATTCTCTTTCTCCCACAATCATCTAATTGTTGTCCTATCTCATTTTATGTTGCCCGAAGTTATCAAACTGCATCTAGAGATGAAAAATAAAGCCCTTACCTTCTCCTTTTTCACGTTATTTTTGCATTACAAGTTCATAATAGAGACCTTGCTCCCAAGAAGACAGGGATCCTTGCTTCACCCACAAACTTGAACGTGGAAATTAATGAATTAAGAGCGAAGGTTCACCTGAAACTGACTCTAAGCAAAGGGTCTTCTAGAATCATACGTTTTAGATCTTTTCACGCACTTCTTTGTTAACACTTCTTAATGTCGTCGTAACAAATTTAAGTGAATTGATCGTATTCCTAATTGGCAATTTAGCAGGTCAACCTTACCTTTTTCGAATTCTACAGAGTTTTGTTGTCTAAAGGACCAATCATAAAAGAAAATTTTTCATTAGTCTACTTATTTTCGGGTGGATATGCTACGCTAATGCGTGCTCACATCTTATCAAGGATTGATGATGACAAAAAGACAATGCCAATCTTTAAGGACACGTTTGGTAACTTTTATATTTAAAAATTGTTTCTAGGAACATAAATAGAAAAATCTATTTTTATTCCAAGGAACAATTTTTTAAGAGAAGAACGCGTTTAGTAATTGCATAAAATTTCTGTTCCTGGAATAGAAAAAGAATAGAAACACGTTTGGTAAACTTATATAATTTTTTTGTTTCTTTTAATTTTTTGATATTTTATTTTATTATTTATTTTTTCTTCTTTCTTTTTTCTTTTTCCTTTTTTTTTTCTTTTTTTCTTTGGTCGGTCGCCGGAGCCTCACCGCTGGCTAGGTGAGCCTCGCCCAAGTGGTGCGAGGTCGGCCTCGCGCTGGTTGGGGAAGCCAAGCCTCGCCGTGGCCACGAGAGGCTCGGCCTCACCGGGCCATCGCCAAGTGACGCCATCTTGGAGGTGGCCCAGTGAGGTTGAGCCTCGTCGGTGGCTAGGCGAGCTCGGCCTTGCCCAGCCTAGGCGAGGCGAGCCGCGTGCACCCACGGCGAGCCATGGTGAGGCTCGGGCTGACGAGCCTCGTTGTGGCTCACCCTCTCCGGGGGCTGGTGACACTTTGGCGAGGTCGTCGACTCTCGTCTGGTCGGTCGCCGGTGCCGGCCATGGCCAAGGCCGATGACCGGCAAAAGGAAAAAGAAGAAGAAGAAAAGAAGAAGAAAAGAAAGAGAAAAAAGAAGAAGAAAAATGAAAAGAAAAAAAGTGTTTTTGAAAGTGTTCCGGGAACAAGAAACAAGTTTTTTCTATCTCTTGTTTCTGTTCCAAATCTATTCCCAAAAACAAAACAAACAAAAAAATAGATTTTTTGTTCTTGGGAACAAAAGTGGAAACAAACGCATTTCTGTTCTTTTTTTGTTCCACGGAACAAAAGAATAAAAATTTGTGTTCCAGGGAACAGAAACAATTTTAAACAAACACACCCTAAGCCTCTTATTTAATAGAATTTTCAATTCCAAAAAAAAATAAAATATTCCAGCATAGTTTCATGATTAGTCCTGAATTTCCATGTCATAAGAATCTTCCTTGAAGTGAAGTAGACCTGCATACTTCAATACAACATGTCATTGGTGATGGAAAGAACATTTTTGTGGCCGGATCAATTGCATCCTTGAGGACATCTTGTGATTTCTTTTCGTTATGGAATTGTGTATAATGTTGGACTTCCTTCAAAGGCAAAAATTGCTGACATCGTGGAGAATGGAGTGGGGCTATGGCCTGCTGCAAGTTCTGAACTGTCGCAGATTCAAGCAGTCTTGTGTGGGAATATTTCTCCTAATTTGGAATGGACTGATAAGGTAACTGGAAATCTTCTTCTCAGGGCACTTTACCACAAACAGTTCTTGGAGCAGGATCCGAGCTTCTCTGCAAAACTGGTCCAGCAAAATGGTGTGGTTCACTTTTAATATCGCTAAACATTTTCATTGGCTGGTTGGCCATTTTGAATTAGTCGCCTATAAAAAAGAGCTTAAAGAAATGGAGTCCTGTTTTAAATGATGTTGTCTCTTTTTCTAAGTGAAGAGATTACATTTTTTCTTGATTGTATGATTTGAAAGGATCTGTGAACATGAGTTTATAGGACACAGGGAGCTCGAGTTAATTGAGCATTGATGAATTGGGATTGCATAGCTGCAATATAACATGTTTACTTAGAGATTCTTTTAATGACATATAACATGTTTACTTTAGAGACCCCCACCTTCCATGCACAAAGTTTTTTTCCAACAAAAGAAAAAATGAGAATATGTAAAGTAATTGGAAAACCGTAATCCTTGAACATAAAGATGGAGTTATATCTATTCCTTTTTCATTTAGAGAGACGTTGCATAATTTAAAACTTATAGGAAAAAAAGGGGAAAAAAGTGATTAGTTAAAATAAAGCAGGCAAAGTTTTAAATCAACTTTCCCGATTTGAAGTTCTGCAATGACAAATTTTCAACTTACGCAATATAGAATGAAGTTTATTATTGTATGTCACGCCCCAACCCTCGAGCATGTGCCCATCCCTTGGTGGTCAATAAATATGTCACGTCCTATGATGCGTCGTCAACCCATTCATTTTATTACGCATGCGAAAGCGAACAAATATCCCCTGACAACCAAAAGCTTGGGATAGAAAAGCAGGCAACAATTCACAACCAAAACAAGTCTTTTTTTTATAAATACACAAGTTTATATACAATACAAAGTTGTCTACAAAAGACCGGCTCAACAAAAAGGGGAACTGTCCTAAGACCAACTAGTTGGACACGTTCGTCAATCCTTCGGTCTCCACCTCCCTAGACTTCGGGGCTTCGGGTCTTCCACGACCGCCATCTAAGGACCTGAAAATGTTGAGCCTACGACGGGGGTGAGACAATGTCTCAGCAAGTTCACCCCCTAAACTCCGACTAAGAATGAAATACACCCAAGGGTGGCCTAGCCACATAATATAGAGAACTTACCTTGCCTCAGGTCCTCCTTGCGCATCAGTACAATCAAATATTCAACCAAACATGTCAATTCAATTCAAGCTAATTCAATTCAAGCCATCGATTAATCGAATTACTCAATTCGATACATTCAATACCATCTATAAACTCAATCGATTCGAACACCGCTCACCTAAGTTGAAATAAATGGTCTAGCTCACCGAAGCTGATAGATATATCCATATATCAATGCTCACCAAAGCCGATGTCTATATTGGTCACCGAAGCTGCTATAATCTTGCTCACTGAAGCTGAACTACGATAAATTAGTCTTGGTCAAGGATCTTGTGCTTTGCACATCAATTCCTCAATTAAATACCCAACTTGGCCTAATTTCATATTGTTAAAATGTATCCGATAAAATAATCGTGCGTGGGTACACGATCATCCTGAGTCAAAAATATAATATCTTTATTTTAGAATATCTCACTATTTATACAATGTATGAAAATATTTTTGGCGTTGTAAACTGACGCCTTGGTAATTTCTGATTAATTACTGAAATTATTTAATTTTTGGATAATTACAATCAACACTCAATTTGCACAATCTAGCATTCAATTAAATAAACCAATCACACCATTGCAATCAGCACAAAATACCGGTCACCAGCTATCCTGGTCTAATTTCCGAAAAATAATAAATAATTAAATAATTACCAAAATTAATTAATTAAATATCAATAAATGCCATAATTGTAAACTTAGGCCGGAAAAGCCTAATTAAATACCAAAATGGGCTCGCAAAATTTCCGAACTAATTTAGATAATTAATACAACCTGTTTAGTCTCTAATTAATCTAATCTATCAACCTAACATGCAAAATCGGATAATTAACTCACTAATCTAATCTAACTAACCACATAATCCTTAATTAACTTAAAGTAATCACCCATAAGCATAATTAACTCTCTAAGCATATTTTAGTGGGTAAACTCACCGGATTTGTGAGCTGGTGGGTCCACAGCGACAGCGGCGTGACGGCGGGCGACAAACTCCAAAGTGGCGACGCCAAACGGAGACCGGGTCGGGCTGAAAACAGCTCCGCAAAGCTCACGGTTGAGCTGGAATTTCTGCGGCTAGACATGTGGCTTCAAGTGGGCTAGTCGTGCGAGCGAAGGAGAGAGAGACGTTCTCGGGGTAGCTTCGGTGGAGATGGCAGTTGGCAGAATCGAAGTGGAGAAGTCAGCTTCGGTCGTTATTACTGCTGGAGTAAACAAGATGGGGCTTCGATGGAGTGTTGACCGAGTGGGGTGGAATCGTGGATGCGTGGGGGTGTTGACGGTTGAGGGACAAGCGGTAGTGGACAGTGTGTGCTGGCGACGAACATCCGTGGAGATGGGGCAGCTTCGGTCTCGAGGCAGAGACGTGTGGGTTGAGGGCGTGAGGTGGTGAGGTAGAGGGAGAGAGAGAGAGAGAGAGAGAGGGAGTGGATTCGGTTAGTGGGCTGATGCACGAAGGAAAGCAAAAATAGCAGGCTCGTCCAAGTGAGGGGAAAGGAAAACAAAGTCGAAGTTGCGGAGGAGAAGGGGAAATCGTGGACTGCTTTGGTCCAAGGAAAGAGAAGGCAGCGAAGAGAAGGGGAGAGGGGGAGGGGGGGGGGGGGGGGGGGGGGAGCAGTGTATGTGAGAAGCTTGGTGAAGGGGGAGGAAGAGTCGAGCAAAATGTCTCAAATTTATCACTCTTTTGGTCCAAAAAGTCCACATGCATATCCTCTATGTCCCCCAATACTTTCTAGCATATACAATCCCACAATTAATCCAAATTGAAGCCAAAAAAAATGCAGCCCTCATCCTAGCTCTGAATTTCACAATTTGGACTTCAATTTCTTCACAAACTGCCGCAATTGATGTCCAATTTTGATGAAGAAGAGGCTCACATAATTTCTACAATTCCCTTTCACCAAGTAGCTTGGTTTGGAAGTAAAAAATCCATTTAATTCGGCCAATCCGAATTTTTGTTCTTTTCCAAATCGTCTGAATCGATTTTCCTTAAAAAATCCCGAACTCGCCAAAAAATCTTTGAATGATGAGTTGACGTTTCTAAAATAAATTGTGATATGACAGAACTTTCCATTTCTGAAATCGGGTTCAAATTCGCGGTTAATTTCAATTTGACGCGATTTTAGCGTGACCTAGCCTACCAGGTAACTTTCAGGAATTTTTAGTGCAATTGGCCCGTGGTCGATTTTCTTCGAGCCACAATGTACCTCTTCGATACATTGGCGACTCTCAATTGTTGTAAAAATCTCAATGTTTCAATTACGGCACAAGGTACCCAAAATGACAAAAAAATCGGTTTAGTGTCGATCAACGAGAATTTTGCAATTAGGTAGATTGGCCCACACTTAATCACACACCTCAGTCAAATTGACTTATCTTTGGTCTCTGATAGATTTTCGACTGTGCCGTAATGACCCTTACAAATTAGCACGGTCGAGCAGTCGATTCATGGTCAAATTTCAAGTCTATTGCATTAAAATTCTTTAATGGCTTCCCCAGATAGTCTAGTTATTTCATGAGTGATCAACTCAAAGAATAACACTATAGGCGCGTCAATGAAAGGCCTGATTCCTTCAATTGAAAACATAACTGAATTTTTAGGATGTCACATTGTATGGTAGGAAAAGTGTTTGAAAAATCTTAAACATATTGCATTTGTGTCAATTTAGTCATAAATCTTTTAATCCAAGGCCAATTCAGCTCTTCCGGCTAACTTTGATCGAATATTGCTAACGTGGATGCTTGACATGGTTAATGTTAACGTAAACAACTTTTAGTTATATTTTCTTAATTTTTATTTATTTTATTTATTTCATTTTTTTTCTGGTTCCTTCCCCTTCCTCTAGTCGGTCGTCAGATCTCAACGACCAACCAAAGATGAGGGATGATGAGGGTCGAGTCTTGCTTGCATAGCATGAGACCGCCCTCACGGCCTTTGGCATGGTTGTGCCTTGCCCATGGTCGGCGAGAGCAAGCCTCTCCAGCTTAATGCAAGGTCACTCTCGCGGCCTCTGGCAAGGCACAACCTCATCGGATCTAGCGAGGTTGAGCCTCGTCCAACCATGGCAAGGCTTACCCTCGCCGTCACTAGCGAGGGTGAAGCCTGGCTAGTGGCCAGTGAGCCTGCGCCTTTGGTCAGAGGAAGGGGAAGGAACAAAAAAAAAAGAAAAGAAAGAGATAAAAATAAAAAAATTCAAAAAATTACTAAAAATTTATTAAAAATTATCAACATCAGTACCAACCATGCCACGTAGGTGGATTGACGTCCGCGTTGGCAATATCCAGCTAAAGTTAACCAAAATGATTGAATTGACACTAGATTAATATGTTTAGGGGCTAAATTGACACAAATGCAATAAATTTAAAACTTTTATGACACTTTTCCATTGTATGGCAACTAATTATCTTGTGTAAATGAGGAATGGTAGGATTAATATTTCTTGCAATGAAAGCAAGAGAATGCTAACTCCAACTGTCACATTCCAAAACCATCAAGAATGAAGGGTGACACGACTATTCTCCACCCAAAGGAAGTAACTTCAAACCAACATAATTGAACTCCCAAAAGACCCCTCATTGATATCGCTCTTGTATGACCATCGCTAGCTCAAAATCCTAAAAAAGATTGGAAGGAATGAGGTGAGCAATCTATAGCTTAGTGAGGAATACATATTTTCTAAGTGTATCGAATATTTAGTATGCGCAATTACAAAATGATATCAAAATTGACTTGTCTCAAATCTAGTATATAATACACATACAACATAAGAATGGGTTATATCGCTTTAACATAACCTTATACATATTAGAAAACATTCATTAAATTAATAATATCATAACAAATATCAATGATCCAATTCATTAATCAATCTCAACAATTCACACGCCAATGGTCCATTATATTGATTAATCTCATGCCGCACATCAATGGTCTATTCCATTAATCCATCTCATATGAAATCACATATTGATAATCCATCTATTGACCAATCTTTTGCTCAATATACTACCGTGTTCATGATACAACGCTTGGTGACAAGGCAACGAAGATTGCCCCATTGGCAAGGTCTCCACTGTGACATCCTGATTTTTTAGTTCTATTTTCGATTAAATAAGCTGGGCTTTTCATCGACGCGCCAATAGTTCTTTTCTCTGAGTTGGCCACTCACGAGATAACTAGTCTATCAGGTGAAGCCGTTAAGGAATCTAAACGTAATAGACTCGAGAATTTTCACGTGCTCAAAATCCGGATGACTCGTCAAGCTGAATCAACTCCATTTTGCAACATCAAATAAGTAATCGAAGCATTTATTTGTTTAATCGGGGCATTGTCGAGGTTAGGGCATGCAATTCGAATTTATTTTAATTATGAGTTGTTGCGTTCGATTGAAGAGTTGTCGGGCTACACACACACACATGATAGTTTAGGGTGTTGTCAAGCTACATATTTGAATTGAACTTACGGTTTACCTAGAACAAAATTTTGAAATTAGTTGCGCATGCAAGACAAATTGTTAATAATAACTTCAGGATTGAATTCTATCTTGTTTTCGACTAGATTTTGTGTTAGCGTATATTGAAAAGCTTTCTATCGAATATAAGTACGTTTGAAATGGAGTTCAGTGGAGAAAGTTATAGCGCTTTCAAATTAAACCCGTGAGCTACACATAGCAGACAACAATGGGTTTCCACTATGGGCGACCTTTTCTTTAACACATAGGTATTGTTTTACAAGAATTCAAATGCATCCACTTGAGTAACTACCATAAATGAGTTTTCGACATTCCCAGGTGAGTGACACTATTTTTTCTATGAATATACAAACTCATGTCTCGAAAATAGTAGAGTTTTAATATGATATGAGTTATTGAGAGCATGTTTCTTGCATAAACTGGAATTGAACTTTTATTACCTTTTAGTTGATTGAATAGGGTATTGGAAAGTCTTATTTGAAAAAGTTTGAAATGATCTTTGTGATTGCTTACATTAAATGTTATGTGAAGGAAATTGCCAAAAGCTATTCGTATTGGTTTCAAAATGTTTTATTAAATAGTTTTCTGATGTTGATTGTGAGTTGCTGGAGAAAAATGTTAATTGATATTGCTCATATCACTATGATGAGAGCCCACTGAGGGGTATGCATATTGTTTTGGGATGTTCTTCTAGGCCAAACCTCAGTTGATATAGGTGGTAGACCTAGCCGGGGGGGGAGTCGGTCACCCTTTTCATGGCATTAAACGTGACCATAGTTTAATGATGAACATTAAATTAGTTAATGAATTGACTATCAACGTGTGATTTGATGAGATTAGTCAATGGATTAGGCTATGATGGTTGTTTATTATTGTTAAGTAGGTTTTTGTTGACTAATCTTGTACATATGTAGTTTTGTTGGAAAGTTATCATACATTTTCAATATTTTACATAAATCATATATTGAATTTGAAATGATGATTCCTGATATCGATTTATAACATTGCATAATGATTGTTCAATCCATTTAGAGGAAATGCATTACTCACTGAGTCATAGTAGCTCATTCATTTCATTTATTTGTTTTTCAGGTTCTTCAGCGAGCCACTAGTAGGTCATGAGTGTTATTGTTAGTAGGAAGACTTTTGGATAGTAGAAACTTTTGGGTATGGATTGCATGTAGCTAAAGAGCTTTTGAGTTAGGTTTGTTGAATATGTGTGTATATTGTGTTGGTGGATTATAGAAACATTGATATTGTAACCAAATGACTTCTTCTTCTTCTTCTTCTTCTTCTTCTTCTTCTTCTTCTTCTTCTTCTTCTTCTTTTCAAAAATATATATATATATATATAATATATATATATATATATATATATATATATTATAAATATGGATGTATATATTTTGATATCAAATTGAATTTTTATTATGTTGAGGCTGCGTCCTGTGGAGAAAAGATGGCTGTGTCATGCCCCTATTCTTGTGGAATTGAGGTGTGATAGTAAGGATTTGTGAACATAAGTTTATAGGGCATTTGGAGCTAGAGTTAATTTAATATTGATGAGTTGGGACTGTCAATCTGCAAGGGACCTGTGCTAGCTGGATAGGAAGAGCCATCAAATGTATCGATTTTGAAGTTGTGTGGTGTGCAACCAAGTACCATATGTGGCTCATGAGGAATATGATGCAGCAAGAGGTTGACTTTTGTGACATCCCAAATTTCTGATTCTATTTTTAATTGAATAAGTTGGGCTTTTCATTAACGTGCCTATAGTTCTATTCTTTGAGCTGATCACTCACGGGATAACTAGTCTTTTTTGTAAAGTCGTTAAGGGATTTTAATGCAATAGACTTGAGAATTCGACTAGAAATCGACTGCTCGGCCGTGCTAATCTGCAAGGGTCATTACGGCACCATTAAAATTGATCAGAGACCAAAGATAGGTCGATTCAATAGAGGTATGTGATTAGTGTGTGAGTGATTCCACTTGATTGCAAAATTCTCGTCGAACAGTACTAGACTGATTTTTTTGTCATTTCTGTACCATATGCCCGTATTTGAAACCTCGAGATTTTATGACAATCGAGAGTCGCTAATGAGTTGAAGATGTACAATGTGGCTAAAAAAAAATCGACCATGGGTCAATTGCACTAAAAATTCCTGAAAGTTATCCGGTAAGTTAAGTTACACTAAAATCGTGTCCGGTTGAAATTAACCGTGAATTTGAACCCCATTTCAAAAATTAAAAGTTTTTTCATGTCACGATTCATTTTAGGAACATTGACTCGTCTTCCGAAAATATTTCTACAAACCCGAGATTTCGATGAAAAATCAAAGTTGGGTTATTTTGGACCGGAAAAATTAGAGGGCCGTTTTTAGTTGCATTTTTGGCCATCAAGTTAGTTCAATTGATAAGGAAAAATCATAAGAGGGATGATAGCACCTTGGCTGAATTTTTGGGGCTTCAATTAGATTAAATTGGAGGAGAATTGAATTGGATTTGGATGGAAATGTTCCAAAATTCGTAGGCCAAGGAACTATTTCAGTGGCTTCTAGGGGAAGTTTGGGTGTGCAAATTGGCTAAGGTTGAGGGCTGGGGGCAAGCAATGAGCACAAATGGGATATTTGTGTGGACTTTTGGGGCAATTGGGACCTCTCTCTCTTCAGCTTCTTCTTCTTCCTTTGACCCATTTTATCCATTGTTGGGCAATTTTTGAGCTTGAGAGAACTAGAGAACAACTAGCTCCCTCCCCCCTAGGCTGTCGACCGCTACCGGAGCTCCCCTCGCTGCTTGTTTGCCCGTCGCAAGCCCGCCTGCCGCCCGCGACTGTGTGAGATTTGAGATGTGGTGTTCCAATTGATTGAGCTTGATTACTGCTTATGTCCGTGATATGAATTGTGCTGGCATGCAGGTAGGATCTAAGACAAGGTGAGTCTTTGTGGTTGTGTAGTTGTGTGGCTAGGCATATTTCCTTCCTAGTCGGAGTTTAGGGGATGAATTTGCTGAAACATTGTCTCACCCCGTTGTGGGCTCAATTCTTTTCAAGTCCTTAGATGGCAGCCCCACCAGTTCGTTATGATCAGCCTTGAAGGGTTATGAAGCTGGTTATTGACTACCCTATTCCCGGAGGCCACGAGGTCTAGGTCTATGAGCTTGTAGTGACCATCGTCTGGGTCGATGAGGGCTTACCTCAGAGGGTACCTCATCGATTTAGGATGTGGTTTTGCCGCGGGCTCAATAGATACAGAGTCGGTCACCTCCAGGGTTTTGAGGTCCCCACTGTGGTAGTTGATGCAGCTTTTGGCGAGGGTACAACTGATCATCCTGATGGTGCTGTGGTGGACCCGGCGCCCCCGGAGCCTGTGGAGTCTGAAGGATCGGTGAACGTGTCCAACTAGGGGGTCGTAGGACAGTTTCCTTTTTTAAACCTGATCTTTTTGGTAGACAGACCAGTTTTGTATATAAACCTAGTTTGTGTATAAAAGCGTGTTTTGGTTGTAAATTTGTCATCCTGCTTTTCTCTCCCATGTTGTTTGCTGTCAAGGGTTTTGCTTCGCTTTTGCATGTGCAATAAAATGAATTGGTCGGCAACGCGTCCTGAGACGTCGCAAATTTGTCGACCACCGAAGGATATGCATGCGCTCGAAGCTCCAAGGCGTGACAACGTTGATGTTGCTGGGGCTGCTATCTTCATCATAGTCCAAAGGAATTTTTTTTTTTTTTTATTGGGTTGGAACAAGATGATGTTTATGGGCATCCCAAAAACAAGACATAGTGGCAAAGTTCATCGCCAAAAAAACCCTAAGTATGTCACAGCCACTTCTACCACCAGTTAAGCATTATGGCTTTGATGAATTTTAAAGGGCAAATGAGGAACACACATAGTACTTATTTCAATATTTTGTGATAACAAGTCCGCCATTCCTATGTCAAATATCACTTCAAATGAGAAGCGCAAAATAATGAAAATATCAAGCTCAAGTATTGCAAAACCGAGGATCAAATTGCGGGCATGTTTACTAAAGCGCTTCGACTAGTCAAGTTCAAGACATTGTGAAGCCTGCTTGGAATTCCACAAAAATTGATCAAGGATTGATAAAGTAACCATCGATCAGTTTTTCTCATGGCCTGTGTTTTCTTTTGGGAGTCAGATATCTTTATCAATGTAAAAAGTTCTGTTAACTTCTTGTTTCGCTTGGGAAGTAACAGTCAAATCATCTAATGAAGAGGGAAAAGTAAATTCTTCTAATAAAATTAAATGAATTAATACAAGTGCAAACAAAAAAATGAATAATTACGATAATCGATTGTTTTCACTGTAACTAGCATATAACTTTTCATTTAGAATAACTAATGACGTAACTAGTATATTACAATATGCTCGTGATTTCTCAAATGGTGAAAAATAGAGATATAATTAGGTGCTATCAAAATGTCACATAATTGTACACGACATATTCTTATCTATTGGACCAAGCAAAATTCCATCTGACGTCGCAGATCTCACTACCTTTGGCGGTTACGATCATTGGTCTGGGGTGAACTGGGGCCATCTAAATAGTGGCATCCATCCATCCATCTGATCATGGTGTCTTTAATATATTTTTTTCCAGAGGAATAAATGAAAGCTTGTAATACTTTACGATTTCTCATGATTAATTGAGAAGACGGTCGTTACATATCATTTTGAAAGTACCCACAAATTTTTTGATTTGGAGAGAACTAAAGGACTCACTTTCATGCATACAATGAGCGACCGAGAGGCTACTCAGGAGTAGCTCGGACTCCGTTTGACGATTATTTTCTAGATCAAAATGATTGATTTTAAGTTGAGGTCCAGCTTGAGCCACTCGTGTATCTTATCAAGAAGAGCTTGAGTTCGATTTCGCGAGACTTGACTGGACAGGCTCTCTAGCCTAATCGAGTTTTAATGATTTTTTTCAGAAAGAAGCTTACTATTGTACAAATCTGACATGAAGAAACATGGCGATAACATTTGAGCCTTTCAATATGGAGCTCGAGCTCGCGCTTGAACTCTTTCATGACTCGATCAACTCAGGTCTTGATTATATTGATGTTCTTGTTGAGGAAACCTACTGAAATATTTTGAAATTGACAAGACAGAGAGGTCCAAAATTTTAAATTCCAAAGTTTAAGAGAATTCCAATCTTGTATAGTTATTTTTCATGAGCTCAAACTATACTTCTTGAAAGGCATTAAAAGACTAATTGTTTGAAATAGTGAATTTTTGCAAATTTGAGTATCATCATTCACTTATGGAACATTTATTGATTGATGAGTAAAATCCAATTAATCGGTTATAAGTGTGAGAGAGTAAATGTAGGCTTCCTTTAAGACAAACCACTAAATTTTTTCTATCTCTTAACTCTTATTCATTATTTTGATAGAATTCTACGCATTGGTAAATATCATCATATCATTGTCAATATTCAAACTATGACTTCACTCGAATTTGATAATACTCAAATTGATTCTGTCGCTTCCATGTTAATTTATCAAGATTTACTTAAATCACTTCTTTACCCCTCTCCAGGTGATATTTCTAGCTACGACAATTCTAATGTAGCCAAGCTCGAGCAGAAATTTTAATGGTCCGATGTCGAGCATCGAGCATCGATCGAGCCGAATTAGAACCCGACACTTTGTGGGGATTGACTTGGCTTTTAGTTCCGCCATTTCCAGTTTCCCAAAGTCCAAAAAGAAGAATGAAAAAGAGAATCTGAAATCAGGAAAAGGAGGGACGCGTGGACTTGCGCAGGCCTCGAAGAAAGGCCTCCGCGACCCACGATGGAGAAGCTGGAAAAGATGATGCCGCCGGTGGAAGGCTGCGTTCCCACGGTGGAAAAGATGACGCCGACGTTGGACTGCCGTCGCTTCACAAAACCAAAGCGTCATTGACCTTTTTCCTTTTCCGTTCTCGTTCGATCGCGTGTGCAAACGCAATCTCCCGGCACATCAACTATTGAATCACAGGCGCGCCGTGATTATAGAGTTGGAACTCGAGTACAAACCATTAAATTTGGCCAGAAAAAAAGAAAAAGAAAATATCATTACACGCATTTATCAGATGTACGTGTTAATTTATTTATCTAAATACTACCATGTGGTGAATATTAAACACATTATGTGTTATGGCACGTGATGTAAGATCTCGCAATTTAAATGAGTGTGACTCACTATAGAAATAAATGAAAAATAATAACAAAAAATAAAAAATTTATGTGATTTAGTCCTAGTGTTGATATATATATTCATGAAGAGAGTTAATAATAAATAATCCACTTAGATTTGTGAATTAGAATTGCAATTGCTCTAATGCTTGCGTACCTCCCTTGTCTAAATTATATTCAAGTCCAAAGTTTTTAGAATTAAACAACCCAATTACATGTGAACCTCACGGCATAAGATCCACAATGTTCACGGCCACTCCGTGCGGCCGAAAAGCTGCACCGTTTCTGTACTGGAGGCGGCGTCTTTTCTTCAGGAAAGCCTTTTTGTTTTCTTTCCTTTCATTATCCCTGGGGCCCACGAGCTTTCTTTTGTTCGGCCTAAAGGGGATCCACGCTTTCTCTTGAAGGTTTGACTCCGCATATATAAACTTATCGTAAAATAAGTGAGCCCAAAGAAAATACTATACTACAAAAAAAATTCTAAACTGATATATAAATAAAAAATTTACCTCAAGTTAATTTTTTATCATAAATAATTTCTGAAAAATTTTCTATTCGTTAATTTCTGTTACATTTTATGGTTAATTTATTAAGTTAAATAAAATATGATAATTGATGAGTGTATTAGTTTGAGATTTTACTCTCAATTTAGTACAAATTAATGGAGAGTAAAATTGTTACAAATGTAGAGGTTATTGGTGGTTCAAAAAATTAGTTAGAGGTAAATTTGCCGTATGTGTATCAATTTAAGGTTTTCGGTGGTAAAAGAAAAAAGTAGTTTTGGGTAATTTTGTCATGGGTACATCAATTTGAAGTTTTTCATGGTATTAATTCAAAAAAGAAAAGTGAGCAACAAGCTTCCTAATTCAAATTCACTTCACTGTCAAACTTGGAGACTTATTCAATTGGGTTGGGTTCCGTAAAGAACTTAAACTCGAGGTATAATTTAATATAGTTGCCCAAAAATTCTATATTACTAAAAGGAAAAATCCCAAAAAAAGGCCTGAAGTATCATCATTTTTTCAAATAAGGATCCAAAGTAAATCTAATATCAAATAAGGACCAAACCTCATTAGTCGTCGATCGACTAAATTTTTCGATCGGTCAACAGTGTTTTTGTCTAATTTTTTTTTTTCCTTTTTTCTTTTCCAATGTTAGTCGGCAGCCGCTAGTAAAGGCTAGCAAGGGTTTGACAACCTCAACGGCGGCTTGCAAGGACTTGCTAGTAATGGGGTGAGACTTGGTCGACAGTGGGCGAGCCCACCCTTGCCATATCTAACGAGGATTGACCCCATTGGGGGCCAACAATGGCTCGATGACCCTCACCGGCTGTTGGCGAGGGTTGTTGAGCCCTCACTTCAGGCTAGCAAGGGCTGACCTTGCGAATGGCCACGAAGGGCGACCTCCCTTAAGGCAACCATTGCCTCCCCCAAGTGAGGTCGTCCCTCACCTATGGCTAGCGTGGGGAGCTCTTGTCAAATCGGGTGAAGGCAACCCTCGCTTAGCCCTTTGTGGGGATCGTTAGTGACCAGCCAGCCATCGGCGAAGAGGAGGAAGAAGAACCGAAAAACAAAAAAAAAGAAAAGAAAAAGAGAAAAAAGGAAGAAAAAAAGGATAAATGATAAATGATAAAAATACCCTTGATCATTTAAAACATACATAGTCATTTCATGCGCTTATTTGCAATAGACATAATAACTTCAGATTCTTATTTGAAACAAGATTTACTTCAAGCCCTTATTTGAAAAAGTAATGGCATTTTAAGCTTTTATTTGAAGTAAGGTTCACTTTTGGTCCTTTTTAAGTATTTTCCCTTACCAAAATATATGTATTCTAATTTAAAGAAGTCAAAAATCGTTTGAATCATGGACTCTTGAACTCAAATATAAATCACTAGATTCAACCAGGAAAATATATGATTAGTTACAGACAATTATCAAATGTGCATGTCACAAACTTTTTTTTTTTTAAATATAACTATGCGATGTTATTAAACTATGTTACTTTTTGGATGAAACATATGTATCTTAGTTTGAAGAAGTCAAAAATGGTTGAATCACGGACTCGCTGCTATTATAGAATTGGGGTTTGAGTATAAGCCATTAATTTCGGCCAGAAAAAAGGGAATATAAATTATTAATTACACACGTTCATCAAATGTACGTCTCACGTTATTTATTTATTTATAAATAATAGGGCCACGTGATGAATATTAAACATGTTACATGTTATAATATGTGGCACCCCTCGAACGGCCCCCGAACCGTTAGGGTCGCCACAGTTCGATTACCATTCGCTTGACCTGATAACATGTCACTCTGATACCATTTCAATTGCAGAGGGTCCATACAACCTGGGGGTTTACATTTTTTTTAGATTGGTCCCTTGCGCAATTCATATAACGGAAGCATATCTAACAACTCCCTTCCCTATATTCAGAAAACGATGCACACCAACTAAACATTTTATATAAGTTAAAGCTGTACACTTTTATTTACATAACTTGATGGACATCATTTGTCGGTACATCAAAATGCCGTAGTCTTCTATACTCGGCTATACTTTAAAAGATGACCAACATCTCCTCCAATAGTCGTATACTTAAAGTCTATTGATCAGTGTCGGCGTCCAAAAATTTCTTTCTTTGCTATCCTCCTCGCGGTCATGTCCAACCACTTGATCCATCTACTGGTAGCAGTGGCAGCAAAGGTATCTTATCTAGTCTGAAATGTTATTTCCCAAAAGGGGTGAGTACAACCACTCAGTAGTAAAGATCCACCAAACTACTCATTGCATCAAACAGAACAATCAATGCATCATAACAAATCACATATCATTCATGCATATCAAGCATACCTCACCTCGCAACCATACATATATCATCATGCCATCATCATCAAGCATTCATGCATACTCATGCCATATGTGCATATACCACCATGCACTCATCATCAAGCATTCATGCATACTCATGCCATATGTGCGTATACCACCATGCACTCATATCATCTATGCTATCAAGCACACATCACCATGTAATCATGCATATATTGCCATGCAGTCATGCATATCTTGCCATGCTATCGCGCATATATCACCATGATTCGTATCATCCATGCTATCAAGCTTGCATCACCATGAGATCCATTCATGCCTTCATGATCGCATTTTTAATAGCAAATAGCATCAATTTACTTTCATAAGCAAATCATATATCATGCCATATGCATACACTCATGCATATGATTCATTTTCAATTCTTATCTTTCACAAGGATTTCATCAGTTTTTCTTTCCAAGGATCAATGTTTGCATCCCACAATTTATCGCTCGCACCCAATCCTGGCATCGCGAGGAACCTCTGGCATTCAGCCATTTAAGGCTACCGGGCATCCGGCACACACCTCGGGCATCTCGTATCCCAACTAGCATCACGAGGAATCCCCCTGGGCACAAACCTCCAGGGCTTCCGGAATTACGTACTGACATACCACCAGAATTCCCCCCCTCTGGAATTATGTAATTACGTGCCGTATACCACCGGGCATCTCGAAACTCCCGAGGACCCTCCGGAATTACGCCACTAGGCCACCGGGCATCCGGCACCCCCACATTTCGGGCATCCCGACACTCCCGGGGCATCGTCGGCTCACACCTCCAATGGCCTTCTCGTCACCACAATGCATATTTCCATACATCTCATTTTCAATTTCACATTTGATGCAACAATGCCAATGATTTGACGGCAGCCCTTTTTAAAATCATATAATATGTATGCATTGGAAAAAGTATCATTTAATGCAATGGTTTTGAAAACTTCATTGAGTTCATGAAAATCCATCAATCCTTTGATGTCATATGAAATGTATGAATTTCATCATGTCATTGCACGAATAATAATCTAGGATATCATGATTTACATAATAAATCCAATAAACTGTAAATAAAACAATTTCCAGCTTAAACAGAATGCATGCTATTCATGAAAAATTCTAGAAAATTAGCAAACGATGGAAATAAATTCTGAAAATTTACCACAATGTATATACGATCCAAGAAAACACATTTTGTGAAGAACACCATATCAAACAAGACTTCGCAGAATACGTACAGGTCCATACATCACCGAAAAAGGATTTTAACATCATCCATGCACAGTTTTGAAAACAATTTCGATTAAACCCTTAAATAAACTCAGAAAATTCTGAAATTTGGACACACTGTACGTAAGATCTATAGCTACAAGTTTCATGAAGGAATCGAAGTCAAATTCGTTCCTGGTTAAAAGTTAAAACCAGCTTACTTTCCTGTTTTCGGGTTTATCTTTTCCAGACTATCATCATTCAAAGAAACTCGATTCTTCAACTTATATATGTTCATTTATTCAAATTTTTCAGTATGTTATTCCTCAGAATATTAAATACAACTTTCATTAAGAACATATGATCAAAATTTGACCACATGATTTTATACAAATCATGGAGTCTTACTGGGTCGAAGTAATATTTTCCAGATCCGGTTTCCTCAAAGAAAAAACGATTTCACCGACTTATCTTTCCTCTTTTCTCCTGAATTTTTTATATGTTTTACCTCAAGAAGTCTAATACAACTTTTTTTAAGAGATCAAGGTGAGATTTTTAAAAAAAAATCACTTTATAGTCCACGAAATCAGTGACGCTCGGTACCACATTTCCAGATCTAACGTCTTCAAAGGAAAAATCGTTTCACCAAGAAAAAATTGTTTTTTTAATCTCAAATTTGAGTATGTTAATCTTCAAGATTTTCTATACAACTCTCATGAATAGGTCGAAGTGAAATTTCAAATACAAAGTCACATGCAACACACGAAATCACCAAGAGGTCAACAAAACAGTTTCCAGATCTAATTTTTTCGTAGAAAAAGGATTTCACCCCTCAATACTCATCCATTTTGTCTCAAATTTTAGTATGTTATACGTCAAGTTGTTCTATACAACTTTCATGAAAAGGTCGAAGTGAAATTCCAAATAAAAAGTCGCATGCAACCCCCAAACTCGTGAACAGTCAAGCTGATTTTCCAGAAACAGCATGCAAGACCAACAAACCTCTTCCCAAAGCTCCGAAATTGCACCACTTACCACAACCACGATTTATCATCTTCTACACACACTTTACGGCAAGCAAATGGTAGGTTTTAGGACTCTAATTGCCTTAGATTCAAGCACAAAAACAGCAACAAACAATGACAAAGCAACAACAAACGGCGGACGAACGGGCGGACGAATCCTCCTCCTCCTTCTTCGCACGGCCTTCCTCTTCCTCTCTCGGTTTCCCTCTCTCACTCGGCAACTCTCTCTCTCTCTCTCTCTCACTCTCAAAACCGGCCACTCCCCCTCTCTCTTTCTTTTTGGTTGTTTATATACTTGCATACATTCTCATTTTGCATGGGGGACACTTGTCCCCAAGAAGGAGACAAGTGTCTCCCTTGTTGAAGACACTTGGAGGAGGCCATGCGACTCCTCCTCCCCCCTCCATGCGTCGACAGCCCAATGGGCTTCATGGGCCAGCCTTTTGGCCCACTTTAGGCTCAACATTCTTGGGCCTAAAGTCCAAACTTAAATGGCCCAAGTTTATTTTTATAATACATCTTAATCCTCATTTAAATAAATACCTAATTGCATAATAAAATGGCCAAAAGACTTTGTGACATTAATCCATCAAATCTATAAAGTGCATAGTGAAGAACAAAGTCTTCTTTATCAAATTGTCATATGTCCAATTTAAATAGCCCATAGAAAAATATCAATAATAAGCCCATAATTCCTACACCACTTTAGGGCATTTGATTTTGATTTTTTTATTTATTTATAGAAATCAATTAACATTCTCATAATTAATTAACATTTTCATAAGGGGTTTGGTCCCAGAGATAAAATATCATGGCCGATGATGTAATTATCCCTATGGCCATTCAAAAACAAATATAGTTTCCCTCAAAATCAATATTTCGGGTTGAAATTCCCGGATGCCACATAATAGGTGAGTTACTGGGAAATTCTATGTTGCTTTTTCTATGAAACATATGTATCTTAATTTGAAGAAGTCAAAATGGTTGACTGACAAATTGTTATATATTTATGTATGGGTGTGTGTACACACACAATGGATCCTCTGATATAGACTTCTCACGAGCCGATTGTCATGAAAAAATCAAGGAATAATGCTATGGTCACGTAGACTAGTTTGTAGAAAACATAAAAGACGGTGCTCGCCACTACCTTATAACCTAATTTTCGAGATCAATCTTTCTCCTCATAAAAACTATTAGAATTACAAATCATACTCAGAACAGCGGTCTCAAGCATCACGCACAATCGGCTTGTTTTAACGTACACAATGGAAAGGCATTATATCATTTAGTCAAACTATTTTAGTGAATAAGATTTACTAAAAAAGGATAAAAAAACTAAATTTTTTTTTAAAAAAAGTGTGATAATTAAGACTTTTCAAGCGCGTTATTTCATAAAAAAAGAATGATTTGAAAAAAAAAATTTGTGGGTGATAAAATTTTTTCTTTTCATTTATTTTTCTAAACAATATAAACAATTACTTTGTAATTTTTTTTTTTAAAATCACTCATTTTTGGAGAAATGAACACACCTAGTTTCCTAACGGGTCAAGTTGATGACTGAGCGATTAAATTCTTAGGTGCCCGCAGTAGCCTTGTACTCAAGGCATCACTAAGCCGCTGTTATAATTCCAACAAAAGGACACCAAGCGACCAAGTTTTATAATTTTATTTCTTGATTTTGTTGATTTCGAAATCCCAAATTACGTTAATGAAGGGAAAAATACAAGCTTTCTTCTAGTAAGTAGGATTAAATATATATCTAAATGTTTTTTACATGCATGAGCCTTTAGCACGGTCAATCATATCACAAGTTTGGGGGAGAAGTACATTATCAGTGCCATAAGTTGTGTACGGCGCTCACTTTGGTGCCAAAAGTTTCCATCAGATCACTTAAGTGCCAAATCGGAGAAAAAACGATCACTTTGGTGTCACCGGCAATAAATTCCGGCCAAATTAATTACGTGACTTTTACATTAAAAAAAAAAGTTGTGGTTGCTTTAAAACAACGTCATTTTCCGTCCTCCTTAAGAAAACGACGTCGTTTTGCCGTCCTAAGTGGATAGCCTCACAAAAACCGATGCTATTCAACTGATGTGGGGATTTTTTTTTTCTAATTATTTGGGGAATGAAATTAGGGTTTTTCCAACCTAGCTCGCTCGGCCGTCGTCGCTCGCTCGGCCGCCGTCACTCGGTGCTATTTGAATGCCCTCCACGAGCGCGTCATCGCTGATGCTCCACAACTTGCGGTCGCACTTGAGCATGAGCTTTGTGACTGAGTTGAATTGAGCGAACAGCACCGAGACCACGTCTAGCAGCTCTGAGTGGGCGTGGAGGGCGAGCCTCCGGTGGCTCTAGCCTTCGATCATGAGCTAATGGCGGCACACAAGGGAGCACTGGCCCCAGTTGCTAGAGCCTAGGTATTGGAAGACGCAAGCCAGACACTCGTCGGGGAGATCGGAGATGGAGAGGGAGAGATCGGGGGTGGCACACTCATCGGCGGCCTCCCCAAGCACCGCCCAGATCACGGCCTTTGACTTGGCTGCCAAGTGGCCATCATCGGGGTCAGGGTTGAGGTTGGGGTCAAGGTCGGGGTCGGGGTTGCGACCGCTGAGCACAAGGGCTATCGAGGACGGTGACTGGCCCATCGTCGGCTTATCTTCTCTTTCTCTCTCTCTCTCTCTCTCTCTCTCTCTCTCTCTCTCTCTCTAGGGATTTAGGGTTTTGAACTGGGGGAGAGACACCAAACAGCGTCGTTTATTGTTTAAATGCTGACTATACTCTCCAGCAAGCCACATCAGCTTCAAAAATTAATAAAAAAGTGCTACATCAGATTTTCGATCAATCTGATCGGAGTTGGCACTAAAATGATCGTTTTTCAAACTTTTTTGCACTTAAGTGATCCGATAGAAACTTTTAGTGACAAAGTGAGCATTGTACACAACTTATAGCACTGATAGTGTACTTCTCCCCAAATTTGGTGATCCAAAACAGGTGCACGTACAAAAGTCCGTATTAGGTCGGTTTACACAAAGGTTATGTCATTTCGGTCACACTAGTTTAAACTTAGTGGTTTCATTTTATGTCAGCCTGCCATAATTAGTTCTTTGTAGAGTAGATAGATAATCCATAACTAGCTTGCTATCATCTTAGAGGATTGCAATTTAGTTGATGAAACATCTTCTTGGTAGCTAAGTTTTGTCATATGAAAACAAGAATAATAGCAAGCATAAAGAACTAATCTGAATAGGGTTCATAGGAAATCACGTGGCATTGTTAGTAAGAAATGAACCTTTTGGTGGTAGCAACTAGCAACTAGACCTTTCAAGTTCATTCTGAGCCACAAATGTTACACCGACATTGTGGATGATAAAGCAATTTAAATAGCCAATCACACTCCTTGCATCAGATTTTCACTGCTACTTCTTTTCACAATAACAAATTACTTGATAGAAGGCACATGGACGGTACAATGCACCATTCACTCTTTCTTGGTAACTACTGCAGTAAATGAGATAAAGAAGTCAAGTCTTCTTTTCTTTTTCTCTCAGATTCTATAGTGAACTTATGAACCATTGCTACTTCTTTTCACACTGACAATTACTTAATAGAAGCCATGGACAGTACAATGCACTCTTCACTCTTTCTTGGCAACTACTGCAGTAAATGAGATAAAAGAGACGGTTCTTCTTTTCTTTTTCTCTCGGATCCTATAATGAGCGTATGAACAAAAGACTCAAGATGTGAGTTGCAGGCTCGACTAATTGTCTCTATGTTACAGGCGTCCTGGTCTTACCAGGCAGCCTTATCACGGGAATCAAGTCTGGGGAGGATCATTATCTGGTTTTAACCTCCCCGGAGGTTCATCATTACCCCATTTTACATTTGGGGTTGACTCCAATAAACGAAGCAGTTTAAGGTCATGCTTGGGCCCACAGTAAATGAGATAAAAGAGACGATTCTTCTTTTCTTTTTCTCTCAAATCCTATAATGAGCGTATGAACAGAAGACTCAAGATGTGAGTTGCAGGCTCGACTAACTATCTTTATGTTAAAATCACCATCAACAATTACCGTCTCTGTCACAACTGCTTGAAAAGTCAAGTTCTCTTTCCTCGTAATGTGATCAGAAGCATGATGACCAAATTTGGGTGCCCTTGCCCGTGCTAGGCAAGGGTCGCCGGCCCTCGCCTAGGGCCGGTGAAGCCTTGCCCTAGTCAGGTGGAGGCCAGCCACCTTTACTGTGACATCCTGAATTTTCAACTTGTTTTCTACTGAATTAATTGGACATTTCATCAATGCGTCTATAGGAATGTCCTTATAGCCAATCACTCTCAAGATAACTAGACTAGTTAGGTATGACATTAAGGAGATTTAATGCAATAAACTTGAGAATTCGACCAGGTTTCGGCTCATCAACCAACCTCATCTTTAGAGGATTACGATACAATCAAAAATCGAATTGAAATTAGAGATAGGTCGGTTCGACTAAGATGTGTAGCCGATCGTGGGTGACTCCACTAAATTGGAAAATTCTCATCGATCGATACTAATTTGATTTTACTATCGTTTTGGTATCCTGTGTCCGTATTTTAGATCCTCGATATTTTCACGACAAACAAGAGTCGTCAATGTGTCGAGTGGGTTTATTGTGGTTCGAAGAAAATCGACCACGGGTCATTTGCCATAAAAAATTCTGAAAACTATTTGGTAGCCTAGGTTACGCTAAAAACGCGTCGATTGGAAATTAACCATAAATTTGAGTCCGATTTCAGAAATTGAAGATTCTGTCATGTCACAATAAATTCTAGGACTCACGACTCAGTCTCAAAAGATTTTTCTGAAACTCAACACTTTTTGGGAAAAAGTTGTCGCATGGTCGTTTTTGTGTACAACAAGCTGATGATTAATTTTGGTTACAAAATTGGGAAGCAAGATGGATATATGGGCGAGGAAAAATGTTAAGATGATAGTGAGGCATCAATTGATTTTTTAGAGGCCATTTGAGGTTGATTTAAAGAAAAATGAGTGATCAATTGAAGCCAATGGAAGCCAAATTCGTAACCTCCCATAGCCTAGCAAGATTGGACCATTTGAGAAGTTATGGGAAGTGTGATGGTGGCTCATTTGCAACCATGGAGCCTTGGTGTGGTGGACAAGCAAAGAAGGAGACAATCTTATGGAAAATAAGGCCAAAGGGCCCATCCATTCCCCTCATCTCTATCTTCTCCCTCTCTTTCTCTTATCCACCGGTCAAACCCTCCTCTCCCCTCTCTACTCTCGACCAGCAAACAAGGAAGACCAGCAGCAAGCCGTCGAACCGCCTAGACAGCCGTCACACGCAATCACCGTCGCCGATTGCCCTCCCCGCGCGTGCGCTTGCAGCTGCGCCTCACCACCGCCCAATCGTGCACCTAACAGCTCCTTTGGCTTGTGTTGGAGCCATTCAGCCACCGTCCAACCACCTCCAGCTGCTGTGAGTTGTGGCTCAACCCCGCTCGACCTTGCTGCCACTTCCCCAACCCTTGCACGCCTTTGTCGGCCCCAAACTAGCCTCCAACCAACACCGATCAGCAAGCCTAGAAGTGGATTTCTAGTAGCTTCCCAAGCCTGTTTTGAGGGTGTTTCAGGCCCCGAACCTTAGGCCCGCTTTGGAGTTAAACATCTCTCGTGATGTTCCCAACGTTTCGATTCAAATGGATCGTTAAACGGGTGAGTTTAACTCATTACTCCTTACTTAGTTTGCTAATTATGCTTAAGGGTTGATTAGTGTTAATTAAGCATGTTTAGGTGGTTAGATTAGTTTAGAATAATTTAATTAGTGATTTAATGATGCATATTAGGCAATTGGTTCGTGTAATTAGCAAGTAGAGACGTATTCTATTTATTGAATGCATCTCGGGATTTTTCCTAATCCGTTCTAGCGTCCAATTAGGCATTATGGGCCTAAATTAAATATTTAGTATTTATTTATTAATTTTCGAAATTATTTAATTACTTATTTAATTTCCGGAAATTAGGCAGGGATAGTTGACGACTGGAATGTTATGCTGATTGTCGTGGCGCAGTCCATTTATTTAATTGAGCTTTATTTTATGCTGAATTGAATTATTTGTGAATTCAGGATTTATTTCCTAAATTGAATAATGTTGGTTATTAATTGAAAATTAACTGGATATCAGTTAATAATGCCAAAAATATTTTAGTGGATGACAGAAAATGTGGGAGTTATGGAAAATAAAATATTATATTTTGGCTAAGGCTAACCGTGTGCCCACGTACGATATTTTATCGGGTATGATAAAAGATGAGAAGAAATGTTGTGTGACGTGGCTCGGCAATTACTAGATCGCTTTGGTGAATAGGTCACCTTAGAGAATGCATGTAAAGTGTTGAATATATATAATCTAGAAAAGCATATGGCTTGGTTGTTAGTACGTTACCTTGGTGAAAAGTCACCTTAAAGAATGCACATGGCTCGGTAATTAGTACATCTTCTTGGTGTATAAGTCGCTTTAGAGAATGCACAGGGCTTGGTGATTATTACGTCGCTTTGGTGAATATGGCACCTCAGAGAATGCATGTGGCTCGGTGATTAAATACATTGCCTTGGCATATATGACGCCTTAGAGAATGCACATGGCTTAACGACTAGTTATACTATCTTGTAAAATGCATAGTATAGAGTGAAAATGACCGGTTAATGGTTTAATTGACATGTAATCAATTAGGTTAATTGATCGAGATATCGATCTGTAATGTGATTACTTGGGTGCCTATTGAACTATGCTGATTTACAAGTGGAATCTAAAGTCAAGGTAAGTCCTCTGACTCGTGTGTGCATAGGCGGCCTGGTTAGCGTATTAGTTTACTAATCGAGTCTTAGGGGATAGAACTCGTTGAGACTTGGTCTCAATAGTTATTTTATAACCATTTCAGGTCCCTAGATGGCAGCACCTCCACCTCATCGTCCTCCTATGTATTTTGGTGTACCCGTGGAAGTCACAAAGAAACCCATTTCCCGATTCACCCTCACCCTAAAGGAATAGAGTACGTACTGGTTTAGTTGATCGTTTGGGTTGATGTGGGTAATGACGCCCTGAGACCCCACAAGTGTTGATCATGGTATTGTGAGTACTATGATGGGTGAAGAGTAGGGGTG
The DNA here is from genome assembly GCA_016097595.1 of Eucalyptus pumila. Lineage (NCBI taxonomy): Eukaryota > Viridiplantae > Streptophyta > Magnoliopsida > Myrtales > Myrtaceae > Eucalyptus > Eucalyptus pumila. The sequence continues at coordinate 8,941,523 of CM027849.1, forward strand.
AGCATGGTCCGGGTTGGTCCGGGCCACCCCCTAACCCTAGGACCAACCCGTACAGTGTCGGTCCTCAATTTTTAGGACCGAGGACCGACCCTATTGAGCCTGGGACCAAGGACCGGACTGACCCAATGGGTTCGATCCGGTTCCAAGGTCAACCCAAGACCGATCGATAATTTTTTTCGTTTTATTTTTTATACTCCCTGAAAAAGCAAACCTACAAATTCAAATTACACATCCATCGACAATGCGGCATTGTGCAACTAAACTATAAATACCAATACATATTTAGCAAATTTAAGATGACACAATAGTAGAAATTTCGTACCTACTAACTGCTTATCGATATATGGGACAAGATGGAAAGTTCTTGTAATCATCTATCTTTAATATTCATAACAACATATGCAAAAGCATTTTCCCGCATTCGATCATGTAGAGTCCACTCAACCAAAAAATAAGCTTCACACCACTTGACTAGCAAATCACCGTAGCAACTGCAGTACTACTCTACTCTTTAAAAACTTCTACCATTTAATACAAATTGAAAAGCAAAGTGCAGCTAAAATTCATTAGTAAAATACAATCAAACCATAAAAAGTTCAAAATACTTAATATAAACAATGAATATATAACTTCATATCTTGTTAATTCACTTGAACTTCTAAACACCTGAAAACAAAACAAACAATATATAATTAATACTCAACAAAAGTTTTAAATTGAAATTACTATTAATGCTATTGATAGAACATCTCAATATAATATAATATAATATATATTTGATTTAGGTTTGAATATATAAAAGAATTATAAATAATATAATATAATATACAGGGTGGGTCCAGGGTTGGACCGACCCAAAACTCTTAAGACCGAGGACCAACTCGTACAGTGTTGGTCTTGGAATTTCAGGACCAAGGACTGACCCAGTCCCCTTGGGAACCAGACCAGGACCGACAGGGTTGGGCCGGTCCAAGATCGGTCTAGGGTCGACCCTAGACCGCTGCTCACCCCTAGTGAAGAGTGGGTCCCATGCTAGAAACTAATGTGCCTATATTCGTCTTGGAGGAGGCATTCGGGAAGAGGACAACTGACCATAAGGATGGGTCAGTAGTGGATGCAAAGAACTCGAAGCTCGAGAGCAATATTGAGTCACCTGTACACTCAGTGGCAGGATCCAACTGGAGCATACCAGAAGAAGGAGAGATAGTCGAGCAAGAGGAGGGAGATGAAGAGGAGCAGGAGTGGGAATGGCCAGAGGTGGAACCTACATAAGAGGAACCTAAGGGTGAAGCTAAGGTGAATTTTGAGGAAGAGGAGCTTGAGGATGAAGCAGAAGAAGAAGAATAATCAGAAGAAGAGGATGATCTTGAGGAGGATCCTGAGTATGACCTAGATAAGGACTAAGATCCCATCCTGTTTGCAAACCCTAGACTGAGAACTAATGCGTGATAGTTCAGCCTTTAGTGAATAGTATTGTATTATATACTATATGGTTTACCTTGTGTAAAAGTGTGGTTATGGTTTTCAGATGTGAAAATATGGCCTTACTTTTCTATCCCAATGTTTTATTGTCTGGGAATTATCTTATGTTTTCGCATGCGTATTAAAATAAACGGGTCGGCGATGCGTTCTAGGATATCGTTATTAATCGACCAGGTGAGGGATGGGCACACATTCGAGGATCGAGGTGTGACATTCACCCAAGGCCAGCGACCATCGCCGGTCCCTCCAGCGATGGGTGGCGGTGGAGGAGCTACCATTTTGTTGGTTTCTTTTTTAACATTTTTTAAAAATAAATTTTAGTTTTTCTTTTTTAGTTTTTAAATCTAATTTTGAATAAAAAATAATTAAAAAAGCCATGTGAAAAAATCAAAATTTATTTAAAAAGCCATGTTAGCGCCACGTCAGCATTTTCTGTTAATAAGTTTGATGGTGTTAACTTTAAAACTCAATTAAACCGATTTGATAAGTTTTATGACTTGATTACACTTTTTGCAAGTTTTAAAACTTAACTGCATTTTCGTAATAAGTTTTAGGATTTCTATTGCAATTATCCTTAAATCTTAAAATCTACTCATAACAGCTTTTGAGCAACAGGTTCCACCTAACAAGTCTTAATATTTATTCTTGTGATGTGTTTATCTTAACAGGGTGTGATGAATACTAGAACATAAATAGCAGTTAAAAGACTCAATATATTCTTGGACAAGGAAATGAAGAGTTCAAGAATGAATTCAGGTTGATTGCCAAATTCCAACACCGGAATTTGGTGAAAATGTTAGGTTGCTACATTCATGAAGACAAGAAGCTATTAATTTATGAGTATTTGCCCAATGAAAGCTTGGATTCATTCCTTTTTGGTAAGTCCTCTCTTCCAGTGGCCAGAATTTCGTGTTCTACAGCAAGTATTATTTATAACATTTTGAGGAAATTCCCAAATTTGGTCCAGATGAAACAAAGAGATCACTTCTGGATTGGGGGAAAATGTTTGAAATTGCAAATGGGGTAGCTTGAGGACTCATGTATTTACACCAGAATTCAACATTGAGGATAATTCATAGAGATATGAAAGTTAGTAATGTCTTATTGGATATTGCATTGAACCCCAAGATTTCAGATTTTGGGATGGCGAGGATATGCAGAGAAGATCAAATTGAAGGAAAAACAAAGCATGTGGTTGGTAGATAGTAAGTTGTTCTCTTGAGTATTAAATTATGCTTCACCTGATTAGACAATGAGAATTTAGAACAAAGAAAAAAAACTCGGACCAATCATTTGCTATCTTTCATACTAAAGTTTCAGCTTTGGTTAAGTCCTGAAAGTTTAACCAGGATGTTTATACAGTGAATGAGAAGTTCATTAATACCTTCCCTTGTTGGCTTTTGTAGTGGGTACATAGCACTAGAGTATGCTATGCAAGGCCTGTTTTCAATAAAATATGATGTGTACAGTTATGGAGTTTTGTTGTTAGAGATGATTACAGGCCAAAAAAATTGTGGGTGCTATCATATGAACCCCTTCTGCAGTTTAATTGGCCATGAAAGTATGAAATTCTTGCATAATTCAATGCACTGCATAATTTGATTAGCCTCTACATTCACATTATCACAACACAAGGTGTTTGGTATGTGTTCTTCCTAGGTATGGGAGCTGTGGAAAGAAGGAAAATGCATGGACATTGTCGACAAATCAATGGACAAGACATATTATGAGGAAATGGCATTGCGGTGCATTCAGATCGGTCTTTTATGTTAGCTTGAACCAAGCTTGAGAATTGGCTGGTCTCTCTCGACATACAGAGTTCACCCTCTACCGCCAAGATAGTTTGCCCTAATCAACCCCCATCTGAAGATGTTTCTTCCTAATCCATTGCCCCTTCACTCCCTCCAAAATTTATAATTGCTCATGAATAACTTTCTTCACGGATCTCCACAATCCAGTCTGGGGACTCGTCGTGTTCGTATTTCCTTTTCGCCTTGCTCGAATTGCGCCCCCACTCAAACCATCTCATTCCCCGTTTCATCGCCATTTACTCATCTCTCTTTTTCCTTGCCACACTGCTACTTCCCTATCTCACTGCATGCCGTATCTGTTGCCATTGCGACTTCTCCCAATCTTGCTCAGAACCTCAATTTCATGGATGAGAAGGATTTGAAGGAAGATTCTTGCCTTGCCGCTCTTTGCAACAGGTTGGCCCGACTTTGCGCTACTCATGAAATTGAAGTTTGGGACAACCTGCTGCCGCTAGACAAGATTGAGAAATGCAAGCTCATCTTAGTGGGTAAAATTCTATCAAACCCTTCGATAAACTTCTAGGCATTACATAATACTCTCAAACGAACATGGCGAACAGAGCATGTAGAATCCACACAACGCGATACTGGCCTATACGTTGCAAAATTTAGTTATGTAGAGGAGAAATAGAGAATTCTAGATGGAGGTCCATGGTGTTTCACTAGCCACTTGATTATATTAAAGCCATGGCTTCCTAATACACCTTTGCATTGTTATGATTTCTCAACATGTGCCTTTTGGGTTCGAATATTCGGCTTACCTCTAGAATGGTGCTTCAAACAAATGCTGAGTAAAGCAGTAAGGCATGTTGGGAGTGTGATTGCTGTTAAAGTAGACACAAAGGAAGGTTCCAATATCAAGGCAGGTAAAGTTAGGGTGAAAATAAATCTATTGCAGCCTTTAAAAACATGGCACCTAATTCGTATTGATGGAAGAAATACATGGTTGGACTTCAGATATGAACGCCTCCCACATTTTTGCTATTCATCTGGTCGGCTCGTTCACTATGCCACGTACTGTCAAGAAATTCCCTTTACCGAAACAAAAATGGAAGGTAAGGAAAAATGGCTTTGGCCAGTGGTTACGTGCAGAAGTCAAAGAACATAGTCCTTACTGGCGTACCTTTTATGGTGATCAAGACCGCTCCGTAGAGATAGTTGATGTGATACCCAAGACCTCTCCTTTTTTGATTAGTAAGGCCCCAGCGCCCCCTGAAAATCCCACTAGACCTAGTGACAATGATGGACAGATAAAAAACCCACCAGACCTAATGGTAATGATGGACAAATAGCAGGGCAATCATCCATGGGGCAAATGGACCTTACCTTATCTAAACAGAATGGCATACAAGTCTTTCCTTAGTTTGATAAAGAGAAGAGAGAGGGGGCTAGGCAACTATCAGCATTACCTCAGTCAGCCCGAATGGTTGAACAGCATCTGCAGGGTGAACATTATTTGCCACAACCTCACTTGGATTCTTCCAAGGAGGATCTTATTTCTGCACCTGCAAAGTTAACAAGCATTCAGGATCAACACACGGTTGTTTCAACTCCTAAAAAATTAAAGTAGTCAAGACTACCAACTAGAGTAGGAATCTCCAAGAAGATAAAAAGGTATAATCCATATGAGTCTAGAGTTCATATCATAGAGGATTTTGATGAAACCCAACTAATGGACACTCCGATCCTCATTGATGAAGAGAATAACAGATGGGCTGAGGTGGCTTGCCCTTAAAAGCCACCCACAGCAAAATGAAGCTAGTTAGTTGGAACTGTTAGGGTCTAGGGTCTTCCCTAACAGTTCAAGCCCTTAAGGTTTAGTGGCCAAAGAAAGACCTAACCTGGTGTTTTTGATGGAAACCAAAAATAGATCGGAGATGCTCACAAAAATTCAGAGGTGGCTCAAGTTCAAAAATTCCTATTTGGTTAATCCTGTTGGCTCGGCAGGAGGTCTAGCCATTTTCTAGCAGGCACACATCTCTCTAAACGTGTTGCATTCTCATAAGGACCTCATAGACCTTATGTGCACAGAATCAAGGAACAAATACCTATTAGTGTGACTTGCGTCCATGCACTAGCTGTGTTTCGGTTTCGACAATAGCTTTGGACTAAACTCCGCCGAATTGCAAACTCTAACTCTTTACCTGGATCTGTGATGGTGACTTCAACAAAATTACCTATCACTAGGAGAAGGTGGGTAAGAGGTTAGCAGATTTCCAACGTATGAACTCTTTTCGAGAGGTACTACATGACTATTCTTTAATAGACATGGAGAGTAAGGGATGTGCGTTCACCTAGTCAAATAACCGTTTGGGTGATGAGATTGTTAAGGAGAGACTGGACAGGGTTCTCTACAACTTGGATTGGCAACTCACTTTCCCGGAAGCCAAGGTGTTTGCCTTACTAGCAGTGGGGTTGAACCATAGTCCTTTAGTTTTAAAAAGTGAAGCCCTTCTACGAAGGAGACGGAGGCCATTTGTCTTTGAATCGTTCTGGTTACAAGATCCGTATTGTAAGATGGTTATTGCCAACGCATGGCACATTGCAATCGGTTCCAGTTCTGACCTGCCAAAGAAATTAAAGTTTTTGGTTTTGCATTTGCCCGATGGAGTCATGAAAAGTTCTCCAAGGCCAAAAACAGAATATCAGAATTGCAATTTCAGCTACAATAGATCACAAACCAAAATGATACTCGCTTTGATAAATAGACAGCAACCAAAATCAAGATAGAACTTCATACACTTTGGCAGCAAGAGGAGCAATATTGGGCTATGAGGTCAAGGATTAACTGGTTGAAATGTGGCGATAAAAACACTAGATTCTTCCACGCAACTACCATCTAGAGAAGACAGAGGAATAGAATACGAATGTTGCTGAACACTAACAACAGATGGGTGAGAGATGAGGAGACTTTAAAGCGGATGACGCATAATTTCTACTCTAACCTCTATACAGTAGTGGGCTACTGCGACTATGACCCCATTCTGGCCCAATGCTTAGGTATAGTTACCGATGATATGAATTCCATTCTTACAGCTACGGTAACTAAAGAGGAGGTTTGCCTTGCAACATTTCAATTAGGCAGTACAAAAGCACCGGGCCCAGATGGTTTGAATGGATTGTTTTACCAATCTAACTAGGACACACTTCAGGATGAGATATTCATTTTAGTTCAGAATTTTTTTCACTTGGGTGTGATGCCACCAGACCTTAACAAGACTTCTATAACTCTGATACCAAAGATACCACTACTGGAAAGTCTAGACCATTACCGTCCCATTAGCCTATGCAATTACACCTATAAAATCATTTCCAAAATCCTTGCTAATCACCTAGAGCCCTTACTACCTAACCTAATTCCTACGGAAGAAACTACATTTGTTTCTGGATTTCAAATCCAGGACAATATCCTTATGGTCCAAGAGATTCTTCATCAGATAAAGACTCGGAAACAAAGAAGGAATTTCGCGGCAATCTTAAAAACGGACATGAAGAAGGCATACGATAAAGTCAAATGAGATTTTTTAAAGGCTTATCTACTCAAGCTAGGCTTCCATCCTACTTGGGTTCAGTGGGTTTCTCGAGAGTATTTTCACCCGACCCGAGGTCTCCGTCAAGGCGACCCTTTGTCCCCTATCTTGCTGACAAATCTCCTATCAACCCTTATCCATCAAGCCATCAATCTCGACAATATGAGAGGCATCAAACTTAACAGGTCGTGCCCTCCTCTTTCCTACTTGTTTTTCACTAATGATGCCATTTTCTTTTTAGATGGCACAATTAGAGAATGTCAGAACTTGACTAACATATTGAATCAATACTACTTACCCACTGGATAGGAAATTAATAGGAATAAGTCAGGTATTTTCTTCGGTAAGGATTGCCCTATATGCCTTAAGGAAAACTTGGCTAGCGAACTAAGAGTCCCTGTGCTTGAAAAACTGGTAAATACCTAGGCATTCTTTTTGACTGGGGTAGATCCAAAAGAGATATGTTTGCCTGGCTTTTGGGTAGAGTAAATAACAAGCTGGAAGGTTGGAATGAGAGTCTTATTTTCAAGGGTGGAAAGGAAATCCTAATTAAGACAGTAGTGCAGGCTATGCCTTGGTATTCCATGTCTATCTTTAAAACCCCTATATCTATTTGCAAATCTATTGAACAGAATGTTGCCCAATTCTAGTGGTAGAATGATTGTCGGAAGTCAGGGATTCATTGGAAACGTTGGAAGGTTTTAAAATGTGCAAAGGCTATGGGAGGAATGGGCTTTAGAGATTTAATCGCATTCAATAAGGCAATGCTTGGAAAACAAACATGGTGATTATTACAACAGCCTTCCTCCTTTTGGAGTAAACTGTTTAAGGCACTATATTTCCCTTCCAAAGACTTTCTTAAGGCGATCAAAGGAGCCCGCCCTTCCTGGGGTTGGCAAAGCCTATTGTCAAGAAGGGAGGCGATCTTATCTAACCTCCAATGGTTGGTCGGCAACGGAACTCAGATTAGAATACGCAAGGATAGATGGCTACCAAGCAGAAGATTAGGCGACCCAACAAGCAAGAGAGGAACCTATGTTTGTAGCTGACCTATTGAAGCATAATTCAAATAACTGGAATGTCCCTATGCTAAATCAATACTATGATGCACCAACAGTTCATGAGATACTGAGAATCCCAGCTAGACCTAATTTTGCCTCAGATCGTTTAGTTTGGACAGCCACCACTCAGGTGGAGTACACAGTTAAAAGTGGTTATATCTCTATCAAACAAATAGTACCAAGCACAACCAATCATCATGCCTCATCTTCCTATCAAGCTCTTTTAATCCTTTGGAAAACTATTTGGCAAATTCAACTCACACTCAAAGTAAGAATTTTTCTATGGTCTATCTGTCATAATGCATTGCCAACCAAAGACAACCTATTCCGACGACGAATCAGTACTAATCCAGTTTGCACATTATTGTATCAACAACTACCCGAGACGATTGAACATCTCCTTCTTCTATGCCCATGGACTCATAGAATTTAGGCTCACCTTAGTATGCATATTCACATCGTCACAACAGCAATACATAGAGTGGAAGAGTGGATAGTAGACCATATTACTCAAAGGAAAAACTCACCTGATCTGGAAACTATTGCTGCGGTTTTTTGGCAGATCTAGAAAGCTCGGAATAGGTCCGTTTTTTTGCAATCAACGACTACATCCAATCCTTGTTGTTGAAGCCACTCTTGCTTAAGTTAAAATGGATCAGAATCTCCTCCATCTCTCAAATGGTCCACACTGCAACCCCTCCGACCGCAACAATTTTTGGTAGGCCCCTGATCAGGATATATTGAAGATCAATATTGATAGGGCTTATATCATGGACAATATAGAAGGATCTATGGCATTTATATGCCATGACCACTCTGGGAAAATGTGAGAAGGGTTTACTAGGACTGTACCTGCTTCTTCAGCCTTGCAAACCGAAACACAAGCTGATCATCACCCTACATCACTTATTGTAGCAAGGGAACACCGAAGCGCATCTTCAGATCGATTCTGATTGTCTTGTCTTGGTCGACTCCATCAACAATAACCAAGATCCTCCATGGGAGATATGCTCCCTGCTCACTGAAGCTGCCTCTCACCTTCGCTGCTTCTCTCATCTCCGGTTTAGGTTTTGCAAGAGACAGACCAACTTCGCAGCAAACTGGGCCGCAAAAGCCAATAGTAAGGGCTGTCTTCTACCTAATTGGGCCCAATTTGCCCCCCTCCTCTCTTTGATCTTCTTCTTTCGGACGCATTAGCTGCAAATTGAAATATCTTTTCCAGTTAATAGTTATTTTCTTTCTGTCCAAAAAAAAAAAAAAGATCGGTCTTTTATGCGTGCAAAGATATTCATCGGACAGACCAAGTATGTCCACAGTGGTTTTGACATTGGGAAATGCAGATGTGGTCCTTCCATCCCCGAAACTGCTCACATTCATTGACGAGAGTGACTACAATTAGGGGTGAGCGGTTCCAGGTTCTGGTTCGGTTCCGTCTGGAACCTGGAACCTACCCTCGGGTACAGGTTCCAAAAAATTTGGAACCTGGAACCTACCCATCAGAACCAAGAACCTAGAACCTACCCGGTCACAGGTTCCAGGGTCGGTTCCAGGTTTCAACAAGTTCTTTTTTTTTTTTTTTAGTTCATTTTCAGAGTTGAATTATAACGTACGCACATATTATCGGAATCTTCAACACCGTCGAGATGCTGGTTGTCACCAATCTTTCTTCTCAAACCATATGTTTTTATCAAAACATAGAAATCTTTTTTGTAAGTCCGCGAAGAAGTTTTGCAACGCTTAACCTGTTAACAAATTAAAAATTATAGTTATCCATAATGCCAGATGTTGGCTAATGGATGATTGTTGAAACATCAAGCACACATAATTGAAACTTGAAGAAGGGTAACAAACTTTATAAATTTGTTGGTTGAGGTAATGGCACTTTCTGCCAAGTTAAATCCTTTAATTCGATTAGAAAGCACAAAGAGAGAATCCCGGAATCAAGAGCTTTTGCTTCTGAAGATAATCAGCGGTACAGTTAATGCTCATACAAGTAATCTATAAAAGCTTATCCTTCAGCAACCTAATTAGTGAGATTCATCAAGTGCAGATCAGTACATAATTCAAGGGTTAGAGCCTGAGTTTTAGTCTACAGTTCTCCTTCACCGGCAACATCCAAGAGCATAACTACTTGAATAACAGCGGGTCCAGCAGTGTACTAGCTGTACATCTCTAATTTAAGCATAACATAAACAAATTAATTGACATGGTATGCATACTCATCCAAAAAGAAAAACAAAACACCTAATGAATTTCCTCTATCTAGAGTCAGTGCACTTAAGCAGAGTGTCTATGCGTCTAGAACATCTAAAAAAGCGCATATCTATCAGTGATAGTGCTTACGGCATGAAGAATTCCTTTTGTGGTGACATCAAATGCTCCAGCTGTGCCATTTGTAGCGTTTATCTAGTCGATAATTCTCTGCCTGTGTGCATCTTGATTGTGATCCATTTCTCTATATGTATAGTTGAGGGAATCCCAGTACTCACCAACAGCAAAGTAAGGTTCACTAGCATCCAAGTAGTCTTTGTCGAGCCTCCATCCATCATACCCAATTTCGCTCTTGAAAATGGCATGGCACCAACAGACTTGCCATAGTAAGACCTTTAATATATTATCATCGTAGAAACAGAGTTTTGCATGAGAAGCAAGGCATAAGTGCAACCGTATTAAAAGTCAGAAATCATCCATGGAGGGTCAACTCAAATGTGGAAATTGACACGAAGAGGGTTAGAACAAGAAGAGAGGGCACACTTGGAGATACACACTTAGTCAAGAGAAAACAAGGGGAATAAAGCCTCAAAAGTATTAAATAAATCACAATAATGAGGAAGTAAGACATTGCAACTTATCTCTACCAGCATTCACAACCAAGAATAAAGCAGCATGCACTTGCAGGGGCGTCGGGGAGCAGAGGAGGACCCAGCAGCAGGGGCGTCGGGTCGTCGGAGCAGAGGTGGAGACAACAGTAGCAGCGTCGCAGCAGGAATGGTGGCTTCTGGCGTCTGGTTGCAGCGGCGGTGGAGCAGAGGAGGACCCAGCAGCAGGGGCGTCGGGGCTTCTGGCGCTAAGCAGAGGCGGTGGGTCGCGAGTGAAGACGAGCAAAAATGCGGAGGAAAACCTACCGTCTCGTCGAGCTCGAGAACTCGTAGAGCTTCGAGGAGAAGATGATGAGTGCAACCTCGACGTCGTAGAGGACGGAGAGCTCGGAGGCCTTCTTCAGCAGCCCGTTCCTGCGCTTCGAGAACGTCACCTGCCTGCTCGTGTCGTTTTCTATCCTCTTCATCTGCGTCTTCCCCCTCACCATTTTTGCCCTCCCTCTCTCTCTCTCTCGCTCTCTCAAGCCACAAAAAACAAGAAAGAGATCAGAAGAAGAAGAGCAGGAACTAATCAACGACGACGAGCGCTCGATCGAGGATCTGAATCGGAGTGCCCGCGGAATGGAGGGCGTCATGCGGATTAGGTCCCAGAAAGCAGGAGATCGGAGACGGCGCCGGGAGGAGGCGCTCGTTGAGAAAGAAACAAAGGATTCTAGAGAGAGAGAGAGAGAGAGAGAGAGAGCAATCCAGGAAACCCTAGGCAATTCGGAACCGGAACCGGAAAGAGAAGAGAGGGAGAGAGAAGAAAAGAAAAAAGTTGGGGGGGCAAGAAGTGACGTGAGGAGGGAAAAGGGGAGAAAAGAAAGAGAGAGAGAAAAAGAAAGGGGAAGGGGGAAGAATCCGCAGAGGGGGGAAATCTGTGGGGGGAAGTTAGGTTTTTTTTTTTTTTTTTTTTTTTTGAATTATATGACCAGTTCTAGTTCCGGTTCCCAGAAAAGGGGAACCAGGAACCGGAACCGGTCTCTTTGGAACTGGGAACCGAACCGGACCCTCCGGTGCGGTTCTCCGGTTCCCAGTTCTACTTGGGAACCGTGCTCACCCCTAACTACAATGGAGATATTCAATCAACATGTGACAAAACATGTTCTGTTAACAGAGTTACAATTACTGTTGTTGAAGCTCGCTAGTCACATGCCTTCTCCAGTGAACTACATAAAAATTGAGAAATTGAGATACTCCCTCTATCAATAGACAGATGAGACATTGACAAATAATCACGTCGCATATGAGCTAATTTGTAGTTCTTGTGCTCATGAGAAAAGTTTATATATAGATTAGATACAATAGACTAATATAAAAATTTCCTTGATTTATTGATTGAGCTCATTTTGTCTCTTAACTATGGTCTTGCACATGTAAATTACTGTTGGTGCAGCATTCTCTTTCTCCCAAAATCAATTAAGTTTTCTCATATCTCATTTTATGGCGGCAGGAAGTCATTTATTGCATCTTTTCTTAATTTTCATTAATTTTGGATGACAAGTTCATAATGGGGGCCTTGCTCTCAAGAAGATGGATTCTTACGTCGCCCACTAACTTGAACATATAATTGAATAAATTAAGAGCGCAGGGTGCAGCGAAACTGACTCTAGGCAAAGGGTCTTCTAGGATCATACTTTTTAGTTCTTTTCACTCACTTCTCTTTTTAACAGTTCATAATGTCACCACAACATATATAAGTGAATAATGATGTTCCTAATTGACAATTTAGTAAGTCAACCTTACATTGTTTGAACCCTAGAGAGTTTCATCATCTAATTGATTAATCGTAGAAGAAAGGTTAGGATAGACTACAAATTTTTGAGCAAATCTGTTATGCTGATGCTTGCTCATATCATATCATGGGTTGATGATTAAAAAAAAAAAGGCAGTGTTTTTTATTTACTCAATCTATTATTCTTTTTCTTTTTCAATTTCATCTAGCATACTTTTTAGGGAAAATCCAAATAATGACCCGAAATGGTTTTTTTTTTTTTTCTCAAAAGAGAGTTCGGATTGAAATTTATTTTAAATAACGATCTGGAATGGTCAAGTTGGTCTGAAATAAAGGCTCGATTTCAATGGCCAGCCAAATATTTTACTAGTGGGCGAGCAACTGATTTTTCCGGCGACCCAAACATAGGCACTTTTGTCCGAAAGTAAATATGAATATGAAATTATAATCCCTCAAATTGAGAAAACCACAGTTTTTTTTTTCTTCTTTTCTTCCCATTTACTTGGTTACCTTCAGAGACAGCCCGTGGCCTCCTCTTGTGCCATAGCACAAGCTCATTCACCATCATTTCCGGAGCCCTTCAATTACTCCTTGACTGGCATCAGATTCACCCTGGATCTCTCCAAGTAGTTGCCAAGGAAGTGGTCGCCGAAATGCGATTGGCTCTCCTTCAGCCTCCTCAGTAGCTTCGCACACGCGTCATTGCCCTCGCCAGCCTTGCCTAGTCTTTGAGGACGTGCAGATGGCCAATGCAGAGACCTTCATGTTCCAGACTGTTGGAATATAATACACGAAAATAACGGGATCCTGCAATTTACGTCGATGCGAAATCGCCAGAGAAATAAATAAGAAAAAATAAAGACACCAAAAATTTACGTGGTTTGGTCTGAGTATCGATACTTATATTCACGGGAGAACCAGTGGCAAATAATCCATAGTTTACAATCATTCACACACTCAAGTATTTTCTACATCTAGATTTAACACAAAACCCAAAGTGTTTAGAAATAAATAACTCACTTGGACATAAACTTACGGTACAAAATTGTCACACGTTCAAGTTTAAAACAAAAACGGGGAAATTCGTGCACGCCAAAGTCTGTAGCTTGACGTGTGCGGCTTCTACATCTAGCTCCCTTTTTTTTTCGTAGGGTTTTAAGCCACTTCATGCACGCCAAAGGGGAAATTTGTGTGCCCAAAGGTCAAATATTTGACTTGGGCCCACTAGTTCTTTTTCTCTTTTTCTTTTTTTGACTCCATGTGCAGAGAGGTTTGCTTCCTTTCTTTTACGTGCATAGGGCTTCGGCGACTCTTGTAAGGTTGCAGCAGCTTCATGCCAAAGGACAATTCCTATTTTATTATTATAGGTGTGCCTAGAGTCAACAATTTTGACTATGCGCCCCACGGTTTGATTCCCTTTTTCAATGGGCATTCATAACTTCCTTTTTCAGGGGAAGAAGGGAAAAACTTCCTTTTCTTTTTATTTCATTTTTTTGTAATCCCCTGTGGAGTCCGGCGAAGTTTCTTCTACTTAGGAAATCTTTATCAATAAAATTTTGTTTAACAAATTGTCATATGAATTCAAACTCAAAACATTAATTTAATGATTCTCTACATTGGTTCGATGTTTGAAGCCAAATTATAGTGCTCATCATCTATGCTGCTCTCCTAACGCCCGACGGGCGCTCACTCTCCATAAACGCTTTGCTTGAGCTTGATCAAAGGAACATACTTAGTCATCATGTCTGCCGGGTTATCTGCTATAGCAATCTTTTTAACTATAACATTACCCTTAACTAAGACATCTCGGATGAAGTGGTACCTGATATTGATATACTTCATTCGCTCATGGTAAATTGGATTATATGCCAAATATATCGCATCTTGGTTATCACAATATATATCCACACTTTTCTATTCTAACCCAAAGTCCGAGAGTAAACTCTGTAACCATATCGCCTCCTTCGCTACAAATGTTCGTGCCATGTACTCTGCCTTAGTCGAAGACAAGGTAATGTGATCCCGTAAGGACGATTCTAACTAACTGCACCACCTGCTAGTGTAAACATGTACCCTGCTAAAGATTTGCGGTCATCCAAGTCATCGGCATGATCTGAATTCACAAAACCAGTGGTCTCACTGCCATTGTTATCCCTCCAGTACACTGTACTCACGTTTGTTGTCCCCATTAAATATCCGAGAATCCACTTCACAGCTTTCCAATGAGTTTTACTAGGACACTTCATATAGCGACTTACCACGCTCACAACTTGTGAAATATCAGGCTTAGCGCATACCATAGTATACATAATACTACCCACGGCATTAGAAGAAGGAATACGGGACATATGCTCCTCCTCCTTCTTAGTTTGTGGTGATAATTTTTCTGAAAATTTAAAGTGCTTTGCTAAAGGTGTACTTACAAATTTTGCTAATTGCATATTAAAACATGCCACGATCTTCTCAATATATTTCATTTGAGATAGACATAAAACTCTCGTAGTTCTGTCACGCAAAATCTCCATACCAAAAATTTTCTTTGCAACATCTAAATCTTTTATCTCAAATTTAGCATTTAATCACTTTTTCATCACATCAATCAGCATATCATCAACTTATAAGAGTAGATAAATTAAAGAACCATTCTCCAATCTCCTAAAGTAAACGCAACTATCCATCTGACTTTTTATGTAGTTTCGACTAGCCATGAAAGCATCAAAACTTTTATACCACTGTCTAGGATATTGTTTTAGCCCATATAAAGATTTCTTCAATAAGTAAACATGATATTCCTTACTCGGAATAGCAAATCACTTTAGTTGCCTCATGTAAATCTGCTCCTCCAACTCACCGTGAAGAAACGCAGTTTTCGCATCTAGTTGCTCTAACTCGAGATCTTGTGAAGCAACTAAGGCAAGTAAAACATAAATAGAAGTATGTCTTACCACACGAGAGAATACCTCATTGTAGTCAATGCCCTCACGTTGTGTATATCCCTTCGCCATAAGTCTTGCCTTATACTTCGCTGTCTCGACATCGGGAATGCCCTCTTTTCGTTTAAAGACCCATTTACTTTCGACAATTTTTTGGCTCTTAAGTACTTTGACCAACTCACATGTCTGATTTCGATTGAGCAATTTTATCTCTTCACTCATAACCCATAGCCACTACGACGACTCCGAACTAGCTATTGCCTCAGAGTAAAACGAAGGCTCATCTGTCTCCACCTCATCACCTACAGTCAATGCATAAGCAATATCTGTACAACCATAACGTACTAGTGATTTAACTTGCCTTCCTTGTCTATTTGTGGCTATAGTGTGTTGTAGTTTTGCTGGTTATTCACTATCACCGACTTCAGGAACTGTGGTCTTATCTGCAGTCTCAACTTTTGTTACCTTTGAAGTCTCCGAAGTCTCCACCTAAAACTCCACCTCACTAATGACACCATGATATGTCTTCTCTGCTGGTTGTGTCTTAGAACCCCTCTATTGAAGCATTATAGTCTCGTCAAAGATCACATATCTGCTGATTAGAAAACCAAGTGATCTAGGATTAGTGCACCACAGCTAGTAGCTTTTCACCCCATGTGCATAACCCAAAAATATGCACTTCTTCGCTCTCGGCTCAAGCTTACCATCACTCGCATGAGTATATGCAGAACATTTGAATATACGTAATCTAAAGTAATCAAAAGGTTTCCCCAACCATACTTTCTCAGGAGTTTTCTACTCGATAATAGATAATGGAGATCAATTAACTAGGTAATATGCCATGTTTACTACTTCAACCCAAAATTCTTTGTCAAGTCCTGCATGTGAAAGCATTTATTGAGCTCGCTTAAGCAAAATTTTGTTCTTCCATTCTGCCACGCCACCAGGTACTGTGTGATGTCTTACAATACATTCTTTCTCGCTGAACTCGGTAAAATCTTTACCACAGAACTCTATGCCATTATCAATTCTTAGGCACTTGATTTGTTTATCTGACTGCTTCTCAATCAATGCCTTAAATTTCTTGAACTAATCAAACACATCATATTTGTGCTTCAGAAAGTATACACATACCTTCCTCGAATAATCGTCGATAAATGTTAGCATAAATTGAGTACCTCCTTTCGAACCTAGACATTTGAATGAATATATTCAACTGGTTGTTTGATTGAATGAACAACTATAGTAAACTTAATTCGATACTACTTCCCAAAGATGCAGTGCTCACATAAGTTCAGCTTCCCTGTCTTTTAACCCTTCAACAACCCTCTTTTACTCAGCATCATTATACGTGCCTCACTCATGTGCCCTAAATACATATGCCATAATTGAGTCAAGTTAGAGTTTGATTCACCTGATGTAACTGTAGCGGTTCCGATCACAGTCTCTCCCAGTAGATAATAGATAGTATTCAATTTATTCCCCTTCATCACTATCATGGCACCTCGAGATATTTTCAATACTCCACCTTCAGCGGTGTATCGACATCTGATGTCGTCGAGTGTTCCCAAAGAAATAAGGCTCTTTTTGAGCTCCGATACATGTCTCACATTTGTCAATGTACGTACCACTCCATCGTGCATCTGAATTCGAATTGTCCCTATCCTCACAGCTTTACAAACTACATTATTCCCCAAAAGAACCCTACCACCATCTGTAGTCTAGTAAGTAGTAAACCAGTTCTTATAATGCGTCATATGATAAGAACACCCCGAATCTAGCACCCATTCATCTCCTGACGAAGTAGTGGTCACACATAATACAGCTTCTGCATCACTATTGCTCCCCTCAGCAACGTTTGTTACACTATTTGTGACATTCTGCCTATCAGGTTTATTCCTCTGCTTTGGACAATCTCTCCTGATGTGCTCTTCCTCGTGACACTCAAAGCACTTCACGCATCATTTGGACTTTTTAAGGTGTGATTTTGATTTTCTTTTACCTTTGCTACTATTTGGCCCTTGATGTTGTTCTCTACCTCGAATTGTCAATGCTTACGCTACTCCTTGCGTTAGACCATCATCTTGCAACTTTCTCTACCACTCCTTAAAGAATAAGGCGGATTTTACATCTTCTGAGGTAATTGTAGTACGCCATTGCAATAGTAAATCAGTAAAGTGCTCCCATGACTCTAGTAAAGAGGCTAACAACATTATGCCTCGTTGTTCATCATCAAGTATCTTACCAACGTTCTTCAGATCCATTATGAGTTCATTAAATTCATCTAGGTGAGTTCTGATAGACAAGCCTTCAATATATCTAAATTGAAACATCTTCTTCAACATGTACAAGCGATTGTTCAAACCTTTCTTCATATAGAGTGCTTGAAGTTTTGCCCATAATGCTGCGACATCCTTCTCCTCAACAACCTCTATTAAAACATCATCCGACAAATTTAACAGGATTGTACTCTTTACTCTTTCCATTAGCTCTACTCTCTTAGAGGCTTTCATTATAATAGATAACTCATCTTCACCATTTAGTGCCTTGGCCAAACCTTGGGTTGTCAATAATACCCGCATTTTGATGCTCCATAACACAAAGTTGTTACTTCCATTAAACTTCTCAATTTCAAATTTCATCTCAAACATAATTGCAATAACATAATTTCCAAATAATAATCAGACAAGCAAAAGCTTCAAATCACAATTAAGAAATTTGATCCCAAGCTTTGATACCAATTATTGGAATATAATATGCGAAAACAACAGGATTTTGCAATTTTTATGTCAACGCGAAGTCGCTAGAGAAATAAACGAGAAATTTACATGGTTCGGTCCGAATATCGGTATCTACGTCCATGGGGAGAGCTAGCGGAAAATAATCTACTATAATCGGAAAATCAGAGTTTACAATAACTCATACGCTCAAGTGTTTCACATACTTAGATTTAACCCCAAACCCAAAGTGCTTAGAAATAAATAACTCACTTGGACTTAAACTCACGGTACAAAATTACCACGCATTTAAGGTTGAAACAAAAACACGTGCGGCTCTATGCAGTTTGACATGTGCGGCTTCTACATCCAGCTCCTTTTATTTCGTAGGGTTTTAAGCCACTTCACACACACCAAAGGGGAAATTTGTGTGCCCAAAGGTCAAATATTTGACCTGGGCCCACCAGTTTTTTTTTGTTTTTCAGCTCCACATGGAGGGAGGTTTGCTTCCTTTCTTCTACGTGCACAGGGCTTCGGCGACTCTTGTAAGGCTGTAGCAGCTTCACGCCAAAGGGGAATTCCTATTTTTATTATTATAGGTATGCCCAGAGTCAACAACTTTGAGTCAACAACTTTGACTCTGGCCCCAAGGTCTGGTTCCCTTTTTCAATGGGAATTCTTGACTCCTGGGGAAGAAGGAAAAAACTTGCTTCTTTTTTTTTCCTTTTTTGTAATCTTCATGGAGTTCAACAAAATTTCTTCTACTTAGGAAATCTTTATCAATAAAATTCAGTTTAACAAATCATCATCCGAATTCAAACTCGAGATATTAATTTAACACATGCGAAGATCAACCACTCTTGAGCTTGATCATCAACACTTTCTGCAGGCAACAAGGAGAATTTTCTTCACGAACTTATCAGCAATTCATGGATGCTCTTGGTTTGTCGGCCATGAGTGTAAAAGTGACCGGCGATCCACCGCTTGTAAGGGTAATTGGTCGCTTTTTACATCTCCCTACTAGAATTACATGACATTTATTGTGAGAGCACGCTCCACTGCCAATTTGTGCATCTATCTCATAAGTTGAAAGCAACCTCTTCTTGGACAATTCAATGAACACGGGCAAGTACAGAATTGTCATGCCAACATAAGGCACACACTTTACAAAACTCCTTAATATCATTAATTGCCCCGACCCAAGAAAAAAGTACAAAAGAAGTTTAACTAGAAACCATATTCAAAACCACTACTGAGGGTCTTCAACAACTAAATAAAATTTCACCTCACGAATTAAAGGTAAATCAAAAATGAAATAGTATGAATGTTCATAATTGCCCCAGACCAGAAACAAATAAAGTACTCAATTGCATCTAGGGTTGAGCATGGTCCAGATGGATAGTTCCCACCTTGGAACTAGGAACCACTAACTAAGAACTGGATCCGAAAAATTGAAACAAGGAACGCCCCAAATCTCTACAAAATTACATTCATCAATTAATATCACGGTCTAGGTAGAGTACTAAAGCTTGTTTGGCCTAAAATTGGATTGAATTGCAAGCCATTGATTTTGATTAAAGATTGAAAACTATAGGGTGGAACGAATCGACAATACTTTTTAGCTATGAACTAAATTTCTCTGAAGGTCATGATTTGGTCCTTTTAGGGTTCCCGACACCAGGAACATGTGGAGAATTAGACTCTATGTTAGAAGTCCTAATCTTGGTCCATCTTTTTTCAACTTAGTCTAATTTAATCACAGGGATGGCTTAGGAGAGATAATTTTTCTCTTAAAAGGAGCCATTGGCTCTTATGACGACAAAGCACCACAACATTTATGGACATCTCTAATTATCTCCTCCTTCTTTGTTTGTTTATTTTGTTTTGACTGAGAAAGTAAGTAAATGGATTATTATAATGAACAAAAAGTAAGGGGATTAATCTTATTACTTACCCGAGAGATAAAATTAGTCAATAATGTCAAATACTACAAATATATACACACACATATATATTGATCGAAAAACTATAGAATCATTAAGTAATTGGGTTGGATTTTTTTTTATATATATATATATATATATATATATATATATATATATATATATATATTCCGGTTAAAGTGGGTGGTTCCACTCTTAAAACCATGCACTGGACTGGTTCCCATGGGCACCGTGGGTTTCTGACCAGTTCGATTTCGGGCAATTTCAGGTTCCTTTGCACACCCTAACTGTGTCGTGTGAGTTGTGTTTATTGTGTGCCCATGTGGCGTAGAGGTAGAGAGAGGTTCTACTACGTGATCCTCAAAATCTGGGCTTGCGGTTAAATGTTTTTTTTTTTTTTTTTTTGGCAAAAAACAGAATATAGCTATGTACACAGCACCGGTCAGATCGAGATGTTTGAAGCCAAAAGAAAGTGTTATAAGTAATAAGTACTCCAGTATACGAAGCTCAAAGACAGACCCCCTTAAGGCGAGAATCTTGCCCATACACCAGTAAGTTGTTTTTGCTTTTCTCAATTCAACTATCTCCTTGTCAATTTGGAATTGCTAATACCAGAAACTTAATTCGCCTCCAATTTATTCTGCACTTCATAAGCCTTGAACTAATCCAATTCACACATTCACTCTTTAACAGTTTAGCTGTTTCTCACTAAATCTTGAAGTTCTTATACTTCATATAAAATTATGAAACTGTCTAATCATCTGTTAGGAATCCAGTTCTGAGTAATTCAGACATGACATATTGCTAAAAGAGCCTTAACTCCTAGTAAGAGTTCCCAAAATTTGGAAGAGCAGAAGAGCATATGCTGTGTCAATGTCTACAGGATCCATATTTTTCAGTTTCTGCACATGAACAGAGGAGTTCGGGTCAAAGACCTTGCCTTGAGCAAAATCCGTTAAAACTGCACCACACCCAAAGAAAAATAGGGTACTAAAAGGAGGAACATATATTCATTTTCTCATTTTTAGATGTGGGAAAAGCAAATAGTTAATTACTACAAAATACATAATCATTCCACTTATCTACAATTTAAAAGGATTCACGTAGTATATCAACAGTTCAGTAGACAAAAGTACAAAATAATGACAAAAAAATTTCGGGATTAATTATTCAATAAAATGACGCAAAATAGACTGTAATAAAGTGACTGGTTAGTCATTTGATAAAATAAAACAGCCCCGCAAAAAACATAAGCTGATGATAACTTAGAACATAAAGGATGGAGAAACATATACTGATTGATTTTTCATTTCTGGATGCGGAAAATGTATACATGTAAAGAAGACAAGTGATTGCTTATTGATGGATTTTTTCTTTATTGATGGGCCTGAGTTGGCCCGTCCGCCTAAGTTGGGCCCTAAAGGCCCGGCCCACTAGATTAGGGCCCATGGATGAAGGGGTACGATTCCTTTTTGGAGGAACGTATATAAAGGGAGGAGAGAGAGGGAGAAGGCACCCTTTGGCAAATAGAACGTACGTACGTTCCTCTCCCTCTCTCCCTCCAAGAAAAAGAAGAAAAACGCTTACGGCGACACCGTCTTCACTTCAAGGCAAATTGGCATCATCGGATCAGAATTTCTTCCTCGATCTTCGGCATTGGTGTTTAATCTATGGCTAACAAGGTACGCTCGAATCTGTGGTGTGCTTTACGATCGGTGATACGTGTAATTCCCAGGCTTCGCTTCCGCATTCGTTTTAGGGATTCGATTGAGTGTCGAATCCGGTTTTCGGGGATCAGACATTCCCAACATTGGTATCAGAGCCAGGTTCACGTTTTCCCGACCTATTTGACGTTTTTTTATTGACTTTTCGCAAAAAAAATTTCAGCCGTACGGATCGGGGCGTGAAATCCCGACACCCGAGCGATGTTCGGCCTTTTTTCCGAGTTTGCGTAAGTAGAAATCAAATTCTGTTGGCATAGGAAGAAAGGCGACGTCGAGACGAGTCCGGGGACAGGTCGAACGCCGCCGGGCGACGCCGCACGCGCCTACACACGTGGCCGGAAGGCGCTACGCGTGGGCGCGACGCACCCGGAAGCGCTGGCTCCGCCAGCGCGTGCGCTACACGCGCCGGTGACGAACCGGCACGTGCGTGCCGGCGGCCGACGAACCGGCACGCGCCGGTCGGCGAACCGGCGCGTGCTGACGTCACCGTGATGACGTCATCACCGATGACCGTTGGCTGGCTGGTGACCGGCCGACGACCCGACCCGACGGCGAACCGACCCGACCCGACCGCGCGGATGCCTGGCACATGCTGGCTGACGTCTACGTGACGTCAGCCACCGCACACGCACAGCACATGCGGTCGGTCCGTCCGACCCGGTCCGACCAGCCCGTCCGGTCCGACCGACCCGACCAACGACCCGACCCGACCCGCAAACGCCCGGCACGCGCGCGGCACGTGCCGGCTGACGTCTATGTGATGTCAGCCCGCGCACGCGCGCGGCACGTGTGGGCGGTTCACGCAAACCGGCCCGACCGGCCCGATGGCCCGACCGACCCGACCGGTTCGACCGATCCGACGACTTGACCGTTGACCGACTGTTGACCGTTGACCGACGACCGTTGACTTTGACCGTTGACCCAAAAAAAAAAGGAATTTGTTTCTTTTTCAATTATGTCTGTGTGGGTTATAGGTAATCCATTTTTTTTATTCTGCATTTGTTGCATGAATCATAGAAAATTATGTATTTTCCATTTTGTTTATTGTGGATTATAAGTGATCCATTTTAGTTCTGCATTTGTTGCAAGAACTATGATGCGTTATGCACGGATACCTGCAACCCCGAGAACGGACAAAGGAAGAGCTAGACTGAAAAGGCTGATGAAAGAATTAGCTGATTATCGGTGGCTTGATGGTGATTTAGTATCACACATGGTCACGGTCAATCAGATGATACAAGAAATCATCTGGAATGGTTATCTAATGCCGAATTTTGAGAAGGTGCCGGCTTTGATGAACACTCTTCCACCTGAATGGCAAGCAGTGTTAGATTGGCTATGGGAGGTCAACGTGGTCCCGAATTATGAGAAGCTAGTGGAAGCTTTTGTAAGAGAGTACTATAGGATTGAGTTGGCCAAAACTTCAACCCTTAGATTGAGCGTCACATGGCGCAGAGTGAATTCGCCTTGGTGGCGACATGAAAGCTCTCCAAAAGTTTTTCCATGGTTGGCAAATGTGCCTTCAGTTTTCTCGAGATGTTTTGACTGATAGATTAGAAGGGACATTCCCTAATTATTTCTTAGATTAATTATGAGATGTTTTATGGATGTAAATATCTCTTTCCATGTTGATATTTTTCTTTGTATATATTGCTTAGTGTAATGTATAGTTGTATTATGTGAAAGCACTGTTATTCTATTGGATGTTAGATAATATTTGCTTTCATTCGTTATTGATTGTGGGTAGTTAGCTGTGGGTAGTTATAGAAGTTTTTGTAACTTCATAGAATTGATTTTGCATATGACAATCATATTAATGATAGTTTTAAGTTAGGATTTTTGGAGGATGATTGGAAACGTAGTGACCTTTTGATTCTGAAGCCTTACTTAAAATTATTCATTAATATGATGGGTCTATGTAAATAGGGATGCATAAATGATAGGCATTAATTATTCGTGCATGTATGTCTCGATGTGTTCGATCGATGGTTTCAGCAACTAAGAACGTGATTGCTGATATGAACGGCAACTATTGTGAAATATTGAATATGAAGATTCAATATGTGCTGGAAAAGCAAGAAGCACTAGAAGCTCTTGACCATATTATGGAAGATCTTGAGGGTGTCGTGCGCCACCTTGAGCTAGCAGAGGACTGCCCTTAACGGCATTTGAGCCGAAAACAGACATTTGCAATGATGGTTCTAGCTCGAAAGGGCTTTGTGCTCTAAGCGCAAGCGTATTGATTCGTTCAATATGTGGAAATGCAAAGGATCAAGTCATTGTTGCAAGAAATCAAGAGTTAACCAACACAAGAGAGGAAAACGTCCTCAAGTGAAGAAAATGTCAAGGGTGAGGTGTTACAATTGTGACAAAAGGGTCACTATGCTCGCGACTGTCGTGAGCCAAAGAAGATAAACACCTCTTGCACATTTGAGAACTTTGCTTATGTGTCGAGTTCTGCATCATTGGCTAAATCCAATCCTTTGTGGACTGTAGATTCAGGAACGACAGACCATGTAAGGAAGGATAGAGGATCCTTCATGAAATTCCGACGATACCAACTGGAACTATGTGGATTTATGTGGGAAATAATTTCAGAGTTGAAGTTAAAGGGATTGGCACCTGCCAATTGAACATGCGTGGTGGACGCAACTTGTTCCTACATGATGTTCTATATGCTTCGGAGATTCGTCGAAATTTTGTGTCTGTTTTGGCATTGGTTAAGCTTGGTTTTAGTGTGAACTTCCGTAATAGCGATGTAGATTTGTATTTGGATACAAACTACTATGATTGTGGTCACTTTCTAGATGGTTTTATTGTACTAAATGTTGACTGTGGTGATGTCAATATATGTTATTCCCTTGTTTCACGTCTTCTACTTTATATGATAATGATGTGAATATTGTGGCATGCTAGACTTGGTCATATGGGCCAACAACATATGAAAAGACTAGCCAAAGAGGGCTTGTTGGGCAATATTGAAAAAGTCGATTTGCTTATATGTAAGCATTGCCTAGAAGGGAAAATGACAAGGAAACCATTTCGAAAATGTAAAAGAGCTGAATTTCCTCTGCATTTAATCCATTATGACGTCTGTGGTTCAATGAATGTGAGAGGAAGGCATGGGGCTGTTTATTTCATCACTTTTATAGATGATTATACTCGATTCGGATATGTCTATTTGATTTCTCATAAATCTGAAGCAATAAGTTGTTTTTCAAAAGGTTTATGAACCTGGTTGAAAATCAATTAGACAAGAAAATAAAAGCATTTAGATCCGATCGAGGTCGAGAATAATTATCTGATGAGTTCAGAAAATTATGTGGTGAAAAGGAATAGAAATACAGTTGTCTATTCCATATACTCCTCAACAAAATGGTGTTGCGTAGAGAAGAAACAGAACCCTACTGGAAATGGTTAGGTCCATGATGGCGCATGCTAACTTACATATCACTTTTTGGAGTGATGCGTTGTTAACTGCTGCCTATATACTTAACCGGGTGCCTTCCAAATCAGTTAGTTCCACTCCATATGAGTCATGGATAGGTAGAAAACCGGACTTAAGTTTACTTAAGCCATGGGATTATACTGCCTATACTCATAAGTCCTCTCACAAGTTTGGGAAATTGAGTCCCAGATAAAAGTAGAGTATTTTAATGAGATACTTCGAACACTCGAAAGGGTATGTGTTCATAAGTGAGCAGGAAAGTGGGAGAATAACTGAATTTGAATCAAGGGATGTCATATTCTTAGTGGATGAATTTCCTAAGAAGGGCGAAATAGGGGAAGATTAGTCCCTATTTGAAACCTTGGATCAAGATAATGATCTTAGTGGAGTTCGTCCGAGTGGGAGTAATATGAGAAGTGATGAATTGAATTCAACTCATTCTCAATTACAACCACATGATGAGTCGACATCGTCATTATCTAATCCGAGTGGGAGCATAATGGGGAATGATGTGCTAAGTGTACAGTCTCCCATACGGCGAACAAGTCGCCAAAGGATTCCCCGTCAACGTTTTGACATTGAAGGGGAAACTTCTAATAATTGCTCCACAAGATGAGGATGAGCCAAGAAATATTAATGAGGCTCTGAATTGCCCTAGTAAGGAAAAATGGATTTATGCAATGAAAGAGGAGATGGAGTCAATGAAGTCAAACTAAGTCTGGGAACTGGTTGATCTTCCAAAAGGACGCAGAGCTATTGGGAACAGATGGGTTCTCAAAATAAAGCGAAAGGTTGATGGCTCGATAGAAAGGTATAAGGTTCGTCTTGTGGCGAAGGGGTATGATCAACAGGAAGAAATTGATTATGTAGAAACAATCTCTCCTATAGTGAGATTTACCTTGATTCGCGTAATTCTGGCAATAGTGTTTAATATGGATCTTGAGTTACATCAAATGGATGTAAAGACTGCTTTCCAAGGACTCCACAAGAGAAGGAACAAATGAAACATGTTCCTTATGCTAGTGCTGTTGGGAGCTTGATGTATGCCATGAAGTGTACAAAACTTGACATATGTTATGCAGTTGGAATGGTGAGCAGATACCAATCCAATCCAGGTCAAGCACGTTGGAAAGCCGTTAAAAGAATACTAAGGTATCTAAAGGGGACTGCTGATTATACGCTGAGTTATTATGGAAAGGATCTGCGACTCTAAGGCTATTCTGATGTTGATTAGAGAGAAGATTTAAATGAAAGGAAATCTACCTCTGGGTTTGTTCTCTTACCAAATAATGGCACCATATGTTGGAGCAGTAAGAAACAAAAGTATAAAGCCTTGTCCACGATGGAAACTGAGTTCGTGGCATTATCAGCAGCAGTATAAGAAGATGTTTGGCTTAAGAGATTATTGGATCATTTAGGTGTTATTGGAAGTGCTGCAGATTAATTGTTGGTTAATTATGATAGCCAAGCAGCAAAAGCATACACCAAAGATCCAAAATATCATGGCAAGACCAAACATATAGATACCAAGTATAATTTTTGTCATGGATATGATTGCACGAAAAGAGGTGAACTTAGAGTACATACTACGCATAGAATGGTAGCAGATCCTATGACAAAGCCAATACCTAGAGATGTGTTTTTTGGCCATGTAAAAATCTCTAGGATTGCGTAGAGTCAAATGTACTGGATTGTAATTTCCCTAAAGTGTTCACATTTGATGAATTTGTGTTTTTCATCATTAATGCCTATGAATCTTTGTATGATCTTTATGCATCTTAATGCTTAGTGCATTATTTTAAGTTTAGAAGTATGTCGGACAGATATAAGATTAGCCCACTCACACGGGTAATCGCCTCTATTACTGTGTGATAAATAGAGATGAGACTATTTTTAAGCTTATTATCTAGGTCATAATCGAGAGCTCAAGCTTAAAACACGTATGTCGCCTTAACTGGGTGTTAAGATGATGACATAATACTAACTATGTCCGAAAGTAAAATACCCCACATATTTTACTTTATCTGTCTATGATGCCAGATGTGAGTTCTGATGAATTTAGTAAATGAGTAGATACGTGAACTCAAGTTAGACATTGGGTATGTCTAAACTATCATCTGTACGGTATTGAAAGGTGTAGACATATGCTCCATGGGAAAGGAGTTAATACCGTAATACGTATTTCATACTACGTATGCATGAGACGACCAATAAGAGTGGCAAAAGTTTGATCTCAACTTTTTATGTCGTGTGAGACTCTTGAGGAAAAGAGTTCCTCAATTTTTAGTCCCCTCATGACTTTTACTTATTCTCGAGATTTCTATTTAGTGTTTGCTATCTTAGGATGTTGCCAATGGTCATGAGTTTGATTCGATCTAATGGGGCATTTCTAGAAAAGCAAGCTGAACTGAAAATGAGAGTCTGAAGGAAAGAGGAAGATCGATTTTGGAGAATCACATTGTAGTTTTGTATTCACCGGTTAACCAATTATGACTGTCTTTGGGATAATCATAATTGTGAATACAATATATATATATCGTAGTTTAAAAGAGATCAAGAGAGATATAAATGTGATCAATCGATCTAGGGTACTGCATACTAAATCTACTCGGAGTGTGATGCCCATTATGAGCTGCTATATATTCCTAACAGATGTATGGCAACGAGCTCTCAAAGTATGCTGGTCGCACGGATTATTCACCGGTATGAATGTTGAAGAGAGGAAAAGAGGATTCTGTTCGGTCCACCATGTTAAGTAAGAGTCTATGATGGATTTTTTCTCGATGGGGATGAGTAGGGCCTGTCCGCCCATGTTGGTTTTGGACCACCATGTGCGAGTGGGAGATGATGGATTTTTTCTTTATTGATGGGCCTGAGTTGGCCCGTCCGCCTAAGTTGGGCCCTAAAGGCCCGGCCCACTAGATTAGGGCCCATGGATGAAGGGGTACGATTCCTTTTTGGAGGAACGTATATAAAGGGAGGAGAGAGAGGGAGAAGGCACCCTTTGGCAAATAGAATGTACGTACGCTCCTCTCCCTCTCTCCCTCCAAGAAAAAGAAGAAAAACGCTTACGGCGACACCGTCTTCACTTCAAGGCAAATTGGCATCATCGGATCAGAATTTCTTCCTCGATCTTCGGCATTGGTGTTTAATCTGTGGCTAACAAGGTACGCTCGAATCTGTGGTGTGCTTTACGATCGGTGATACGTGTAATTCCCGGGCTTCGCTTCCGCATTCGTTTTAGGGGTTCGATTGAGTGTCGAATCCGGTTTTCGGGGATCAGACATTCCCAACACTTATTATTTAAAAATATCTCAATTATAATGAAAGAGTTGAAATCTTAAAAGGGAATAGTTAGTTATTTATGCATAATGTGTCTTAAAAATCCATTAGTCACGAATTAACTTTCCTAATTAGATTTGTGGCTTTCGAAGGCCTCTTCAAAGGGAAAACTAGAGGCTATTACATTTCCTATTGCCACGCTCATAATTGATGGAGTGATAGATGATCCCAAAGATGGCACGTTAGTCTATCGGGCTTTAAAGCTTCTTCATTTACTTGGCGATGTTGTGCCCATCTTTCCTTCCATGTTGGTTAAGTTGAAGTAAACACGACATTAAAGACGATTCAACCACTTTCCATGATCGGTCCAATCGTGTAATTGCCGTATTGAAGGGGAGTTGCGAGGGCATTCCAATGGTGCAACTCCAATGAGCAATAATGTTTAGTTGACTTGGACTTTTGGGTTGGGAAAAGGACACAAGTGACACAACTTTCATACAATACTTAATTAAGTGTTATAACTTATGTATGATGCTCATTGGAGGCTCATAAATTTTTTTGATCGATTAATTGAATGCCATTATTCTTTTAAAAATGTTTACTACAAGCACCATGCCACGTTGGATATCCAGCATTTAGGTGAACATTTTAGAAAAGTTTTGGCATTTAAGTGGTCGATTAAAATTTATGGCATTCAAACAAATATTTTTTTAAAAGGTAATTACACTTGTTTTAAAAGTTATGGGTTCTTTTCAAAAAGAGACGAGAAAGGATGTGACTGGCCAAGTAAATAAGTCTTCCATCGACTTCTACCCGTAGGAAATGCAGACTCTCGGAGTGCCTTGTCTATGTGAGTTTGTGTCTCTCCAGGAAGATGCATCTCAATCATCGGCAAGGAAAAAGGAAGTCAATAAATAATTAATAAAGGAGCACCAATAGAGAGAAGAAGAAGAGTCAAGCATGAATTTTTAGTTTCGATCGTATCGAGAAGTTTCTGTTTATTGATTATAAAGAGAAGACATATCTCTGCTTTCTTGCCTGAAACATAAGCACGTTGCATTCCCATCTAAGTACAACATGAACACTCAAACAATGTCATTACACATCCTTTGTTTATTTCTTCTCCTTCATTTAATTGATTCTTTGGACACCCTTGTTCCAAACAATCCCATGAAAGATGGTGATGTCTTAGTCTCCCAAACAAGAAAATTTGCTCTCGGTTTCTTCAGCCCTGGTAATTCCAGCTTGCGTTATGTGGGGATTTGGTACTATGGACAACCGAAGCGAACTGTTGTTTGGGTTGCTAACAGAGAAAAACCTGTGAACGATACTTCAGGAGTTCTTGCATTTGATCATTATGGAAATTTAGTGATCCGTGAAAACAATGGGAGCTTGCCCATTTGGTCAACCAATGTTTCCTCGATGACTTCAAATATTTCTGCTACTGCTCAGCTTCTGGATTCAGGTAATCTGGTTTTGAATCATGATTTGAGCAAAGTGGTTATTTGGCAGAGCTTTGATTATCCCACAGACACCTTTCTTCCGTCCATGAAGCTTGGGTTGGACCGGAGAACTGGTTTGAACCGTTTCGTGACATCTTGGAAATCCAAAGACGATCCAGCGCCAGGCAGTTGTTCATACAGGCTTGAACCAACAGGGTACCCACAGTTTTTCCTTTACAAGGATGGAGCTCCGTATTGGCGGACGGGACCATTAACTATTGGTGTTCCCAAGACGGCTTACGGTTTTATCTATAGTAATGGCACAACAGTGAATGACGCAAAGGAGGTTACTACCATGTATGGCATCATCAGTGCATCGGTTATCTCTAGAATTATGGTGAATGAGTCAGGGTTAGTTAAACACTTCACATGGCTTGATGAAGAGCAGCGGTGGAGTGAGTTTGCTTACCATCCAAAGGAGCAGTGTGACTACTACAGGAATTGTGGACCTAATAGCAACTGTGGCGGAAACACTGCTAACCAGTTAGACTGCACCTGCCTGCCTGGATTTGAGCCCAAGTCTCCAGGCAATCCGTACTTAAGGGATGGATCAGGCGGGTGCAAGAGGAGGCAAGGTGCATCCGTGTGTCAAAGTGGGGAAGGTTTCGTGAAGGTGAAACAGGTGAAGTTGCCGGACACTTCAACAGCGCATGTCAACATGAACCTGAGCTTGAAGGAGTGTGAGCAGGAATGCTTGAGGGATTGCAATTGCACAGCCTATTCGAGTGCAAATGAAACTATGGGGGAATATGGATGCCTCATGTGGTATGGAGATTTAGTGGATACAAGAGCATATTCAGACTTGGGTCAAGATTTATATGTGCGGGTCGATGCAATTGACTTAGGTACTCATTGCTAATATCTACTTCAAATACCTTTATTGCTCTTTTGGGGTTGCAATTACTGTCCCATTCCCTGATCTCGTCTAAAAGGAATTGTTTGTTTCTGATAATTCATATTATCAATTGCACGTATCGCATTCATTTCTGTGACATTCAGGCATCCATGTCATTGGCTCACTTCTTGTGCCTTTTTTACAGCTCGCTACAGTAAAAGGAGTACTCTTGTCAAGAAGGTGATGGCGAAAACAATGTCGGTATCTGTACTAGTGTTGCTGCTCTTAGGCTGCCTTATGTACTACCTTCTGTTGAAGAGGAAAAGAGGTGTGGTGATCTTGCCTTGATAGGAGCTTTTTCTGCCATATTCATTACTCAGTCTATTATACAAGTAGGTAATCATTTCAATGTTTAGGGATAAGAAATCAATTAAATTTAAACTGGAGCTAATCTAGCCAGGATTTTAGGCTACAGGGTGGTTGATTTCAGTACTGGAAACCTTGATCAAAGAAGCTCCACAAACGGTGCATGATAATTAAAAATGCTGTATTGTGATTCGTCATTGTTGAAGGGAAAATTTGTATTGTTCCTACCTCTACAGAAAAATTTCCAGATTGGCCAGAACGGCCAAAAAATAGGCAGTACAGAATTGCTTTCAGCTTCTTTCTTATGTGTTTTATTCAACTGTGTGACAGCAGATAGAAGTGGGCGTAATCATCTGTTTAGTGTTACCACAAGCTCAACATATTTCGACCAAATTCCAGGTCTGAAAGACCTAAATAGCAAAGGTAGGCGAAAAACAGACTTGCCAGTCTTTGATTTTGGAAGTGTAGCTGCAGCCACAAGCAATTTTTCCTCTGCCAATGAGCTCGGCCAAGGGGGTTTTGGATCTGTATATAAGGTAATCAATCTCCCTATTCAACTGAATCCAAATGTTTATCAGATATAAATATGTGTATTCTGCCCACTTCAATTGTCTGTCCCCTAGGGGGATTGATGTCCTCGAATAAAATGCGGTTTCGGAGTGTGACTTGTGTCAACTCTTATCTACCCTTCATCACAAACCCATGAAGTAACCGACGCATCCTCCCAGGAAGTTTAACTACCTAATCTATCTTATATTTTCTCATAACAGCTTTTGAGCCACCGGCTTCATCTGACAGGTCTAAATACTTATTCTTATGATGTGTTCATTTTCACAGGGTGTGATGAATGACGGAACAGAAATAGCGGTTAAAAGGCTCTCAAAATATTCTGGACAAGGAAATGAAGAGTTCAAAAATGAAGTCATGTTAATTGCCAAACTCCAACACCGGAATCTGGTGAAAATCTTAGGTTGCTGCATTCAAGAAGAGGAAAAATTGTTAATTTATGAGTATCTACCCAATAAAAGCTTGGATTCATTACTTTTCGGTAAGTAATCTCTTCCGATGGCTAGAATTTTCGTCTACAGCTAGTATTATGGATAATAACTTGAGGTAATCCCCAAAATTGGTCCAGATGAAACAAAGAGATCACTTCTGGATTGGGGAAAAAGGTATGCAATCGCATATGGGGTAGCTCGGGGACTCATGTATTTACATCAGGATTCAACCCTGAGGATAATCCACAGAGATTTAAAAGTTAGCAATGTCTTACTAGATGATGCATTGAACCCCAAGATTTCAGATTTTGGGCTAGCGAGGATTTGTGGAGGAGACCAAATTGAAGGAAAAACGAAGCGCGTGGTTGGGACATAGTAAGTGTTTTTCTTGAGAACTAAATTATGCGTCGCCCAATTAAACAATGAGAAACTAGAACAAAAGAAAAGAACTCTGACCAACCATTTTCTTTCTTACATACTGAAGTTTCAACCTTTTGTTATGTCCCCCGAACTTCAACAAGGATATTTATATGGTGAATGAGATGTCGATTACTTCTCTCCTTTTGGCTTCTGTAGTGGGTACATGGCACCAGAGTATGCTCTGCAAGGCCGGTTTTCTACAAAATCAGATGTGTACAGTTATGGAGTTTTGTTATTAGAGATCATCACAGGCCAAAGAAACAGTGGGTGCTATCATATGAATCCCTTTAGCAATTTAATTGGCCATGTAAGTATGAAACTCTTACATAATTCAACGTTATGCACAATTTGACCAGTCGCATTGTCACAATCCGAGGTGTTTGGTATGTGTTATTTCCAGGTATGGGAGCTGTGGAAAGGAGGAAAATGCATGGACATTGTGGACAAATCAATTGACAAGACATATTCTAAGGAAATGGTATCGAGGTGCATTCAAATCGGTCTTTTGCCGTGCAAAGATATGCGTCGGATAGACCAACTATGTCCACGGTGGTCTTCATGTTGGGGAATGCTGATGCGGTACTTCCATCCCCGAAACAGCCTGCGTTCATCGACGAGAGCACCCACACTGGAGATATTCAGACAAGATGTAGCAGAACATGTTCCGTTAATGGAGTTACAATTACTGTTCTTGAAGCTCGTTAGTCACATGCCACCACCAGTGAACTGCGTAATCTACTCAACTTGAGAAATTGAGATACTTCCTGTATTGGTAGATAGATGACACCTAAAGGCTAATCGTGTCGTATATGAGGTAAGTTGTAGTTCTGGTGCGTATGAGAAAAGTTCATATGTAGATTAGGTACAATAGACTCCTGTTAAAAATTTCCTTGATCTATTGATTGAGCTCAATCTTTGTCTCTTAAACAGAGACTTGTACATGTAAAGTGCTGTTGCTGCAGTATTCTCTTTCTCCCACAATCATCTAATTGTTGTACCATCTCATTTTACGTTGCCCGAAGTTATCAAATTGCATCTAGAGATGAAAAATAAAGCCCTTACCTTTTCATTTTTCACGTTATTTTTGCATGACAAGTTCATAATAGAGACCTTGCTCTCAAGAAGACGGATCCTTGCTTCACCCACAAACTTGAACGTGGAAATTAATGAATTAAGTGCGAAGGGTCACCTGAAACTGACTCTAATCAAAGGGTCTTCTCGAATCATACGTTTTAAATCTTTTCACTCACTTCTTCGTTAACACTTCTTAATGTCATCATAACAAATTTAAGTGAATTGATTGTATTCCTAATTGGCAACCTTACCTTTTTCGAATTCTACAGAGTTTTGTTGTCTAAAGGACCAATCGTAAAAGAAAAATTATCATTAGTCTACTTATTTTCGGGCGGATATGTTATGCTGATGCGCGCTTACATCTTATCAAGGATTGATGATGACAAAAAGACAATCTCAGTCTCTAAGCCTCTTATTCAATAGAACTTTAAAAAAAAAAAAAAATTATTCTAGCATAGTTTCATGATTAGTGCTGAATTTCCATGTCACAAGAACCTTACTTGAAGTGAAGTATACCTGCATACTTGAATACAATATGTCATTGGTGATGGAAAGAAGACATTTTTGTGGCCGGATCAATTGCATCCTTGACGACATCTTGTGATTTTTTTTCGTTATGGAATTGTGTATGATGTTGGACTTCCTTTAAAGGCAAAAGTTGCTGACATCGTGGAGAATGGAGTGGGGCTATGGCCTGCTGCAAGTTCTGAACTGTCGCAGATTCAAGCAGCCTTGTGTGGGAATATCTCTCCTAATTTGGAGTGGACTGATAAGGTAACTGGAAATCTTCTTCTCAGGGCACTTTACCACAAATAGTTCTTGGAGCAGGATCCGAGCTTCTCTGCAAAACTGCCCAAGCAAAATGGTGCGGTTCACTTTTAATATCTTTAAACATAGTTTCATTGGCTGGTTGGCCATTTTGAATAAGTCGCCTATCAAAAAGAGCTTAAAGAAATGGAGTCCTGTTTTAAATGATGTTGTCTCTTTTTCTAAGTGAAGAGATTACCTTTTTCTTGATTGTGAGATTTGTAAGGATTTGTGAACATGAGTTTATAGGACACGGGGAGCTCGAGTTAATTGAGCATTGATGAATTGGGATTGCAGAGCTGCAATGGATATGTGCTAACTGGATAGGAAGAGCGTCAAATGTATCAATTTTGAAGCTGCGGGGTCTGCAACCAAGTACCACATATGGCTCATGAGGAATAAGATGCAGCAAGAGGTTGACTTCGATGCAACTAGTGCTGCTAACTTCTCCGGAGTCCCAAGGCATTTGTATAGAATGGGCAGCAATATTAAAGCACCGTTCCCTCCCAGTTCCCTCCACGTTAATTGAAAACAAATACCTTCTACATTAATTATAAATTTCTTTTTATTACTCCAGTTATCTAACATTGGTTTTTCCAAACAAAAATTTAATTATTGCACTACATGATCGTGTTACTAACATAAAATGGATTCTTTTAATGACATATAACATGTTTACTTAGAGACCCCCACCTTCCATGCACAAAATTTTTTTCCAACAAAAGAAAAATTGAGAATATGTAAAGTAATTGGAAAACCGTAATCCTTGAACATAAAGATGAAGTTATATCTATTCCTTTTTCATTTAGAGAGACGTTGCATAATTTAAAACTTTAGGGAAAAAGTGATTAGTTAAAATAAAGCAAGCAAAGTTTTAATCAACTTTCCTGATTTGAAGTTCTGCAATGACAAATTTTCAACTTACGCAATATAGAATGAAGTTTATTATTGTATGGTGGGAAAAGTGTTTGAAAAATCTTAAATATATTGTATTCGTGTCAATTTAGTCCTAAATCTTTTGATCCAAGGCCAATTCAGTCCTTCCGGCTAACTTTGATCGAATATTACTAACGTGGGTGCTGGTCAGCTTACATGACACAATTAGTACTAACGTAAAAACCTTTTAATAATATTTTGATAATTTTTATTTATTTTATTTTTTCCATTTTTTATTTCTCTTTTTTATGGTTCTTTCTCCTTCCTCTAGTTGGTCGTCGAACCTCAATGACCAACTAGAGATGAGGGATGATGAGGGTCGAGTCTTACTTGCATAGCATGAGACCGCCCTCACGGCCTCTAGCAAGGTCTTGTGTGACATCCTGGATTTTTCACTTCTACTTTCAATTAGATTAATTGGGCATTTCATCGACGCGCTTATTGGACTGTTCTCGAGCTAATCACTCTTGAGATAACTAGACTATCGAGGAAGCCATTAAGGATTTTAAGGCAAATAGACTTGAGGATTCTACTAGGAATCGGTTGCTCGACCGTGTTCATCTACTGAGATCATTACGGCACAGACATAAATTGATTAGAGATCAGAGATAGGTCGGTTCAACTAAGATAAGTGGTTAAATGTGGGTGATCCCACTAAATTGCAAAATTCTTATCGATCGACACTAGTTTGATTTTTCTATTGTTTTGGTATCTTGTATCCATATTTGAAATCTCGAGATTTTCACGACCATCGAGAGTTGCAAATGTGTTGAAGGGGTTTATTATGGTTCGAAGAAAATTGATCATGGGTCATTTGCACTAAAAAAAAAGTTCTGAAAGCTACCCGATAACCTAGGTCACGCTAAAAACGCGTCGGATTGAAATTAACTACGAATTTGAATCCGATTTCATAAATTAAAGATTCTGTCATGTCATAATAAATTCTAGGAACGTCGACTCAGTCTCAAAAAAAATTTCTGCAACCCGAGACTTTTTGGGAAAAAGTCATTCTAGGGCCGTTTTTGTTCAGAAAGTGTCGGGGATCGTTTTTTATTACGAAATTGGGAAGCAAGTGGGATCAATGGTGAGGAAAAATATCGATTTGATCATTGAGGTGCTAATTGAAATTATGAGGGCCAAATTGGATCGAATTGAGAAGCAATTAGTGCCCATTTGATACCAAAAACCCATGAAATTCGTATGTCCCCCACCCTCACAACTTTTGGACCATTTCAAACTTCTAAATGGGGAGCATGGGTGGCTGGATTGTGGCCAAGGAAGCTAGACATGGCTATGGTTGAGTCAATGAGACAATTTGGTGGAAAAACAAGCCAAGTGGCCCCGCTTTTGCAGCAGCCTCCTTCTTCCTCAATCCACTTGCTTTCTCCATTGTTAAGGGTGCTTAGAAGCTTGAGAAAACTAGAGAAGCAAGCCCCCTTGCCGTTCAACCAAGCCGCACGCCCACCGAACCGTTTTCCTCATCTATTTTCCTTTATTCCAGTTTCTACTCCTATTGCCACTCTCATAATTGATGGAGAGATAGATGATCCCAAAGATGGCACGTTAGTCTATTGGGCTTTAAAGCTTCTTCACTTACTTGGCGATGTCGTGCCCATCTTTTCTTCAATGTTGGTGAAGTTGAAGTAAACACAACATTAAAGACGCTTCAACCACCTTCCATAATCAGTCCAATGGTGTAATTGCTGTATTGAAGGGGAGTTGTTCGGGGATTCCAATTTTGCAACTCCAACGAGCAATAATGTTTAGTTGAGTTGGACTTTTGGGTTGTGAAAAAGACACAAGAAGTAACACAACTTTCTACAATACTTACTTAAGTGCCATAACTTATATATAACACTTATTTAAGGGTTATAACTTCTTTTTTCATTGATTACTTCAATGTTATTATTTTTTAAAAGCGGTTTGTCATGTCAGACTATTATTTTGGTGAATAATTTTAAAATATTTTTGTACTTAAGTGATAAAGTTATAATATTGAAGTAACCGACACTTGTTTTAAAAGTTATGGGTTCTTTTTTTCTTTTTCTTTTTTGTCGGTAGTTATGGGTTCCTTTCAAAAGAAGGGAAATGATGTGACTGGCCAATTAAATAGGTCTTCCATTGACTGCTGACCGTAGGAAATGCAGACTCTCGGAGTCCCTTGTCTATGTGAATTTGTGTCTCCCCGGGAGCGAGGCATATCAATCATCGGCAGGAAAAAGAAAGTCAATAATAATTAATAAAGGAGCACCAATAGAGGGAAGAAGAAGAGTCAAGCATGGACAGGTGATGTGAAAGTCGCCCCTTCGAGGTATTTGCCCCGGGGTACGGTTTTATTATTGAATTTTCCGTTGATAAGAACGGTCACAAATGGTAGTTCCACTCATCAATTGAAACCTCGACCGCATTGAAAAGTTTCTGGTTTATTGATTATAAAGAGAAGACATATCTCTGCTTTCTTGCCTGAAACATAAGCACGTTGCATCCCCATCAAAATACAACATGAACACTCAAACAGTGTCATTACACTTCCTTTGTTTATTTCTTCTCCTTCATTTCATTGATTCTTTGGACACCCTTGTTCCAAACAATCCCATGAAAGATGGTGATGTCTTAGTCTCCCAAGCAAGAAAATTTGCTCTCGGTTTCTTCAGCCCTGGTAATTCCAGCTTGCGTTATGTGGGGATTTGGTACTATGGACAACCGGAGCGAACTGTTGTTTGGGTTGCTAACAGAGAAAAACCTGTGAACGATACTTCAGGAGTTCTTGCATTTGATCATTATGGAAATTTAGTGATCCGTGAAAACAATGGGAGCTTGCCCATTTGGTCAACCAATGTTTCCTCTATGACTTCAAATAATTCTGCTACTGCTCAGCTTTTGGATTCAGGTAATCTGGTTTTGAATCATGATTTGAGCAAAGTGGTTATTTGGCAGAGCTTTGATTATCCCACAGACACCTTTCTTCCGTCCATGAAGCTTGGGTGGGACCGGAGAACTGGTTTGAACCGTTTCGTGACATCTTGGAAATCCAAAGACGATCCAGCACCAGGCAGTTGTTCACACAGGCTTGAACCAAGAGGGTACCCAGAGGAATTCCTTTACAAGGATGGAGCTCCGTATTGGCGGGGCGGACCAGTAACTGTTGCCGTTCTTAAGACAGCTTACGGTTTTATCTATAGTAATTCCACAATTGTGATTAATGCGGAGGAGGTTACTGAAATGTACGGCATCGTCGACGCATCGGTCATCTCTAGAATTGTGGTGCATGAGTCAGGGTCAGTTAAGCACTTCATATGGCATGATGAAGAGCAGCGGTGGACCGA
Organism: Eucalyptus pumila; assembly: GCA_016097595.1. Lineage (NCBI taxonomy): Eukaryota > Viridiplantae > Streptophyta > Magnoliopsida > Myrtales > Myrtaceae > Eucalyptus > Eucalyptus pumila. The sequence goes on from CM027849.1 coordinate 8,980,311, forward strand.
GTTTTTATACTATCCAAAGGAGCAGTGTGACTACTACGGCAAGTGTGGGTCTAATGGCAACTGTGGTGCAAACAATGCAGACCAGCTTGACTGCACATGCCTGCCTGGATTTGAGCCAAAGTCTCCAGGAGATTGGTACTTAAGGGACGGATCAGGCGGGTGCAAGAGGAGGCAAGGTGTGTCACTGTGTCAAAGTGGGGAAGGTTTCGTGAAGGTGAAACAGGTGAAGTTGCCAGACACTTCAACAGTGCATGTCGACATGAACCTGAGCTTGAAGGAGTGTGAGCAGGAATGCTTGAGGGATTGCAATTGCACAGCTTATTCGAGTGCAAATGAAAGTATGGGGGAATATGGATGCCTCAAATGGTATGGAGATTTAGTGGATGTAAGAGCATTTTCAGACGCGGGTCAAAATTTATATGTGCGGGTCGATGCAATTGACCTAGGTACTCATTGCTAATATCTACTTCAAACACTTTTGCTGCTGCTGTGGGTTTGTAATTGCTGTCCCAATTTCTCACGGTCACTTATCTTGATGAAACTGTTCGCTTCTGATGGGTCATGTTTAAACTGCATTTGTTGCATTCATTTCTGTGACATTTGCACGTTCCATGTCAACGGCACACTTCTTGTGCCTTCTTTTACAGCTCGCTATAGGAAAAGGAGTACTCTTGTCAAGAAGGTGATGGCGGCAACAGTGTCGGTATCTGTACTGGTGTTGCTGCTCTTAGGCTGCCTTGTGTACTGCCTTCTGTTGAATCGGAAAAGAGGTGTGGTGATCTTGCCTTGATAGAAGCTTTTTCTGCCATATTCATTACTCAGTCTATTATACAAGTAGGTAATCATTTCAATGTTTAGGGATAAGAAATCAATTAAATTTAAACTGGAGCTAATCTAGCCAGGATTTTAAGCTACAGGGTGGTTGATTTCAGTACTGGAAACCTTGATCAAAGAAGCTCCACAAACGGTGCATGATAATTAAAAATGCTGTATTGTGATTCGTCATTGTTGAAGGGAAAATTTGTATTGTTCCTACCTCTACAGAAAAATTTCCAGATTGGCCAGAACGGCCAAAAAATAGGCACTACAGAATTGCTTTCAGCTTCTTTCTTATGTGTTTTATTCAACTGTGTGACAGCAGATAGAAGAGGGCATAATCATCTGTTTAGTGTTACCACAAGCTCAACATATTTCGACCAAATTCCAGGTCTGAAAGACCTAAATAGCAAAGGTAGGCGAAAAACAGACTTGCCAGTCTTTGATTTTGGAAGTGTAGCTGCAGCCACAAGCAATTTTTCCTCTGCCAATGAGCTCGGCCAAGGGGGTTTTGGATCTGTATATAAGGTAATCAATCTCCCTATTCAACTGAATCCAAATGTTTATCAGATATAAATATGTGTATTCTGCCCACTTCAATTGTCTGTCCCCTAGGGGGGATTGATGTCCTCGAATAAAATGCGGTTTCGGAGTGTGACTTGTGTCAACTCTTATCTACCCTTCATCACAAACCCATGAAGTAACCAACGCATCCTCCCAGGAAGTTTAACTACCTAATCTATCTTATATTTTCTCATAACAGCTTTTGAGCCACCGGCTTCATCTGACAGGTCTAAATACTTATTCTTATGATGTGTTCATTTTCACAGGGTGTGATGAATGACGGAACAGAAATAGCGGTTAAAAGGCTCTCAAAATATTCTGGACAAGGAAATGAAGAGTTCAAAAATGAAGTCAGGTTGATTGCCAAACTCCAACACCGGAATCTGGTGAAAATCTTAGGCTGCTGCATTCAAGAAGACGAAAAACTGTTAATTTATGAGTATTTACCCAATAAAAGCTTGGATTCATTACTTTTCGGTAAGTAATCTCTTCCGATGGCTAGAATTTTCGTCTACAGCTAGTATTATGGATAATAACTTGAGGTAATCCCCAAAATTGGTCCAGATGAAACAAAGAGATCACTTCTGGATTGGGGAAAAAGGTATGCAATCGCATATGGGGTAGCTCGGGGACTCATGTATTTACATCAGGATTCAACCCCGAGGATAATCCACAGAGATTTAAAAGTTAGCAATGTCTTACTAGATGTTGCATTGAACCCCAAGATTTCAGATTTTGGGCTAGCGAGGATTTGTGGAGGAGACCAAATTGAAGGAAAAACGAAGCGCGTGGTTGGGACATAGTAAGTGTTTTTCTTGAGCATTAAATTATGCTTCACCCAATTAAACAATGAGAAACTAGAACAAAAGAAAAGAACTCCAACCAACCACTTTCTTTCATACTGAAGTTTCAACCTTTTGTTATGTCCCCCGAACTTCAACAAGGATATTTATATGGTGAATGAGATGTCGATTACTTCTCTCCTTTTGGCTTCTGTAGTGGGTACATGGCACCAGAGTATGCTCTGCAAGGCCGGTTTTCTACAAAATCAGATGTGTACAGTTATGGAGTTTTGTTATTAGAGATCATCACAGGCCAAAGAAACAGTGGGTGCTATCATATGAATCCCTTTAGCAATTTAATTGGCCATGTAAGTATGAAACTCTTACATAATTCAACGTTGTGCACAATTTGACCAGTCGCATTGTCACAATCCGAGGTGTTTGGTATGTGTTATTTCCAGGTATGGGAGCTGTGGAAAGGAGGAAAATGCATGGACATCGTGGACAAATCAATTGACAAGACATATTCTAAGGAAATGGTATCGAGGTGCATTCAAATCGGTCTTTTGTGCGTGCAAAGATATGCGTCGGATAGACCAACTATGTCCACGGTGGTCTTCATGTTGGGGAATGCTGATGCGGTACTTCCATCCCGAAACAGCCTGCGTTCATCGACGAGAGCACCCACACTGGAGATATTCAGACAAGATGTAGCAGAACATGTTCCGTTAATGGAGTTACAATTACTGTTCTTGAAGCTCGTTAGTCACATGCCACCACCAGTGAACTGCGTAATCTACTCAACTTGAGAAATTGAGATACTTCCTGTATTGGTAGATAGATGACACCTAAAGGCTAATCGTGTCGTATATGAGGTAAGTTGTAGTTCTGGTGCGTATGAGAAAAGTTCATATGTAGATTAGGTACAATAGACTCCTGTTAAAAATTTCCTTGATCTATTGATTGAGCAAAATTTCCTTGATCTATTGATTGAGCTCAATCTTTGTCTCTTAAACAGAGACTTGTACATGTAAAGTGCTGTTGCTGCAGTATTCTCTTTCTCCCACAATCATCTAATTGTTGTACCATCTCATTTTACGTTGCCCGAAGTTATCAAATTGCATCTAGAGATGAAAAATAATGCCCTTACCTTTTCCTTTTTCAAGTTATTTTTGCATTACAAGTTCATAATAGAGACCTTACTCTCAAGAAGACAGGGATCCTTGCTTCACCCACAAACTCGTACGTGGAAATCAATGTGAAGGCTTTTTAAGAAATTGGGCTTAAGGTCCGTCCGCCCAAGTTGGGCCGAAAGCCCGGCCCACGGGAATAGGGCCCGTGGAAGGAGAGAGGTATAAAAGGGAGGAGAAAAAGAGAAAAAGTACCGTTTTGAAAAACAGAAAACGTACGTACGCCTCCCGGCTTTCTCTCTCTCGCTTTCTCTCCCAAAAAGGCAAACAGTGAGGCGCGAAGGCGATTTTGTTTCACCGGATCAACAGACCAAGTTTCTCTTCCTCTATCGTCGCGTGTCTAACTGTGGCTTAAAAGGTATGCTTGAATCCGTGGTGTGCTTTAGGATCGGTGATACGTGTTGTTTTTCCTGGGCTTCGCTTCCGCATTCGATTTAGTGTCGAATCCGGTTTTTCGGGGGATCGGCCATTCCCAACATTGGTATCGAGCCATAGTTCACGTTTTCCCGAGCGTTCTTCAACCATTTTACTGAGTTTTCGTAAGTCGAAACCGTTTTCTGAACACATGGGGAGAAAGGCGACGTCGAGACGAGTCTCGCGATGAGTCGTGCGCCGCCGGGCGACGCCGCACGCGCCCACATGCGCCGCCGGGAAGCCCGCGCGTGGGCGCGACACGCCCGGAAGCGCTACCTCGCCTGGGCCGCGTGCGGCACACGCGCCCGGTCGGCGAACCGGCGCGTGCACACCGCCGGCCGGCGAGCCGGCACGCACCAGCCCGCCGGACCGACGCGTGCGACGTCGCATGACGTCACCCAACAGTCAATAACCACTAGGGTGACGTCATTGATGACGCCGCACGGCGACGTTTCGCCAGGCGGTCACCGACCGGCGACCCGACCCGCACGAGATCCGGCATGCACGTGTGCGTCACGTGCCGTCGGTTCGCATGAGTCGGGCCCACCGGCCCAACCGACCCGGCCGGTCCGACCGGTCTATCCGGTCCGACCGGTCCGACGACCGACGACCGTTGACCGTTGACCACCGTTGACCGACGACCGTTGACCCAAGAAAAAAAAAAGGAAAGGAATGTGTTTCTTTTTCAATTAAGTCTATGTGGATTATAATGTGATCCCTTATTTGTTCTGCATTTGTTGCGGGAACAATGCCTCCTCTGAGATTGCGCACACCTATTCGCGCAATTACCGATGAACAAAAGGATAGGCTGTCTAAGTTGATAGCTGAGCTGACTGATCATCGATGGGAGAGAGGTGACTTAATTGATCATGTCCTTGAAGTCAACGGAAAATCAACAAGGTCATATGGAATGGTCGTCTATGTCACTGATCGAGAGATGGTGCGATTTTTCATAAACACTCTTCCACCTGAATGGCAAGATGTGTTGAATCGCATATGGGATGTCAACGGAGCTGCTTCCTATAAGAAAATTGTGATGGATTTTGTAAATGAATATTACTGTATTGTTTCACGGGAAAAGATCAAGAAATTGAACAAAAGATGATCTTTCCCAGTTCGTGTGCTGACTTGGTGTTAGTTGTATTGGCTGATATATGTTAAGTGTGATTTGTGGACATATTATGTAATGATTACTACCTAATTGTGTTAATTGAAAGCATTATTGTTTTATTGGATGTCTATAATATGTTGCTTTTATCGTGCTGGTTGTTGTGGGTAATTAGGCGTAGGCGCAGTTTTAGAAGTTTTTGTAGCTTCATAGAATTGATTTTGCATAAGACAATTATATTGATGATAGTTTTAAGTTAGGATTTTGGAGGATGATTGGAAACATAGTGACCTTTTGATTCGAAGCCTTACTTGAAATTATTCATTAATATGATAGGTCTATGTAAATAGGGATGCATAAATGATAGGCATTAATAATTCGTGCATATTTGTCGATTTGTTCGATCAATGGCTTCAACCACAAAGAGCATAGTTGCCGAGCTGAACAAAGGTGAAAAGCTCAATGGTGACAACTATGAGAATTGGCAAGTGAAAATCCAGTATGTGTTGGAAGAGCAAGAAGCACTTGAGGCTCTTAACCTAACCATGGTAGAACCTGAAGATGGAACCACTGCACAGCACAAAAGAGACAATGAAGCTTTTTCTGCGTGGAAAAGAAAGAACTCTCTAGCTCGCATCACGTTGCTGAGCAGCATGGAAAATGACGTCATGCGAGAGTTTAGGCGTTTTGACAATGCCAAGGAAATGTGGGAGGCATTGGCAGCTAGATTTGGTCATACTTCGGTGACCAGACCAAGATAGCTCACTATTAGGTTTGACTCCTATAAGAAGCCTCATGGTCACACCATGAAGCAACATCTTAGAAATATGTCAAACATGATAAATGAGCTGAAAAATGCTGGCCATGTCCTCACAGATGAGCAGCGAGGTGCAAGCAAGTGATTCGTTCCTTGCCTCAAAGTTGGGAGCATATGAAGGTGCACCGACTCATAATGAAAATATCAAAACCTTCGAGGATGCAATGCGCCATCTTGAGCTGGAAGAGGACCGCCTCTTGGCGGCTAAGCCGGATGCTGAACTCTATCATGCTAGTTCTAGCTCAAATGGAGCTTCGAGCTCCAAGCGCAAGCACCCTAACCGGTTTGATAAAGGGAAAGGCAAGGAAAAAGGTCATTCGGGAAGAAACCCAAGTTTAACCAACCGGGAAGAGGAAAACGTCCTCGCATGAAGAAGCTAGCAAGGGTGAAATGCTACAACTGTGACAAGAAGGGTCACTATGCTCGCGTCGTGAGCCAAAGAATGTATGCACCCCTTGTACTTTTCAGAACTTTGCTTTTATGTCGAGTTCTGTGTTCTTAACTGAGTCTAATCCTTTGTGGACTGTGGATTCAGGAGCGACGGACCATGTAGCGAAGGATAGAGGATCCTTCGTGGAATTCCGACGAGTGCCAACTGGAACTAAGTGGATCTATGTGGGAAACAACTCCGAGCCGAAGTGAAAGGAATTGGCACATGCCAACTGAATATGCGTGGTGGGACGACTTTGTTCCTTCATGATGTATTGTATGCTCCGGAGATTCGTCGAATTTAGTGTCTGTATTAGTGTTGGTTAAATTAGGTTTTAATATGAACTTCTATAGTAGAGGTGTGAATTTGTTTTTGGATACAAATTACTATGGTTGTGGTTATTTTCTGGATGGTTTCATTGTATTAGATATTGATTATGTTAATGCAAATGTTTGTTATTCCCTTCTCACGTCTCCTAATACATATGATAATGATGTGAATGTGTGGTATGCTAGACTTGGTCACATTGGCCAACAGCGTATGAATAGACTAGCCAAAGAGGGCTTGTTGGGCAACATTGAAAAAGTCGATTTGTCCATCTGTAAGCATTGCCTAGAAGGGAAAACGACAAGGAAACCATTTGGAAAATGTAAAAGAGCTGAATTTCCTATGCATTTAATCCATTCGATGTACGTGGTCCAATGAATGTGAGACGAAGGCATGGGGCTGTTTATTTCATCACTTTTATAGATGATTATACTCGATTCGGATATGTCTATTTGATTTCTCATAAATCTGAAGCAATAAGTTGTTTCAAAAGGTTTATGAACCTGGTAGAGAATCAATTAGACAAGAAAATAAAAACATTGAGATCCGATCGAGGTCGAGAATATTTATCGATGAGTTCAGAAAATTATGTGATGAAAAAGGAATAGAAAGACAGTTTTCTATTCCATATACTCCTCAACAAAATGGTGTTGCGGAAAGAAGAAACAGAACCCCGGAAATGGTTAGGTCCATGATGGCGCATGCTAACTTACCTATTACCTTTTGGAGTGATGCGTTGTTAGCCGCTGCCTATATACTTAACCGTGTGCCTTCCAAATCAGTTACTTCCACTCCATATGAGTTATGGATGGTGAAAACCGGACTTAAGTTTTCTTAAGCCATGGGGTTGTGCTGCCTATACACATGAGTCCTCTCACAAGTTTGGGAAACTGGGTCCCGAGAGGAAAGAAGAGTATTTTCATAAGTTACTCGAACACTCGAAAGGGTATGTGTTCATAGGTGAGCAGGAAAGTGGGAGTATAGCGAGTTTGAATCACGAGATGTCACATTCTTAGAGGATGAATTTCCTAATAAGGGCGAAATAGGGAAGATTGTTCCCTATTTGAAACCTTGGATCAAAATAATGACCTTAGTGGACTTCATCCAAGTGGGAGCACAATGGGGAATGATGTGCAAAGTGTATAATCTCCCATATCGGCGAACAAGTCGCCAAAGTATTCCTCGTCGACGTTTTGACATTGAAGGGGAGACTTTTATGGTTGCTCCACAAGATGAGGATGAGCCAAGAAATATTAATGAGGCTCGAATTGCCCTAGTAAGGAAAAATGGATTCATGCAATGGAAGAGGAAATGGAGTCAATGAAATCAAACCAAGTACGTGAACCGGTTGATCTTCCAAAGGACGCGAGCTATTGGGAACAAGTGGGTTCTCAAAATAAAGCGAAAGGGCTGATGGCTCGATTGAAAGGCATAAGGCTCGCCTTGTGGCGGGGTATAATCAGGGGAAGGAATTGATTATGAAGATACGTTTTCTCCCGTAGTGAGATTTACCTCGATTCGCATTATTCGGCAATAGTGGCTAGTGCGGATCTTGAATTACATCAAATGGATGTAAAGACTGCTTTCCTCAATGGAGAATTAGAGGAAGAAATATATATGAAACAACCTGCTGGTTTCATAGTGAAAGGCCAAGAAGAAAAAGTATGTCGACTTTTGAGGTCGATATATGGTCTTAAACGTCATCAAGACAATGGTATATACGTTTTCATAATGCCATAATAGCATATGATTTACAATGATTGATAAGGATCATTGTGTATATATCAAAAGATCCAATGATCAATTTGTGATCATATCATTATATATTGATGATATACTAATTGCCGGAAGTAATATGGAGTTTGTTCATACTGTCAAGAGTTGGTTGTCTTCCAACTTTGAGATTAAGGATATAGGTGAGGCTGCATACATTCTTGGAGTTAAGATTTCAAGAGATCGTCTGAAGAGATCGTTGTCTCTTTCGCAAGAAACCTATATAAATAAGGTTCTTGAACGATTTCGTATGCAAGATTGTAAACCCATAAACACTCCTATTGCAAAGGTGAAGGATTGAGCCATAGACGTGTCCAATGACTCCACAAGAGAAGGAACAAATGAAAAATGTTCCTTATGCTAGTGCTTTGTTGGGAGCTTGATGTACGTTATGATGTGTACAAGACCCGACATATGTTTTGCAGTTGGAATGGTGAGTAGATACCAATCCAATCAGGTCCAGCACATTGGAAAGCGTTAGAGAATACTTGAGGTATCACGAAGGGAACTGCTGATTACAAGTTGAATTACCAAGGAAATGATCGCGACTTGAAGGTTATTCGAGATCTTGATTGGGGAGGAGATTTGGATGAAAGGAAATCTACCTCAGGATTTGCTTTCTTACGAGCAATGGCGCCATATCATGGAGTAGTAAGAAGCAAACGTGCATAGCCTTATCCATGATGGAAGCTGAGTTCGTGGCATTATCAGAAGAGTACAAGAAGTTTGGCTTAAGAAATTTTTGGATCATTTAGGTGTTATTGAGAAAGTTGCAAATCCATTGTTGGTTAACCGTGATAGCCAAGCAGCTATAGCGTACACCAAAGATCCAAAATATCATGGCAAGACCAAACATATAGATACCAAGTATAACTTTGTCAAGGATATGGTTGCACGAAAAGGATGTGAACTTACGAGTACATATCTACGCATAGAATGGTAGCAGATCCTATGACAAAGCCAATACCTAGAGATGTGTTTTGTGGTCATATAAAATCTCTAGGATTGCATAGAGTCGATGTACTGGATTGTAATTTCCCTGATTTGTTCACATTTATGAATTAGTGTTGTTTCATTATTAATGCCTATGAATCTTTGTATGATCTTTATGCATCTTAATACTCAGTGTATTATTGAAAGTTGAGGAAGTATGTCGGACAGATAAAAAGATTAGCCCACTCACACGGGTAATCGCCTCTATTTACTATGTGATGAATAGAGATGAGACTGTTTTTAAGCTTATTATCTAGGTCATAATCGAGAGCTCAAGCTTAAAATACGTATGTCGCCTTAACTGAGTGTTTAGATGAGGACATAATACTTACTATGTCCGAAAGTAAAATACCCCACATATTTTACTTTATCTGTCTAAGATGAGATATGAGTTTCGATGAATTTTGTAAAAGAGTAGATACGTGAACTCAAGTTAGACATTGGGTATGTCTAAACTATCATCCGTACGGTATTGAAAGATGTAGACATACGCTCCATGGGAAAGGAGTTAATACCGTAATACGTATTTCATACTACGTATGCATAAGATGACCAATAAGAGTGGCAAAAAGTTTAATCTCAACTTTTATGACGTGTGAGACTCTTGAGGAAAAGAGTTCCTCAACTTTAGTGCCCTCATGACTTTTACTTATTCTCAAGGTTTCTATTTAGTGTTTGCTATCTTAGGATGTTGCCAATGGTCATGAATTGATTCGATCTAATGGGACATTTCTAGAAAAGCAAGCTGAACTGAAATTGAGAGTTTGAAGGAAAGAGGAAGATCGGTTTTGAGGAATCACATTGTGGTTTTGTATTCACTGGTCGACCAATTATGATTGTCTTTGTGATAATTATAATTGTGAATACAATATATATATATATATATATATATCATGTTTAAAAGAGATCAAGAGAGATATAACATGTGATCGATCGATCTAGGGTACTGCATACTAAATCTACTCAGAGTGTGACGCCCATTATGAGCTGCTATATATTCCTAACGAGATGTATAGCAACGAGCTCTCAAAGTATCTTTGGTCGCACGGATTATTCACCGGTATGAATGTTGAAAAGAAGTAAAGAGAATCCTGTTCGGCCCACCATGTGCGAGTGGGAGATGAAGGCTTTATAAGAAATTGGGCTTAAGGCCCGTCCGCCCAAGTTGGGCCGAGAAAGCCCGGCCCACAGGGGAATAGGGCCCGTGGAAGGAGAGAGGTATAAAAGGGAGGAGAAAAAGAGAGAAAAAGTACCGTTTTGAAAAACAGAAAACGTACGTACGCTCTCCCGCTTCTCTATCTCTCGCTTTCTCTCCCAAAAAGGCAAACAGTGAGGCGCGAAGGCGATTTTGTTTCACAGGATCAACAGGACTAAGTTTCTCTTCCTCTATCGGCGTCGGTGTCTAATCTGTGGCTTAAAAGGTATGCTCGAATCCGTGGTGTGCTTTAGGATCGGTAATACATGTTGTTTTTCCGGGCTTCGCTTCCGCATTGATTTAAGGGTTCGATTTAGTGTCGAATCCGGTTTTCGGGATCGGTCATTCCTAACACAATGAATTAAGAGCGAAGGGTCAAGTGATCGCGAGGCTTGGCCTGGCCGAGCGGCGCGAGGCTCGGCCTTGCTAGGCCATCGCCAAGCGACGCCATCCTGGAGGTGGCCGGCGAGGCCAAGCCTCGTCGGTGGCTGGGCGGATTCGGCCTCGCCTAGCCTAGGTGAGGCTAAGCCTCGCATAGCCATGGCTCGCTCGGCCGACGAGCCTTACCATGGCTCGCCCTCTCCCAGGGGACCAATGACCCTCCGGCGAGGTCGCCGGGCCCTCGTCTGGCTGGTCACCGGCGTCGGCCAAGGCCAAAGCTGGTGAATGGCAAAAGGAGGAAGAAGAAGAAGAAGAAAAATGAGAAGAAAAAAAAAAGTGTTTCTCGGAAGTGTTCCTGGGAACAAGAACCAAATTTTTTCTACCTCTTGTTTTTACGTTTCAAATCTGTTACAGGGAACCGAAAACAAAAGTGCAAACAAACGCGATTCTGTTATTTTTTTGTTCCCCGGAACAAAAGTACCAAAATCTTTGTTCCGCCGGAACAGAAATTTTAAACAAACACATCCTAAGCCTCTTATTTAATAGAATTTTCAAAAAAAAAATTAATTCCAGCGTAGTTTCATGATTAGTCCTGAATTTCCATGTCATAAGAACCTTACTTGAAGTGAAGTAGACCTGCATACTTTAATACAATATGTCATTGGTGATGGAAAGAAGACATTTTTGTGGCCGGATCAATTGCATCCTTGACGACATCTTGTGATTTTTCGTTATGGAATTGTGTATGATGTTGGACTTCCTTTAAAGGCAAAAGTTGCTGACATCGTGGAGAATGTAGTGGGGCTATGGCCTGCTGCAAGTTCTGAACTGTCGCAGATTCAAGCAGCCTTGTGTGGGAATATTTCTCCTAATTTGGAATGGACTGATAAGGTAACTGGAAATCTTCTTCTCAGGGCACTTTACCACAAATAGTTCTTGGAGCAGGATCCGAGCTTCTCTGCAAAACTGCCCAAGCAAAATGGTGCGGTTCACTTTTAATATCTTTAAACATAGTTTCATTGGCTGGTTGGCCATTTTGAATAAGTCGCCTATCAAAAAGAGCTTAAAGAAATGGAGTCCTGTTTTAAATGTTGTCGTCTCTTTTTCTAAGTGAAGAGATTACCTTTTTCTTGATTGTGAGATTTGTAAGGATTTGTGAACATGAGTTTATAGGACACGGGGAGCTCGAGTTAATTGAGCATTGATGAATCGGGATTGCAGAGCTGCAATGGATATGTGCTAACTGGATAGGAAGAGCGTCAAATGTATCAATTTTGATGTTGCGGGGTCTTTAACCAAGTACCACATATGGCTCGTGAGGAATAAGATGCAGCAAGAGGTTGACTTCGATGCAACTAGTGCTGCTAACTTCTCCGGAGTCCAAGGGATTTGTATAGAATGGGCAGCAATATTAAAGCACCGTTCCTCCCAGTTCCCTCCACGTTAATTGAAAACAAATACCTTCTACATTAATTATAAATTTCTTTTTATTACTCCAATTATCTAACATTGGTTTTTCCAAACAAAATTTAATTATTGCACTACATGATCGTGTTACTAACATAAAATGGATTCTTTTAATGACATATAACATGTTTACTTAGAGACCCCCACCTTCCATGCACAAAAAATTTTTCCAACAAAAGAAAAAATGAGAATATGTAAAGTAATTGGAAAACTTAGTAATCCTTGAACATAAAGATGAAGTTATATCTATTCCTTTTTCATTTAGAGAGCGTTGCATAATTTAAAACTTTAGGGGAAAAGTGATTAGTTAAAATAAAGCAAGCAAAGTTTTAATCAACTTTCCTGATTTGAAGTTCTGCAATGACAAATTTTCAACTTACGCAATATAGAATGAAGTTTATTATTGTATGGTGGGAAAAGTGTTTGAAAAAATCTTAAATATATTGTATTCGTGTCAATTTAGTCCTAAATCTTTTGATCCAAAGCCAATTCAGTCCTTCCGGCTAACTTTGATCGAATATTACTAACGTGGGTGCTGGTCAGCTTACATGACACAATTAGTACTAACGTAAAAACCTTTTAATAATATTTTGATAGTTTTTATTTATTTTATTTTTTCCATTTTTTATTTCTCTTTTTTATGGTTCTTTCTCCTTCCTCTAGTTGGTCGTCGAACCTCAATGACCAACTAGAGATGAGGGATGATGAGGGTCGAGTCTTACTTGCATAGCATGAGACCGCCCTCACGGCCTCTAGCAAGGTCGTGTGTGACATCCTGGATTTTTCACTTCTACTTTCAATTAGATTAATTGGGCATTTCATCGACGCGCTTATTGGACTGTTCTCAGAGCTAATCACTCTTGAGATAACTAGGACTATCAGAGGAAGCCATTAAGGATTTTAAGGCAAATAGACTTGAGGATTCTACTAGGAATCGGTTGCTCGACCGTGTTCATCTTTGAGATCATTACGCCCGACATAAATTGATTAGAGATCAGAGATAGGTCGGTTCAACTAAGATAAGTGGTTAAATGTGGGTGATCCCACTAAATTGCAAAATTCTTATCGATCGACACTAGTTTGATTTTTCATTGTTTTGGTATCTTGTATCCATATTTGAAATCTCGAGATTTTCCACGACCATCGAGAGTTGCAAATGTGTTGAAGGGGCTTATTATGGTTCGAAGAAAATTGATCATGGGTCATTTGCACTAAAAAAAAAAAGTTCTGAAAAGCTGCGATAACTGCAGATCACGCTAAAAACGCGTCGGATTGAAATTAACTACGAATTTGAATCCGATTTCATAAATTAAAGATTCTGTCATGTCATAATAAATTCTAGGAACGTCGACTCAGTCTCAAAAAAATTTAAACGGCCGAGACTTTTGGGAAAAAGTCATTCTAGGGCCGTTTTTGTTCAGAAAGTGTCGGGGGATCGTTTTATTACGAAATTGGGAAGCAAGTGGGATCAATGGTGAGGAAAAATATCGATTTGATCATTGAGGTGCTAATTGAAATTATAGGGCCAAATTGGATCGAATTGAGAAGCAATTAGTGCCCATTTGATACCAAAAACCCATGAAATTCGTATGTCCCCCACCCTCACAACTTTTGGACCATTTCAAACTTCTAAATGGGGAGCATGGGTGGCTGGATTGTGGCCAAGGAAGCTAGACATGGCTATGGTTGAGTCAATGAGACAATTTGGTGGAAAAACAAGCCAAGTGGCCCCGCTTTTGCAGCAGCCTCCTTCTTCCTCAATCCACTTGCTTTCTCCATTGTTAAGGGTGCTTAGAAGCTTGAGAAAACTAGAAGCAAGCCCCTTGCCGTTCAACCAAGCCGCACGCCCACCGAACCGTTTTCCTCATCTATTTTCCTTTATTCCAGTTTCTACTCCTATTGCCACTCTCATAATTGATGGAGAGATAGATGATCCCAAAGATGGCACGTTAGTCTATTGGGCTTTAAAGCTTCTTCACTTACTTGGCGATGTCGTGCCCATCTTTTCTTCAATGTTGGTGAAGTTGAAGTAAACACAACATTAAAGACGCTTCAACCACCTTCCATAATCAGTCCAATGGTGTAATTGCTGTATTGAAGGGGAGTTGTTCGGGGATTCAATTTTGCAACTCCAACGAGCAATAATGTTTAGTTGAGTTGGACTTTTGGGTTGTGAAAAAGACACAAGAAGTAACACAACTTTCTACAATACTTACTTAAGTGCCATAACTTATATATAACACTTATTTAAGGGTTATAACTTCTTTTCATTGATTACTTCAATGTTATTATTTTTTAAAAGCGGTTTGTCATGTCAGACTATTATTTTGGTGAATAATTTTAAAATATTTTTGTACTTAAGTGATAAAGTTATAATATTGAAGTAACCGACACTTGTTTTAAAAGTTATGGGTTCTTTTTTTCTTTTTCTTTTTTGTCGGTAGTTATGGGTTCCTTTCAAAAGAAGGGAAATGATGTGACTGGCCAATTAAATAGGTCTTCCATTGACTGCTGACCGTAGGAAATGCAGACTCTCGGAGTCCCTTGTCTATGTGAATTTGTGTCTCCCCGGGAGCGAGGCATATCAATCATCGGCAGGAAAAAGAAAGTCAATAATAATTAATAAAGGAGCACCAATAGAGGGAAGAAGAAGAGTCAAGCATGGACAGGTGATGTGAAAGTCGCCCCTTCGAGGTATTTGCCCGGGTACGGTTTTATTATTGAATTTTCCGTTGATAAGAACGGTCACAAATGGTAGTTCCACTCATCAATTGAAACCTCGACCGCATTGAAAAGTTTCTGGTTTATTGATTATAAAGAGAAGACATATCTCTGCTTTCTTGCCTGAAACATAAGCACGTTGCATCCCCATCAAAATACAACATGAACACTCAAACAGTGTCATTACACTTCCTTTGTTTATTTCTTCTCCTTCATTTCATTGATTCTTTGGACACCCTTGTTCCAAACAATCCCATGAAAGATGGTGATGTCTTAGTCTCCCAAGCAAGAAAATTTGCTCTCGGTTTCTTCAGCCCTGGTAATTCCAGCTTGCGTTATGTGGGGATTTGGTACTATGGACAACCGGAGCGAACTGTTGTTTGGGTTGCTAACAGAGAAAACCTGTGAACGATACTTCAGGAGTTCTTGCATTTGATCATTATGGAAATTTAGTGATCCGTGAAAACAATGGGAGCTTGCCCATTTGGTCAACCAATGTTTCCTCTATGACTTCAAATAATTCTGCTACTGCTCAGCTTTTGGATTCAGGTAATCTGGTTTTGAATCATGATTTGAGCAAAGTGGTTATTTGGCAGAGCTTTGATTATCCCACAGACACCTTTCTTCCGTCCATGAAGCTTGGGTGGGACCGGAGAACTGGTTTGAACCGTTTCGTGACATCTTGGAAATCCAAAGACGATCCAGCACCAGGCAGTTGTTCACACAGGCTTGAACCAGAGGGTACCCAGAGGAATTCCTTTACAAGGATGGAGCTCCGTATTGGCGGGGGCGGACCAGTAACTGTTGCCGTTCTTAAGACAGCTTACGGTTTTATCTATAGTAATTCCACAATTGTGATTAATGCGGAGGAGGTTACTGAAATGTACGGCATCGTCGACGCATCGGTCATCTCTAGAATTGTGGTGCATGAGTCAGGGTCAGTTAAGCACTTCATATGGCATGATGAAGAGCAGCGGTGGACCGAGTTTTATACTATCAAAGGAGCAGTGTGACTACTACGGCAAGTGTGGGTCTAATGGCAACTGTGGTGCAAACAATGCAGACCAGCTTGACTGCACATGCCTGCCTGGATTTGAGCCAAAGTCTCCAGGAGATTGGTACTTAAGGGACGGATCAGGCGGGTGCAAGAGGAGGCAAGGTGTGTCACTGTGTCAAAGTGGGAAGGTTTCGTGAAGGTGAAACAGGTGAAGTTGCCAGACACTTCAACAGTGCATGTCGACATGAACCTGAGCTTGAAGGAGTGTGAGCAGGAATGCTTGAGGGATTGCAATTGCACAGCTTATTCGAGTGCAAATGAAAGTATGGGGGAATATGGATGCCTCAAATGGTATGGAGATTTAGTGGATGTAAGAGCATTTTCAGACGCGGGTCAAAATTTATATGTGCGGGTCGATGCAATTGACCTAGGTACTCATTGCTAATATCTACTTCAAACACTTTTGCTGCTGCTGTGGGTTTGTAATTGCTGTCCCAATTTCTCACGGTCACTTATCTTGATGAAACTGTTCGCTTCTGATGGGTCATGTTTAAACTGCATTTGTTGCATTCATTTCTGTGACATTTGCACGTTCCATGTCAACGGCACACTTCTTGTGCCTTCTTTTACAGCTCGCTATAGGAAAAGGAGTACTCTTGTCAAGAAGGTGATGGCGGCAACAGTGTCGGTATCTGTACTGGTGTTGCTGCTCTTAGGCTGCCTTGTGTACTGCCTTCTGTTGAATCGGAAAAGAGGTGTGGTGATCTTGCCTTGATAGAAGCTTTTTCTGCCATATTCATTACTCAGTCTATTATACAAGTAGGTAATCATTTCAATGTTTAGGGATAAGAAATCAATTAAATTTAAACTGGAGCTAATCTAGCCAGGATTTTAAGCTACAGGGTGGTTGATTTCAGTACTGGAAACCTTGATCAAAGAAGCTCCACAAACGGTGCATGATAATTAAAAATGCTGTATTGTGATTCGTCATTGTTGAAGGGAAAATTTGTATTGTTCCTACCTCTACAGAAAAATTTCCAGATTGGCCAGAACGGCCAAAAAATAGCAGTACAGAATTGCTTTCAGCTTCTTTCTTATGTGTTTTATTCAACTGTGTGACAGCAGATAGAAGAGGGCATAATCATCTGTTTAGTGTTACCACAAGCTCAACATATTTCGACCAAATTCCAGGTCTGAAAGACCTAAATAGCAAAGGTAGGCGAAAAACAGACTTGCCAGTCTTTGATTTTGGAAGTGTAGCTGCAGCCACAAGCAATTTTTCCTCTGCCAATGAGCTCGGCCAAGGGGTTTTGGATCTGTATATAAGGTAATCAATCTCCCTATTCAACTGAATCCAAATGTTTATCAGATATATAAATATGTGTATTCTGCCCACTTCAATTGTCTGTCCCCTAGGGGAGTTGATGTCCTCGAATAAAATGCGGTTTCGGAGTGTGACTTGTGTCAGCTCTTATCTACCCTTCATCACAAACCCATGAAGTAACCAACGCATCCTCCCAGGAAGTTTAACTACCTAATCTATCTTATATTTTCTCATAACAGCTTTTGAGCCACCGGCTTCATCTGACAGGTCTAAATACTTATTCTTATGATGTGTTCATTTTCACAGGGTGTGATGAATGACGGAACAGAAATAGCGGTTAAAAGGCTCTCAAAATATTCTGGACAAGGAAATGAAGAGTTCAAAAATGAAGTCAGGTTGATTGCCAAACTCCAACACCGGAATCTGGTGAAAATCTTAGGCTGCTGCATTCAAGAAGGCGAAAAAACTGTTAATTTATGAGTATTTACCCAATAAAAGCTTGGATTCATTACTTTTCGGTAAGTAATCTCTTCCGATGGCTAAATTTTTCGTCTACAGCTAGTATTATGGATAATAACTTGAGGTAATCCCCAAAATTGGTCCAGATGAAACAAAGAGATCACTTCTGGATTGGGGAAAAAGGTATGCAATCGCATATGGGGTAGCTCGGGGACTCATGTATTTACATCAGGATTCAACCCCGAGGATAATCCACAGAGATTTAAAAGTTAGCAATGTCTTACTAGATGTTGCATTGAACCCCAAGATTTCAGATTTTGGGCTAGCGAGGATTTGTGGAGGAGACCAAATTGAAGGAAAACGAAGCGCGTGGTTGGGACATAGTAAGTGTTTTTCTTGAGCATTAAATTATGCTTCACCCAATTAAACAATGAGAAACTAGAACAAAAAGAAAAGAACTCCAACCAACCACTTTCTTTCATACTGAAGTTTCAACCTTTTGTTATGTCCCCCGAACTTCAACAAGGATATTTATATGGTGAATGAGATGTGATTACTTCTCTCCTTTTGGCTTCTGTAGTGGGTACATGGCACCAGAGTATGCTCTGCAAGGCCGGTTTTCTACAAAATCAGATGTGTACAGTTATGGAGTTTTTTTTGTTAGAGATCATCACAGGCCAAAGAAACAGTGGGTGCTATCATATGAATCCCTTTAGCAATTTAATTGGCCATGTAAGTATGAAACTCTTACATAATTCAACGTTGTGCACAATTTGACCAGTCGCATTGTCACAATCCGAGGTGTTTGGTATGTGTTATTTCCAGGTATGGGAGCTGTGGAAAGGAGGAAAATGCATGGACATCGTGGACAAATCAATTGACAAGACATATTCTAAGGAAATGGTATCGAGGTGCATTCAAATCGGTCTTTTGTGCGTGCAAAGATATGCGTCGGATAGACCAACTATGTCCACGGTGGTCTTCATGTTGGGGAATGCTGATGCGGTACTTCCATCCCCGAAACAGCCTGCGTTCATCGACGAGAGCACCCACACTGGAGATATTCAGACAAGATGTAGCAGAACATGTTCCGTTAATGGAGTTACAATTACTGTTCTTGAAGCTCGTTAGTCACATGCCACCACCAGTGAACTGCGTAATCTACTCAACTTGAGAAATTGAGATACTTCCTGTATTGGTAGATAGATGACACCTAAAGGCTAATCGTGTCGTATATGAGGTAAGTTGTAGTTCTGGTGCGTATGAGAAAAGTTCATATGTAGATTAGGTACAATAGACTCCTGTTAAAAATTTCCTTGATCTATTGATTGAGCAAAATTTCCTTGATCTATTGATTGAGCTCAATCTTTGTCTCTTAAACAGAGACTTGTACATGTAAAGTGCTGTTGCTGCAGTATTCTCTTTTCTCCCACAATCATCTAATTGTTGTACCATCTCATTTTTACGTTGCCCGAAGTTATCAAATTGCATCTAGAGATGAAAATAATGCCCTTACCTTTTCCTTTTCAAGTTATTTTTTGCATTACAAGTTCATAATAGAGACCTTACTCTCAAGAAGACAGGGGATCCTTGCTTCACCCACAAACTCGTACGTGGAAATCAATGTGAAGGCTTTTAAGAAAGTGGGCTTAAGGTCCGTCCGCCCAAGTTGGGCCGAGAGCCCGCCCACGGGGAATAGGGCCCGTGGAAGGAGAGAGGTATAAAGGGAGGAGAAAAAGAGAAAAAGTACCGTTTGAAAAACAGAAAACGTACGTACGCCTCCCGGCTTCTCTCTCTCTCGCTTTCTCTCCCAAAAAAGGCAAACAAAGGAGGCGATTTTGTTTCACCGGATCAACAGACCAAGTTTCTTCCTCTATCGTCGTCGTTGTCTAATCAGGCTTAAAAGGTATGCTTGAATCGGTGGTGCTCTTTAGGATCGGTGATACGTGTTGTTTTTCCCCGGGTTCGCTTCACGCATTCGATTTAGTGTCGAATCGGGTTTTCGAGATCGATCATTCCAACATTGGTATCGAGCCATAGTTCACGTTTCCCGAGCGTTCTTCAACCATTTTACTGAGTTTTCGTAAGTCGAAACGTTTTTGAACACATGGGGAGAAAGGCGACGTCGAGACGAGTCGGGCGATGAGTCGTGCGCGTCGGGCGACGCCGCACGCGCCCACATGCGCGCCGAAGCCACACCGGCGTGGGCGCGACACGCCCGGGAAGCGCTACCTGCCCGGGGCGCGTGCGGCACACGCGCGGTCGGGCGAACCGGTGCACACACATCTCAGCCCGGCGGGAAGCCGGTACGCACCCGCCCGCCCGACCGACGCGTGCGGACGTCCGCATGACGTCACCCAACAGTCAATAACCACTAGGGTGAGCGTCATTGATGACGTCGCACCGCGACGCATTCGCCGCCCGGTCACCGGCCGCGACTCCGACTCCCTTACGAGATCCGGCATGCACGTGTGCGTCACGGCCGTCGGTTAGCATGAGTCGGGCCCACCCGGCCCAACCGACCCGGCCGGTCCGACCGGTCTATCCGGTCCGACCGGTCCGACGATCCGACGACCGTTGACCGTTGACCACCGTTGACCGACGACCGTTGACCCAAGAAAAAAAAAAAGGAAAGGAATGTGTTTCTTTTTCAATTAAGTCTATGTGGATTATAATGATCCCTTATTTGATTTCTGCATTTGTTGCGGGAACAATGCCTCCCGAGATTGCGCACACCTATTCGCGCAATTCTGGATGAACAAAAGGATAGGTCAGTCTAAGTTGATAGCCGAGTGACCGGGATCATCGATGGGAGAGAAGGTGACTTAATTGATCATGTCGCCCTGAAGTCAACGGGAAAATTAACAGTCATATGGAATGGTCGTCCTATGTCACAAGCCAGAGATGGTGCGATTTTTCATAAACACTCTTCCACCCGAATGGCAAGATGTGTTGAATCGCATACGTGGGATGTCCAACGAGCCGTCTTCCTATAAGAAAATTGTGATGGATTTTGTAAATGAATATTCTTTGTATTGTTTCACGGAAAAAGATCAAGAAATTGAACAAAAGATGATCTTTCCCGGTTCGTGCTGACTTGGTGTTAGTTGTATTGGCTGATATATGTTAAGTGTGATTTGTGGACATATTATGTAATGATTACTACCTAATTGTGTTAATTGAAAGCATTATTGTTTTATTGGATGTCTATAATATGTTGCAACTGCTATGCGCTGGTTGTTGTGGGTAATTAGGCGTAGGCGCTTTAGAAGTTTTTGTAGCTTCATAGAATTGATTTTGCATAAGACAATTATATTGATGATAGTTTTAAGTTAGATTTTGGAGGATGATTGGAAACATAGTGACCTTTTGATTCCGAAGCCTTACTTGAAATTATTCATTAATATGATAGGTCTATGTAAATAGGGATGCATAAATGATAGGCATTAATAATTCGTGCATATTTGTCTGATTTGTTCGATCAATGGCTTGACCACAAAGAGCATAGCTGCCGAGCTGAACAAAGGTGAAAAGCTCAATGGTGACAACTATGAAATTTGGCAAATGAAAATCCATTGTTATGTGCTTTGGAAGAGCAAGAAGCACTTGAGGCTCTTAACCTAACCATGGTAGAACCTGAAGATGGAACCACTGCACAGCACAAAAGAGACAATGAAGCTTTTTCTGCGTGGAAAGAAAGAGCTCTCTAGCTCGCATCACGTTGCGGCGGCATGGAAAATGACGTCATGCGAGAGTTTAGGCGTTTTGACAATGCCAAGGAAATGTGAGGCATTGCGGCTAGATTTGGTCATACTTCGGTGACGAGACCAAGATAGCTCACTATTAGGTTTGACTCCTATAAGAAGCCTCATGGTCACACTATGAAGCAACATCTTAGAAATATGTCAAACATGATAAATGAGCTGAAAATGCTGGCCATGTCTGCCGTATGAGCAAAGAAAATGCAAGAAGTGATTCGTTCCTTGCCTCAAAGTTGGGAGCATAAGGAAGGTGCACCTGACTCATAATGAAAAATATCAAAACCTTCGAGGATGCAATGCGCCATCTTGAGTCGGGAAGAGGACCGCCTGGCGTGCTAAGCCGGATGTCAACTCTATCATGCTAGTTCTAGCTCAAATGGAGCTTCGAGCCCAAGCGCAAGCACCCTAACTCGGCTTGATAAAGGGAAAGGCAAGGAAAAAGGTCATTCAGGGAAGAACCTGGGTTTAACCAACCCGGAAGAGGAAAACGCCCCCGCATGAAGAAGCAAAGGCAGAAATGCTACACCGTGACAAGAAGGGTCACTATGCTCGCGACTGTCGTGAGCCAAAGAATGTATGCACCCCTTTGTACTTTTCAGAATTTTGCTTTTATGTCGAGTTCTGTGTTCTTAACCGAGTCTAATCCTTTGCTGACCGTGATTCAGGAAATGACGGACATGTAGCGGTATGATTGAGATCCTTCGTGCACTCGACGAGCTGCCAACTCGGAACTAAGTGGATCTATAAGTGGAAACAACTCCAGCAGCCGAGTGAAAGGAATTGGCACATGCCAACTGAATATGCGTGGTGGACGCATCTTGTTCCTTCATGATGTATTGTATGTC